>OU342510.1:13005000-13265000 GCA_910589525.2 Ennomos quercinarius
ACTGTATTAATTTTGAGTTTCGAGTGATACTGCAATCTGTTATGGGCAGCCGTGACGCTTAACATTAGGTGAACGACTAGCTTGTCAAGTCATTCATTTATATAAAAAAAAATTAAAATAGGGTCACACCACACATGTCATCCACAATTTACGCATTTTTTCCGTGACATGATAAAATAAAATGTATTTTAAGCTATGTTCTAGATGCAATCCATTTTTGGAAAATGTCATCATCAGCTCAACCGTTGCGACGTGAAAACCACGCAAACTAACACAAAGAAACGTACAAAAAGCTTTCATTTTTATCCATAAAAATGGGGGTAGGTTCACAATTCACCGATAACAGTCTGATTTATAATGTCTTCATCTTCTTTATCCTGAACTTAGATAAAAGAGACAGAGAGTGGAGATTCGTATCGATAGGTACCTCTCCTATAGATTGTGAATCAAAGTATCCATGTCAAAAATTTTAAGCCACCAGAGTTTCTGTTAATATCACTTAAAAATCACAGGTCTTACTGACACCTGTAAACTTAGGTACAGCTGATCAATAATCACTCTAATCAGCTTAAGGTACCCCGTTCCAACCCTCACAAAACACGGATTCCTCTCTAAGTATTGCCCGCCGATCCTATAAACACCTCATCCATAAAGTGCCCTTCAATTTGAGAAAACCCAGAACCTCTACAACGATTTGTGCTATCTGAAACTTTGGGGATTTAGGGTAGGTTTTGTGATCCGTCGTTAGAGTAACCAATGGTCAAAAATTGTTAGAGTTTTCAACTATTGGTTACCTTAACTATGGTTCAAAAAACCCACCGTTAGAAACGTCATGTGTCACATACCAAAGTGACAAAGTTTACTTTGCCAAAGACCGCTAGCATAACGTATAGGAAAATAGCGAATTTCAGAATCCTCCATAAATATATGAAATTTTATAAACACAACTCCCTAATGATAACATTCAAGCGCGGTACTTCCCCGGCTTAGCCTTTGTAATTTATTTCGTGGACCGAATCCCTCTCCCCCGAGATGGCATTGTTTAGGCGCTTCATTATTATAACAGGTAACCTAAAATTAGAAGTTAGTTTAAACCTAACAAGAAATGCCAAAGCCGAATTCTGAATAATTTACCCGCTAAGTAAACAGCCCACTAATAATTCAGTTGCTTACTTACCGCTAATGTTAAGTGCCTTAGGCTTTTTCTTGGAATAAATGAGACTTTGACTAAATGGGACTTGGATTTAATAAAACTTTAACACCTAAGATTTTTCATTTTTCTGCAGGTGGATAAATGAGACTTTTACACAATGACTAAGCCATCCTTTTATATATCATGATGAATGAATAAACCGCCTTTATACAAACCAGAAAACAGTATATTATACCCGACTGCAATCCCTTCTTCTAGATGGTCCGACGCGACGACCTGGACAATACCGCGGGGAGTTGTTGGATGCAGGAAGCAAGCAGCTGCTCAAAGTGGCGAGGGAGGTTAGGGAGGTTCTAACCAGCAAAGGAAGTTTTCAGGTTGCTGATGATGATGATGGTTGCTCGTGATGTGGCCGCCTTTTTGTTGATGTACTGTTGATACTTTAGCAATTTCTTACGTTTACTGTTTAAAAACATAGTGGCTTATGAATATTACTCGATTGTATGTGTTGATACCATTTAAATGCCTATTTATTCATTGAACGTAGATTGAGCTTATAAAACAGTTAAACGGTCACATAGTTTAATTTTGTTTAGTGCATCAGTTGTAATTCTTTTTTTCGATAATCAACATTATGTCGCGAAAAAGAATCAGTTTAGACTTTAGACCAAAAAAGGGATATGGGCGGCGTGAAAGGCTATTCGTCAATACAAACAAGTATTATTAACTACCCCATGTAGGGGTAGGATTCTATGTACATTCTAAACTAGAACATCCAATACTTACAAAAAGAAAGCACAGTACATACGTTCACTATCCTACGGGGTTGTAAAACGGGCTACAAAATCAAAATGTCCTATAAAAAATATTTTCGAAAACTTTGTTGTCGCGCGACTGCGAAGCGAACGAAGCGAGAGAGCGACAGAGCGAAGCGAGCGGCCCGCGGCGCGGCGGGGGCGGTACTGACTACTCTCGGGCGGGTGGCAAGGGCGGGCGGACCTCAGCCCTGGCTCATGTTACTAGAGGAAAGTCTAAAAGTCCAATAGTGCCAGACTAATACACATCACTCGTAAAACTGGAAGACTAGTAGCGATATTCAACTCTACCAGCGAAAATCTCAAGCGGCACGTAAGACAGCAAGTTGAAACTGACAGCTAGGACATCCTATTCCCCCAGCAGAGTTCTCGAGCAGCTATCGGCAACGTGATAAAGTATGCAGGTGGAAAGGTACGATTCACCCCCGATGTTGGAAATAAATAGGTGAAGCATTTGATACAGTTAATGTACTTTGTGTTTTATAGATACAGTCAGTTCCACATCGGCCCCTACTGCCATCTATTTCATCCTGATGCTTCTTCTGTTTTCCAGCGTACTTATTATCTCTCTATAATATTATTGAAGGAAGTATATAGAGAAGTAGTAGTGTAGTGTGGCGACTTTATATATGTTCGCAAATGTAAAACCTGCTCAAAAATGACGTAACGTCTCACTGTCTTGCCGCTCAAGACTCCTATTATCTGTTTCTTTCACATGGCAATTTCTGTGCGTTGCGCCTAATGGAATGGCAATGGGCAGGCCATATCGCTCGTAGAACTGACAACCGATGGAGAAGAAAGTTTCTCGAGTCGCGACCACGAAACGTAAGTCGCAGCGTAGGCCAGCCCCCCACTAGGTGGACCTACGATCTGGTGAAAGCCGCGGGGAGCCGATGGATGAAGGAGGCGAGCAACCGCTCAAGGTGGGCTCTCTGGGGGCGGCCTATGTTCAGCAGCGGACGTCTTCAGGCTGTTGATGATGATGCACCTAATTTAGGTGGACCACTTTCGAGAAGCCAATGCCTTATATTATATTACCTCTTTTATTTACATCTACGTATGTCATAATCATTTTAATGTGTTTGCTTGAATACGAGCGAGTATGTAGGTACACATGAATTGTTTATAACGTGGTTAATTAATTTTATGAGTTTTGGTATTTGGTTGGCTTTCCTTTGTTTCTCAGTTCATTTTTAAACCGACATCGAAAAAAGTAGGTTTTCAATTCCTTTTTATTTTTAATCGAAGCAAACGGGCTATAAGACCACTTGATATCTACCGTATTGTCAATGTTTCGTACCACTTTACGTATCTTTGGTGTGCAGTAAAGTAGTCTTCTATTCTAATCTACCACTATCATCTCTGTATTTAGGTCAAAGATTATTAAGTCAATGATTTAGGTAATGCACGTGCCTGACCTAAAACCTATCCGTTATGATATCGTCCAGTGTATACATGTATGTAGTCTCAGAAGTTAGTTGAACCAGGTAGGCACGCGTGGTCCACATTATGTACCATAGAGCCAGCCCGACAGCTGCCGGCTAGCTTCACCACACAGACCGAGGGAAAACTTTCACACTGGCCGCATATTTTTATCTGAAACACTTTTTACGTGAGAGCTTTGTGTTTCGTTTTGTGATAGTTTCTATGCTAATGGATATTGTTTTTGTCATAAAAATATAAAACTGAGTGGCTATAATGCATCTGCGCTGCCATGCCACGTCGTTACAATACCTAGGTGTAGGTAGCTATATACATAAATAGTTAGGAAGAATTTCATTGGCACAGAGTATTTCTCCTGCAATATTGGTGTCATCATCATCAACAGCCTGAATACGTCCACTGCTGAACTTAGACCTCCCTTAGAGAGCGCCACTTTGAGCGGCTGCTCGCCTCCTGCATCCATCGACTCCCCGCGGTTTTTACCAGATCGACTGTCCACCTAGTGGGGGCTATCTTACGCTGCGTCTTCCGGTTCGTGGTCGCCACTCGAGAACCTTTCTTCCGCATCGGTCATCACTGGTAACACACACTGACTAAAAGCCTTTATTTTCAGGCCCTGCGGTGTTTTGGACGAACATAGTCATACTTAGCCCTAAACCTCTAAATTACTTGAATGTATAAAGTAAGTAACAGCCTAGCTACTCAATGGTTTTATTTTAATAGACGGAAAAAAAAAATATCTGTCCTCCGTGATGACGAAGACATAGATTACCTATTAGGTACTTTTTTGAGTGGGGGTACAGCACAGGGGTACAGATGGAAATATTTTTCTTAACAATTGAGATTTATTACCAGATAGGGACTCCAAATCACCCCCAACATTGTGCACCAGTTAGCTCGAATCTATACCTAGTACCTACCTATAGGTAAGTTCCCTGCATATTAATTATGGCGTCACCACAAAAAGTAGTGGGTATTTTCTCCGCGACATGATGCATATGGACGCGTGATATCCGTTGCTATAGCAACCGACGCTCTTCATGTTTTGTTTACCTTAATTATTAGGTTGGGGGAAAAAACCTTTTCGCATTATAGTAAGTATGAACTTGTAATAAAATCTCTTTGGCTATACTATTTGTATCTGGCTGGTTTCGGTATGATTTAAAATTTAAATTTTAAAGAAGATAATTCCATATTCAAATTAGGAAAATGTGTGGTTTTTCGTACTGTGAAGATGAGTGAATCTAATGAAAAAACCCGATACATTTTAAAATTTTACTACAAAAAAGGTAAAAATACAACGCAAGCCGCGAAAAAAATTTGCGATGTTTATGGACCTAGTGCAGTGCACAGATATCTACTATACTAGTCAAAGACAGATAGGACAGCTCTATATGATCGACAATTAGTTCCCGTGTCTCCACGTAACGCTGGTGTCGCCATAGTGATGTACCTAGCTCCATATTCAAATATCGATATCGATACCATAGTGACGCGCCACGCCAAAAAAATATCGACATGGAAGTTACATAGGAAGTTATTATTATTATTTTAACCTATTACATTTTAATACTACAGGAAGATGAAGCACCCGCTAATAAGGATTAAATGAAACAAATGAGACTGAAATAGCTTTTATTTATTTTTATTTCTTAGCCTAAGCTTTGTATTTTTACTGCCATTTTAGGCCATTTTTTGGGTTGAAACCATTTTTATTTTAATTATTTATTTTTGCTATTCAAATTGAGTTTACTCACCAGATAAGCTCAAGGGAATCCCGTGCAACACTTCATTTGCAGTGAACAAGGATATCCATGCAGAAGACGGTTACCCATCCCGTCAAATTGGGGGTATATCAAAGTGATTTTGGCGAACACGTTTGTTCACTAAGACAGGCCACTGAGCTCAGTATTTGTAGGAATCAGAAAAGACAACCATGATTCTCGTAATTTATCGTCCCTTGGGATACTTAACAGGCGATGAGTTTTATTAGTTGCAAGCTTCAACATGACATTTTCGCGTCGCCATAGTGTTGATCAATAACCATAGTCACTGCCCATGCTCAACTGATTAAGATAATTGGTATATAATTTGAAGTTAGAGCGATGGTAGCAGAGCAGTAACATGTGCACTTCGCAATCTTACGGCACCAGGTTCGATCCTCGGCCTTGCACCGATGATTTATCTAGTAAGTTATGTGCAGTTTTCGATGCCATCCGTGCCTCCGAGAGCCGTAGGTCCCGGTTGTCATAAGACCATCTATGGCAATCGTTACGGGTAGTCAGACGCCTGATAGAATCTGATACCAGGTCTAACCATCCTTGTTACTGGTTCCTTATGGGTTGTGAGATCAGATGGCAGTCACTCAGGGCCAGATCTTGTATAAGGGCAATTTGAGCTTCAGCCCAGCGCGCCGTGGAGATAAAGGGCCCTCAGCCCCCACTGAAATTTAACGGGTCTTATCTAGATTTACTTATAAATGTGCGAAACCTGAAACTATCAGGATTAACGAAAAACAAGAACAGCTGAGAATTAGGCAAACTCACGATCCGATCCTGTAGTCGCTCGTGTAATTCTGATAGCTTGCCGCTACAGATTAGACTAGGAGCCTGGGAGCCGACCCCAATAACAAATGCGAAATGGGAAAAAGGCAAAGAAGATGATAATGATATATTAATTTGAAGTTATAGACAAAAAGCCAGAAAAACTACGAATTATACCGATTAATTAGGTTGTGTTATGTACATAATTTCCATGACAACAACACAATTGACTTTTGACATTATAGACACTTGATGCAAAGAAAATGTCGGAATGCGTGTGACACGAGCGTTTCGTGGAGACATCGGTACTAAAGCTGACCCGGGCCTGGTGCAGTGTCTGTGGGAGTAGCACAAATTTGGTTTAACCGTTTTCAATCCGGAAATTTTGATGTCAAAGATGCACCTCGCTCTGGTCGCCCTATTACGGATAAAATGGATGCCATTTTTGAAAAAGTGGAGCAAGATCGGCATATCAGTAGTTACGACGTAGCTGAAGAACTGGGAATTGACCACAAAACAGCTTTGGCGCATTTGAAAAAAACTGGGTACACAAAAAACCTCGATATTTGGGTAACTCACGAGCTCACTGAAAGAAACCTAATGAACCGTGTACTCATTTGTGATTCTTTATTACGACGTAATGAAACCTAACCATTTTTGAAGAAGCTGATAACTGGTGATGAAAAGTGGATCACGTACGACAAGAACGTACAAAAAAGGTCGTGGTCAAAGGCCGGTCAGGCTTCACAGACTGTGGCGAAACCCGGGTTAACTCGCAACAAGGTGATGCTGTGTGTGTGGTGGGATTGGAAGGGCATTATTCATTATGAGCTGTTACCACCAGGACCATCGATTCTGAACTCTACTGCGAACAACTGATGAGATTAAAGCAAGAAGTTGAGAGAAAGCGACCGGAATTAATCAACAGAAGGGGTGTGGTTTTTCATCATGATAACTCTAGACCACACACATCTTTAGCCACTCAGCAAAAATTAAGAGAGTTCGGCTGGGAGGTGATGATGCATCCGCCGTATAGTCCTGACCTTGCACCTTCAGATTTCTACCTGTTTCGGTCTCTTCAGAATTCTTTAGGCAGTGTCAGGTTAACATCACGAGAGGACTGCCAAAACCACTTGTGGCGGTTTTTTTGATCAGAAGCCCCAAAATTTCTACAGCAATGGGATCATGTCCCTACTTACAAGATGGCAAAAAGTTATCGAACAAAATGGTATTACATACTTTAGTTAAATGTAAATAAACCATATTAAAAAATGTTTTGAATTTTCTTAACCTAACTTTAGATAAACTTGATAACGAACAAGAAACGTAGTTTCGAACAGTGCCATCTACCCAAAAACGTCTAAACTACTAATATCAGCGGATGTTTTTTAAAAATTGTTCAGCAGGTTCTTAGTTTGGGTTCGAGAAATGACAACCTGTTTGTGCTTGGATTGGTACATAAGCGCCCCAGCAATGCGGCGGCGAGTAGCAAAACAACAGAACAAGATTAGTTCAATAGAACTTTGATAGATGTCTCTGCTGTCAATCGCAATTTTAGCGCCAGTACAACATAGTGGTGAGTAGCAAAACTAAGTAAGGATCCTTTGAAGATTCAAGTTCATTTGTAAAGCGTACCGTCATTATAGAGTCGTTACGGTCCCATGAAGCGATAAGGGCTGATAAAGGCGCATGCTTCCATCCTAATATGGTAGAGTTGCTCTATTATTTCGTTTGTAAAGGGAGCATTATAATATTAGCTGACACCCCAATCTCTATATTACGAAACTTTGTTATGAAACGTTATGTTCGATAGAAAGCTAATAAAAGCTATTAATACTTTAATACTACTAAAAAAATACAAAGACACACAACAAACAACAAAATACGAACAAAATTACTTTTATGATATTAGGGCGGTAAGTTGGTTTTTACAAACGAGTAGACAAATGTAAGCCCGAGACGAAGTCGAGGGCTTACCATAGTCACGAGTTTGTAGAAACCAATTTCCGCACGTGTATCATACAACGTTTTTCAACACATTTGCGAGAAAACAGTACTAGGTAATGAAACAAACATTTGTTTATTAGTGGGAAAGTCGCAACAAACAATATTTGATGTTCATATTCTAATATGAAAATGGGCTAAAATGGCGCGCATTTACAATGCAAATGGCGCCACGTGCGTGTGGTGAAAATTAGAACTACATCTGTAGGTTCATTTTCTCTTTAGTATTAAAGTGAGACAAACGTATTGAGCAAAAACGCTTCCAAGGAGTTTCGATCATTCAGCTTATTTATTCTCGTAATCTGAAACTCCTTGGTGAAATTCTTATATATGTTTTATTGAAATTAAAAAAAGCCGTAAAGGTTACGCACGGCGCTATACAACGAAGGCTGCGGCAAAATAGGTACTTAGGTGAGAGTACCTATTTTACCGCACGCTGCGTTGTATGGTGCGTAATGTTTAACTTTCGAACAATGTATACATACTTTGTAAATAGATTTTTTGAGCAAGTGTGTTGAAAATAACTATTTTAAGATTAAAACATACCGGCACGATCGCGCGGTAGGCCTCGTTGCCTATGGAGCGAGCCAGCTCGTCATTTCCCATTTTGCGATATAAGAAAGATCGACTGTACTGTACTAAATGTTTGGATGAATGTACCTACTTTTTGACTAGTCGATAAATCCACATTGACAACTGCAGAATCTGATAGAATAAATAGGGAAATCTCTATTTTCCGATAAATTTTACTAATTTTCAGCATGGTTACCTCGGTAAAGGGGATAAAAGTAAAAATATGTATTTAGTTGTAATTCATTAACGCGTGGTCCAATTTAATTCATTCTTTTTTTGTTAGAATGGGGGTACGTCAAATATTGTCCGGTAAATATTTCAAGGTCGTTTGTTTTATGGTTCAGAAATTACAGACATCCAACCTTCAGTATTAGGTCCAAAACCACTCCTATCCTGTACTATGAGAAAGAGAGAAGGGAGGGGGGAAAAGATAAGGGAAAAGGATAAATAGATGAAGGTGAAGAGGCACGTGTGCCAGCAACTGCCTCCATTCGCCATTTCATCCATTCATCCTTTTCCCTCTTCGTTTTTTCTTCCTTTAGACTGTTGCGTAAAATTAACAAACCCGTGCAAACCCGGGGCGGGTCAACTAGTATTAAATATAAGCTGTATGAAATCTCACCTCAGCAGTGAACCGGGAGTTGCCCTTCCCCTTGCCGTGGTCGGGCGAGTGGCGCAGGTTCTTGGAGTCGATCTGTACGTTCGTCTGCATCGCGCCTCTTCACGCCGCTTCGGAGCACTGATCACACGCGACCCTGGAGGGGAACGACAAGGTTTTCATTGGACTACCTATATCTCATTTTTACAATACAATATTTATCTGGCCTCATCATAGCTCAGTTGGTCATTGGTATACCTATGTTATATCAGTTACTTAGCAAACAATACGTATAGGATTAGTATTCTATCAGTTATCTGGTTCCCATGGAATGAATGACACGGGTATGTAATTATTTCGTGAAACATACTGAATATGTATAATTATTGTTTTCGATGAAATTTAACTAGGTAATTGTTGTTTTCAAAGCATGTTCGTTTCAGTCGCTTTTATATTATACAAAGCGTTCGGACACGGTTCTTTATTCCAGCCCCGGGCTTATAATTATTGTACCTATTACATAATAAAATAATTATTACGCTGCCGTAGCTCCTTTTATTACTTTCCATCGAATAACGACCTAGTTGTTTGTGATACTCTACAAGTACAACAAACAGCAGTAAAGCAGTTCAGAACAAAACAGAGGAAATCAATCGTCAAAGAAAGCTTACGCAATGACGCCCACAAACATCTCGCAGACTTGCACAGTGTATGTGGCAGTAGAATACATTGCGCGACAATTTTTCGAGATTATTTTTGTTTTTAATCTACAATCTGTAGTAAGTAGCGTTAGAGCCGAATTATTGGCAATACCAAGCTTAACAATTATCTAGCAGACAATCTCCTAAAATATGCAGAAGTCAGAAATATGCAAAAGTGTATTTTCTGCTGTATATAGACACGGATTAGGCAATGCTCTCCATCGCGTTTCTACCCTCGCACCTCTCGCCACCGAACAAGCTCATCCACAAGTTATTGATTCGTGGAAGTCACAATATACGACTCGGTTTATGCGAACTTTCTTGCCGTAGGTAATCCTGTAGGAGGGATAGAATCAGCTTCTACCAGCACTCTTTCCCTAGAGTTACTGTGCAGGAGTTTCAATTGTGAATTTATATTTTTATAATTAATAGGTACGTTTGTTATTTGTATATTAAAAATGATTTTGTGAAGATGATGTGAGTGATGCTTCTGCATCGCCTCCACTGTGGCGCGGAGCCCCGCACCGGGCGTGGTGTAAACAAACTCGTAAATACGCATAAAGTACCGACACGAGCACGTATAGCTTCCGCCTGCTGGCGCCTGGCTCGCTTGGTCAGTGGGGACTACTGGAACATGCATTTTTCTATCACGAAATGGATTTTAAAGCTTTTAGGAACCGGTGAGCTCGTGTTCAATCCCGCTGGTTGTTAGATTAGGAACTAAAATATCTTTGTACGTGTATTTTTCTACTTCTCTCAGTACCTTGTGTTGTGTGTAACAGCCATAATATATAAGGTGTTGATCCAAGATGCCTGTCAAGGGAGGACCATGCCTAGTTGTGTACCTAAATGACATCAAGGGTGGGTTTTTTATCCGTAGTTAAGGTAACCAACAGTTAAAATGCTGTCAAATTTTGACCATTGGTTAAAATTTGATAGCATTTTTAACCATTGGTTACCTTAACTACAGATAAAAAACCGACCCTAGGTCAGCCTTTAGGTGGTCTAGTCTTTCTGCGGTAGCCACTTCTTTTTTTCGTTACATCAGTCATCAGCCATTTGCTTCCACTGCTGAACATAGGCCTCCCTCATAAGGGGTTTTTCCATAATCACCACGCTTCTTACTCACGCTTCACGGCAGCCATCGTGGTGATCGCAGTAGATTGTAATGAAGAACAAGGAGAAACGCTGCTGCCCATTCCTTGGATATTCCCTTAACCGGCTAAGGGAATATGCGCTGGTGCCGTAAGAGCTAGTGGCTCTTACGGCATCCGTGGGAAGAGATGGAGTGGTTATTTTCATACACCGAGACCGGAGTCTTCTAACATCATCATTTTTTTAATTTCGTACTATATATTGCTAACTTTTAATTATTAATTATCCTATCGACCGACAAAGAGGTCGCACGAAGAATCCAACTCGGCTGTGCAGCTTGTGAGAAACTTCGACCTATATTTTTGTCCAAAATACCGTAGAGCCTAAAAACGAAGGTTTTCAATCAGTGTGGGTCGCCAGTGATGACTCATGAAACTGAGACGTCGTCTCTTATACTGGTGGCTTCATTAATAAGCTCAAAGTCGCGCAGCGAGCTATGGAGAGAGCTTTGCTTGGTGTTTCCCTGCAAGATAAGATCCGGAATGAGGAGATCCGCAGGAAAACTAAAGTGACCGATATAGCTCTTAGAATTGGCAAGTTGAAATGGCAATGGGCAGGCCACATCGCTCGTATAACTGACAACCGATGGGGAAGGAAGGTTCTTCAGTGGCAACCACGAGCCGAAAGATGCAGCGTAGCCAGGCATCCATAGGTGGACCGACGATCTAATAAAAACTACTGGGAGCTGATGGATGCAGAAGGCGCGCAGCCGCTCAAAGTGGCGCTCTGTGGGGAGGCCTATGTTCAGCAGTGGACGTCTTCAGGCTGTTGGTGAAGATGATGAATTATCCTATTAGGTGAGTAGCTTAAGAAGGCTAGTAAGCTAAACTATTATTTGTAAAATAATCGCACCCCTAAATAAAGTGGTTACCTACTACCGTCGCGTGACTTGCCAACTCACTTCCAGATATCAAAAACTTGATTAAATGAAATGCTAATATTTTCCTTTGAGCCCGATGGGGCATTCCTTTGTGCCTTATAAAAAATTAGGGTGCCATTAGAGGTAGAGTATCTATAGAATGGCGAATAATTTGTCGATTTTATGTGAAGTGCTCGGGAGCTGGCGTGAAGTTAATGGCGCTTCAAGGATTTCCAAGTTCAGAGGGACAGTACTAATAAATAGAAAAATTGTGTTTATCGTAGCACTCAGACTAGGACAAACGTAGACTTTAGATGTAGTTTTTGTTAAGTAGTGTAACTAGTAGCTTTTAAGTACCTTAGTATAATAGTTAGTATGACTGTAGTAGTTAGCTTAAAGAATGAGCATGATTGTTCTAGTTAGTCTAATTATTATAAAAGTAGTTAGCTCTTTATCTGTATAAAAATCATTATTTGTAATTCACATATTGTGGGAATAAAAACCTTTTCGTGTGATATTATACATGACATTATATATATTTACACCTAAATTGTACTCATCTCTGTTTGGTAAACTGCAAGTAAAACGGTACTTGGTTTTTATTTAGATGACTCATTAGGTCTACGCGCGGTATATATTTTCATTCAAACTGAAATATTTCATTTTATAGTGGCGTAAGAATTTTTCCTTAATATTTCCATAAATTAAAAATAGCTCTGGATTCACGAAAACAGTAAAAGGAAAGTGGTTCAAAAACAATAATGTTAAACGTAATGGTCCTTCTCTAGTGGTTGTACCCCGCCCGCCCGCCCTGAACTGTAGTTATTACACTTCCATGATCCCGTCGAGGGGCGCATCTCAATAATTTAACATGAATTCCAATTAAACTATGCTACCGTTAAGCTTTACCTAAACTATTAAATCTTCTGTGGTTTTACCGTATACAATTATGCCGTGCCTATGAGAATAATATTTATACTGATAACCGATGGAGAAGAAAAGTTCTCGAGTGGCGACCACGAACTGGAAGACGCAGCGTAGGCCCCCGCTAGGTGGACCGACGACCTGGTCAAAACTGCAGGGAGCCGATGGATGCAGGAGGCAAGCAGCTGTTAATGATGATGATGAGAATTTATAACATATTTTAAAAAATTCTAAGGTCATCCTGTAGGTACTATGTTGTAACAGTTTAGATGCACGCAAATTGTATTGTAATGACCCAATGACTCAAACCAGTGCTATATAGCAATTCCCACCACAACACATCAATCTGAATCTTAATCTTGGTAGCTGACACCAAAAACTTAAAAGAATATGTTTATTGCAGAGAAGAGAGCAGCGAAAACACCCTAAGTCATAGGTATAATAAGAGGCATTCACAGACAATAAACCGTTCGGCACATCACATCGTCACACCATCAGCGGGAAGACACCCACTGCAGATAAAACGCCGCTTTGGATGCTTAATTTAGGGGGAGGGGTTTGCCCCATGATCAACGCTTGGCAGGCGGCTTGTTGATTGCAGATTTCAATGTACCGAGGAGAATGCATGTTCCCGTAGCTGGCTCTTACGGCATCTATAGGTGGTCCTATTCTCACACCGCTGGGACCACACGGCCATTTGGACGTCGGACGTAGACTTAATATTTGGAGGGTGTCTTCCTGTTATGGTAGGTACCTATTACAAAACTGCAGTGTTTCAAAAATCAACACTAAGTTTAAAATTATCATGAGTCTGATTCATTTTAAATGAATATATTTAAACCTGGAACCTGGTGAGAATGGACTCAGTATTCGTGAGTAACAGCCGGAAGTGTATTCATTTAAAATGGACCTACTCGAGTGTTACAGATTTATAAATAAAACGTGGATTAGTTCTTTAATGAAGTTCTTGCAAGCTTGCAACAAAATGCAGCGCAACAATGCACATTCAAAAATCCGAAATGTTCAATATACCGACGCTGGAAGCGATTACATCACGTTAGCAATTCATGAGGTGGACCTCAAGGGCTCTCAGGTGACTGAAGGTCGATATAAAGAGCTTGATTCACCCCCATAAGGGTCCTTTAGTAGCATTAAGGAGCCAGTTTGGGGAAAGATAACAACCACGCGGCAGGGGACGGGGATGTTTGGCCAGATTTGGGGATTATGTATTTGATGGAGGTTCTTAGATAATGTTAAGACTGGTCTCAAAAAAAGCTTTGTCTATTATTCGAAAAAATGGTGTTTTTTTATGCTTGTATATGTGTAGTTTTTACTTCAGTAAATACAATTACAAAAATACAATAACTATATATAATGGGTTTGTCGCTAAAGACGATTTCTTTCAGGCGACTTTGGGTGTTTTATATATTTTTTTATTTGGGAATTTGAGTCGCTTGGGGACGGAGACAGATTTTTCCAGGACTTCTCGAAGTGGTAAATAATGGTGTGCACTTATTAAAATACACAATAAATGAAAATAAAATATGTATAGACGTTATTATTAGATAGCGCCATCTAATATCACCTAAGTAAACATTGCACCTTTGAGCAAACACCCGCATAAATAGTAATGAAGTATTTAAAGCAAATTCTGATTTAGACTTGTAAAAGTGCTAATTTGCCTACTTGTGATAAATTATTCGTACAAATTGAATTAGAAAAAAATCTCTTTATAATCCAACTGCACAGATTACACTATAATTCATGCATCAAACTGAAAGTCATTAATGGGACGCATAGTTAATGGACCGTAGAAGCCATAGGCCGCAAAAACAAAAAAAGAATCTTTTAATTTTAGTTTCTATGACATCTATCTCCAAGCGGGAACAGCGGGGCAGTGGGAACTTCATCGATGTTGATAGAGAAAGGACCCGTAAACTACAAAAAATTGTTTCCTTGGAGCTTAAAATCTTGAAAACAGATTCCAAATTCTGCTTGAAGTCTCTCTTTATCGGTTTATACTTGTTATTTGTAATTGGGACACTTGACTTTCCTGAAACGAGGTTGCTCTTAAAATTTGATCGGGTTGCAAATAAATGCATTGAAGGCCGCACGCGGCCCGCGGGCAGCAAGTATGACATACCTGCTCTAGTTATTACGTGCCGTGAGTCAACCATTACGGGCTCCCCGATATATTGCTAACGTGATACTATGAAAGCGCGGATAGCAGGATAAAGGGATTGAAGCTAGAGGGGTGGAAACTGATCGGTTTATCGATGAAATCGGTCCATTGAGTTCCATAACAACAGATAACTCCTAAATACTATCGGAAATGATACTGTCGGTTGAATCGGTTACTAGGTATACCCACGTATTCATATCGATAAAATTTAGAACAAACGGGACATGCTTTTCTTAAGGTGAAGGGTAGGGCAAACAAGGTGTTATTTGACGCGTCTCCTGGTGAAATTAAAGCATGTGGAGCTTTGAATTTAATATAATCATCATGTAATTCATATCTATAGGTATGCCGTGATGTTCGCAAATATAAGATAAATAAATCTATTATATCCATTGAAATGGCGAGGCGTGTTTAATATCTGTGGCGCCACGGGCGCCACAGATATTAAACACATTTTTTTGGCGGGTTTTGGGAACTCGGGTTCAGCACTTTGGGAATAATCGTTCCTGTGCCTCTGGTGTTTGTTTTTAAAGCATAAACTCTATGTTTCCGGTTACAAGAACGAACAACGCATCCTACCCAGCACAAACAATTGTGTGATGAACATCGATGTTTGTTCTGTGTCTGGGTGTTATATTGTATTCTATGCATGCATTTACAAAACAAAAAGTATCACAGTATTGTATCGGTTATCTGGTTCCCATAGTACAAGTTTTGCTTAATTTGGGGCTAGATGGCGCTGTGTGAAATGTCCACACATATTTATTAGTATTTATTTACTATGCGGAAGAATATAGAATACGATGAACTGTAATGCACGCGAGCGAAGCTGAGGGCCGCAGTTACTTCTTAAGATGTGACGTCACATGCTATACCGTCTACTGAGGCAAGCTTTACATGAACGCGATATCTCAGGCAAGTCACGTTATGAGCTTGGATGCGTAAAGACCCGCAAATCCCGGGAGTCCCACTAAATCCCGGGAGTCCCGTTAAATCGCGGCAGTCCCGCTAAGCCTCAGTAGTCCCGCTAAGTCTTGGAATTCCGGTTAAATCCCACGAAGTTCCGCTTAGGGTTAATGACGATGAGAAGAATGGCATTATAAAAAGGATTTGAAAATTAAAATCAAGATCTCTTTCATTTATTTTTAGACGGTTTGTGGGTTTTTTGCACATTCACAGATACTAGAATTCCTAAAGCTACATTGAATACAAAAACAATTCTTAAATTATACGAAATAATATCAAGCGGCTTTTCATTCCGTTGGAAATAAGTTCCAATGAAACCTCGTATTTATTTTCCCCAAACAACAATGGGTGTCAATAAAGTGCGTTAAATGTAGTTGAATATTCAATTGATATACAATTTACAAGATCTTCAACTCCGACAATAATGAACCCTTTTCCTATTGGCTTTCAACCCTTGGGAATTTAAATTCCCAACCGCCCCACTAATGGGGCTGTTGGGAACTCAGATTCCCTACTGGTAGGCAAAATACTATGTACTATGATTTCCACATACAATTAAAAATACTATCTATCAGAGCGCCTGGTCGATGCGACGCGTGACCAAAATGCTGGCACTTATTTGGCCCAACGCATCAGCATTGCAATTCAACGTGGCAATGCGGCCAGCATGTTGGGTACGCTACCTACCGGTAGTGGGCTGGAGCACTTGGACTGTCTATAGGCCATCGCGGCTATTATACAGTCCATAAGTGTTCTTTGTAGTAGGTAGTGTAGCTAGTTTAGTTTAGTTTAGTTTAGTTTTTATTATTGTAGTAGTTAGCTTGAGTAATAAAGGCAATTTGCCCGTTGAAAAAATTAAAAATTATTGTCCGAGCTTTTATTTGTAGGGTGGTATCGTATACACAGCGTATAAGTACTTTATTTGTAACTAGCTGCGCCCCGCGGTTCTACCCGCAGATGAAAAGTAGCCTATGTGTTAATCCATTGTATAACTTATCTCTATTCCAAATTTCATCAAAATCTGTCCAGCTGTTTGAGCGAGAAGGAGTAACAAACAAATACAAAAACACACAAACTTTTGCTTTTATAATATTAGTGTGATGATGTCAAATACAAAAAACCTGAAAGTAAACTAAACTTAAATACTACACAGATAAAAAACTAATTAAGAAAACTTTAATAGCCAACCATTCTGAATGATACTAGCTCTATAAAAGACATTCCCATTGCTCAGTGAAATGGATTTTTTTTTGTTCAGTAAAAAGTGAGAAAAAGCTCCATACCCTCGTTTTTCTCCAGATTTATGGGGTGTCCGCCCCATATCCTACCTGGGCGTGACTGGGGATAATTATATGATATTATTATGATTCAGTTCGGTTCTATGTGTTTTATACTCTATATAGTAATGCATTATTTTTATGACATGAATCGCAAATAACTATTTTGTACGGGCGTCACCACAGATTACCATATACTAGTCAGAGAGGCGTCGTCACATTGCGTCACATGGTAGTGACGTCATCTTCTAGCAAAAAACATTTCTTAGCTTATATTTGGAATATACAATTATCTTGTTATAGATATGAAATTGTATTACAGTTTGTTTTATTTAAAATACTTGAATATTAAAATACTTTTTAGTTTTACGATTCTGTGTTCAATACGACGTTATTCTATGAACGTTTTGAGTGTTCTCAGAATAGCACCAATTTTAATAATTTTAATAGCACCAAAAATATTTAACTAAACAGCAGCTAAACCTAAAGCGGTCTGTTGCTATTAACTTTTGAAAAATTGGAATAACAGAAGTGTGTATAATAGATGAATATTTAATTTTTTGTAGTCAAATCAACTCTCCTTAACGGAGATTATTAGTTGATGGCAATGATTACCCTTGAGTACCCTTGGAGAAGCTTTTAGCTTTTTTGTTCAGCTGTCTCTTCTATTACTAAATGAAGATATGCTCATAAAGACTCCGAGTGATTTATGGCTATCTCCAACTCAGTTTTTTATATCGCTGAGTTTGCTGAAGCCTCCGAGCAACAAAAGATACAGTAAAGTTATTTATAGCTTTGGAATCGGTCCAAAAAATCATGTTTATGTTATATACCGTATTTTGGGAATGGTCCGCGAAACAGACCGTTTACGTCGACTGGTCACGGCGAGTAAAGCTTTGAATGTGGTGTCTATCCTGTATTTAGTCCTGTGTTTGTGTGTCCTGTGTTTATGTGTTTGTGTTTGTTATATGTGTGAAAACTTCGCGTTATTAGGATCAGTTTTAGTCTTGTTGTCTTTGTCTTTGGAAAGACACGTTGACTCCAACAAATATTTACTAAGCCTTAGAAACTTTTCAAAGGGGTTTGCCATCAGATCCTTATCATAAGCTTAAAGGGCGTGGTATTTTTGTCCTCAAATCACAAAATTCCAAAAAACTAAAACTATCAAAAAAGCCCAGAAATGTTTCCCAATATAGAACCAAAACAAAAATCGTTTGATGCTTTTTGTAAATGAAAAAAAAAAAAAAAAATCACTTCCAAAAGTGGGATCTTCAACAGTAGGTGATGAACCATACCATAATGGTAGGTATAATAAAACGGGTGTTGTGGAAGAACATTTGTATATTTATTGTCGTCTCTCTACATTATGAATACTCTGGAACTTTTTTTCAATAATTGCATTTACTACCTATTTAGATTTTGTATGACTAAAATAAATAAATACATAAACTATGTGGACATTTCACACAGCGCTATCTAGCCCCAAACAAAGCATAGCTGTACTATGGGAACCAGATACATGATACAATACTTAGATACTTTTTGTTTGTAAATACATACATAGAATATAATATAACACCCAGACACAGAAAAAACGCTTATGTTCATCACATAAACGTTTGTCCACAGTGGGAATTGAACCCACAACCTATAGTTCAGAAAGCAGGGCTACTACCAACTAAGTTATAAGGCCAGTCAAATCTAATCTACGATTTCATAATAATGTAAAGTTTAGTTATATGACTGTAATTGCTAGAGAAACCTAAGAATGCCTCAGCTATAATACGTACTTAAAACAATTAAGTCATAACAACTAATCTTCCTTATGTTCAGAAGTCAGTTAAGTCGAGTGCTGCCATATTGGCTTACTTCCGAAATAATAAATTAATCTCGTCATTAATAACCCCAGCCATGAGGTAATTAATCGTGGGCCCAATTAATATGATTTATTAACAGAAGGAGGCCTTTGTTTGTACTATTATAGAAACAAGGATGTTAGTTTGTTAGCTTAATTGTGGAGGATGTATTCAAGGAAAGATATTGTATACCCATTTTATTATTAGTCCTCGTTATTATGGTGTATGTACCTAAATGTTTCGTGGAAATATTTATTTCGCAACCGAATAAGATATTTTGTTATTAGAAAAATTTGAAGAAGTTCATCTAATCATTTTCGTCTGGGCCCAATTATCAACTGCCACCACGTCGGGGACGATCCCCGTTGTGGTGGCAGTTGATAATTCTTAATGCTATAGGCCCCGATGTGTGTAATACGGGGACAAACGGTAATTAATACATTATTATCGGTCGGTGCGCAGTACCGCAGTGGCAGTCGGTAATTCTGCTTAACTTAGTAAATTAGTTAAATTCTATAATAAAAACTAAACACCGCTATACTCATTGGTCTGTCTCTGTCCGTCTAAAGGTTGTGTAGCAGAGATCTCTTTTAGCAATAAGACCAACTTTTGTAAAAAGTTAGTTTCTAGGTTTTGTATTTTGTTACTTTACTGTCAATAAAAGATTATCTACTTTCTTTATGTAAATGAATGACGTGACGAGCTAGTCGCTCACCTGATGTTAAGCGTCACGGCTGCCCATAACAGATTGCAGTATCACTCAAAACTCTAAATTTATATAGTTTTGCGTGACACTGCACTGCGCAAGTCATCCTGAGACATCACACAGTATAGTAATAAGATTACAAAACTATGTGATCAGATCATAAAGTCTCATTTGCCCAGTAATTTCACTAGCTACAATGACCTTCAAACTGGAACACAGTAGTGCTTGCACACTACTGCTTGGCGGCAGAATATCTGGCAAAGCGGTGGTATCTACCTAGACGAACTTTGCAGAAAAGTCCTACCATCTATATAAACAGTTAGCCACAAAGCGTAGCACTAGCTACGTTATACCGTAGACTAAGACTTCATCCCCATTCCACATGATCCCAAATAAACAGGCAAAAGAGAAATCCATGAAACTCCCAACTCGACACGACCAAATTATACCGCAGAATGTTTGATCCACTACTTGGGGCAGTATTTTAGTGGTATCTTTTCCTTATTGACCCCAATTATTTCCTATACCATTATCCATGTTTACACAGCATGTCTAAACGCTTATTTAAGAAACAGGATGGTCATCAACCCACCAAACCATGAAATTGACGTTATTTTACCGCGACCATGTATCCAGTTTTGTTCCTGATTACCCATTAGACAAGGAAGATCAAAAATTAAACGGAATGAATTAGAAATACTCATTTATTCCAAGTTTATTCAAATGTTAAATTGACTGGAGTTCTATCACAAGGGGGAGGGGAGATAAAAGGGGAGAGGGGTGAGAAAGGGGGGATGTGACGGGAATCCACAATTAGTAGTCAGCTAACGTTGGATTAAGAGGAACAAGCAATCGTACGGTTAAACCAGAGACGCAGTATAATTGTGTTTCAGTACGCAAGGTTGGTACAAACAAATATTACCTACGGCACACACGACAATGTAAACTACATGAAAATATTTGACCTGTGAAAGTTAAATTAATAATGAAATGGCTTCATCCCTTGTTTAGTGATAGTTTGTAGTAAACACGTGTTTTGAGGATCGAGTTTGGTTCGTGCGACTACCAAACCTACGCCCCCTGGTTTGAATCCCACTCGACCGTGCATCAATGACTTTCCAGCTATGCCAATCTCCACTCGCTTTTACAACGGTGAAGGAAAACATCGTGAGGAAACAGTATAAAATTTTAGGATTTAAGCATTTTAATTTGGGTCGTCCACTAACCTGCAATTGGCTGGCATGGTGGATTATGGCTTACACACTCCACCGACTTTCTCTCTCTCTTTTCTCAATCTATGTAAAAGAAGGGCGTATCCCAGCAATGGGAATGTATTGGGCAGATGAGCAGCGTATTTAGAAAATATCACAATATCATTTTTGTAACGCAACTACATATTGTTTGAAGACCAGCTACTGCCCGGCGGGTGTATAGCTGCAAGCTCGGAAGGCACGCCAAACACGCCGCGGAATGACTTTCTAACGTACCGCGTTCTGTGTTATTATGCTGCGCTGTATTTGTTTATTTCACAAAATCTATAGATCTCAATAAGATAAGATACATAATTCATGCTTAATCGTTATTTGTAATTATGTATAAAAAATTGTAAAATAAAGTCGTAGCAAATTGTTTCGGTTGTTAATAAATTAGTTGTAATAATAAATTCAATATATCAGGTTTGTTGTAGTAAGATTATATAAAATTGCATTTTCTATTTGAATTCATCTGAAACAGCGGGGAGCCAATGGGTGCAAGAGGCAAGCAACGCTTTAAGTGGTGCTCTATGTGGGGGAGGTCTATGTTCAGCAGTGGACCAGGGAATTCGCCCTATTTACATAGGGTCTAAGCAGTGGACGTCTTCAGGCTGTTGATGATGATGATGATGATGATGAAAATGTTTACACTAAATTATTATTCCAGTTGTGTGATACTTTGGACTCTCCCAAAAGGGCACACAGAAAACAATGTTAGGTATGTACCCACCCGCGGTAATCATTCTTACATTAGGTGCTATCCTTATTTCTAAAAGATTCAACACAATAATTCAAAACAAAGTAGAAAATTCACGCCATTTTCATCCTCTTTGATAAAGTATAATAATATTACAGAAATTAACGTGAGTTAACCTATTCATAATTACAACCACAAAGCCACCGTCGCCTGAACACCGGTCGAGTTATTCGACTAGCATTTCGTAAGTGCTAGCCGTTTACTATGTAGTTGTAGAGTAATTGTTTTTAACTAACTTAAAAAAAGCGGAGTCTGTTTAAGTACCTATGTTCACCCATTTCTTCGAGACTTCTGGACCAATCCTTTTTAATTTTTTTCTAATGTTTTATTACGCAATTTTTTCGTTTAGTAAAGAAACCTTGTAAAGTTGGTGAAGATAGGATGATAGACGGAACTCCTCAATCTCAACTACTTCTCGATACAAAATAAGGTGATTTAAGACATTTTAACCTTTTTAGTATATTATTCAAACAATGATACCTACGGGAACTAACAAGCGCAAAAATTTACTAACTTAAAATACTTCTGTATAATGTACCTATAAACGATACAAGTATGAGACCCGTATCTATAAACGAACCGCAATGTAAAGTTTCCAATCACACGCGGGTTGCGGGTGGGATGTGGGGCCACTCACTCGGCGAACTAAACAAACAACACACGTGACGGATGCAAACTGCATGCGGCGGTGGTGGAACTAAATGACGGCAGGGTCACGACAATAGCGGATAGTCAATAAGCGTTTTCATTAAATACCGAAAATAATTATACGAAGTTTGTAGAGTTTTTGTGGGTTTCCTGCGTTTCTTTTTTCGAAATTTCTTTTTTAATAAAATTTCTTCGAAATATGAAAGAATGCGGTTGTAGCGTCAAAATGAGCACTGTGCAAACACACAGCACACAGCGCATGGGCACACAGTGCCCATTTTGAAAACTCTCATTTTAAAAACTCCATTATGTCACTTGCCAATTTGACATAATGGAGTTTTTTCTCAACAATGAAGCAAAAGTTTTGAATGTTCAGCAGTAGACACAAAAAAACTGATGCACATAAATCGAAACCATGAATTCCATACAAATAGTTAAATCAACC
The DNA here is from genome assembly GCA_910589525.2 of Ennomos quercinarius. Taxonomy (NCBI): domain Eukaryota; kingdom Metazoa; phylum Arthropoda; class Insecta; order Lepidoptera; family Geometridae; genus Ennomos; species Ennomos quercinarius. Next base: position 13,027,859 of record OU342510.1, read on the forward strand.
TATGCCTATGTTCAGCAGTGGACGTCTTCAGGCTGTTAATGATGAGTTAAATCAACAATCAAGTTAGACATTCGTCTAGCAGTAACGTTGTGTTGTGTCCCGCTGGTTGCGTGGCCACACTAGAATCCATCACACGAGGGCGGCACTAGCAGTTGAGATCGACTATTCTATCAAACTGGATGTCATTCAGCGAGATGTCGCTAGCTCAACTATAACGTTTTACAGTTCAACGCCCTGCTTTGTATAAGAATGAACAAGAGTTTTTTTTATGTAAATGAATGACGTGACGAGCTAGTCGTTCGCCTGGTGTTAAGCGTCACGGCCGCCCATTACAGGTTGCAGTGTCACTCGGAAATTTAAATTAAAGTTTCGCGTGACACTGCGCACTGCGCACGATGCAATAAGGTTGATGAAATACAACAAGAATCATACCTAATTACCAACATCACAAGTTATTAATTCATCTATATATCTATCATTATTATAAAATAAACGCCCAAGGATCACATACATAGATCCTGGCCCCTAACTAGGGTTCCATGTATCTAGGGACCCAGGAACTACGAGGACCATGCTCCCACAACACCCAGACACAGGACCAGTATTTGCGCTTTTTTTCATGTGCACAATTTTTGTCCTGTCGTGGGAATCAAGCCCGCCGCCTCCGGGTCATGAGCTGACCTGCTCAACCACCACACCACAGAGGCTGTCCGGATTATTGGAGAAATCAAAAGGTATCTAAAACGTAATGTTGACAATTTTGACGATTGTCATCATTATTTGCGTCATGGTCACTGAAAATCTGGTATTACAAAAACAGCTAAGTATTTAATCCAGATTCATCATCATCACCATCAACAGCCAGAAGACGTCCACTGTTGAACATGTGCCTCCCCCCTAGAGCGCCACTTTAAGTGACTGCTCGCCTTCTGCATCCATCGGCTCCCCGCGGTTTTCATCAAATTGTCGGTCTAGGTTAAATATTAGCATTTCGTCTCAGTTCAAACATTTCGTGATAACATTCCATTTACCAAATGGCTTATTGCCACTAAGTCCACTAAGCTCAAAGTATGTTCGAAAATCATAAAAAATAATTTTCTTTATCAAAATTACTAAAGTTGCCGGAAAATGAGTGAAGTTGTAGTTGATATCTCAACTTGTAGGGCGTTGGAGTCTTCTTTCATTACTTTGTGTTTTTATTTATTGCATTTCTTTGTCTTTGTTTCCTTTGTCTTGTAACTTAATAAATTATTATTAAGCATTATGGTAAAAAAATATTTTTCATCACAGTTGCTCGTAAAGCGGCTCTTCTGCTACCACTTATAGAACCAAAATCCAACAAACAGACGTGTGCTTTTTACTCTAAATTACCACACATGTTATAATATGATAACCCGATTCAGTTAAGTTATACGAGCATTTTCGTCGTTTCGTTTCGTTCTCGTTTCAGTTCTAGTTTTAGTTCCCGTTTTCATTTCGTTTCGTTTTTTTTGTTCGCGCCATCAACAAGGTTTTTCTCTGACGGCGCGTGACAATAGTAAGAAGCCTGCACGACATTTTTTACAAAGTTAATCAACAATACCTACAACTCTTTTTTTTCTCCCAACTGTGATGAAAAACGTCGTATGACATGCGTGTGCATTGATAATTACACTCTCGGCTCCCGTATCGCATATGGCTACCCATATTACCGCCTCGAGTGCAATGATCAACTTTGCACAATTGTACCATAATGTACTATTACAATGCAAAGCTTTCTTACAATAACCAACCAACCACCCTTAAATACCATCTACAGTAATAATAATAAAAGCTGGTTATAGTGAAATTTAAACTTTAACTAATCTAAAGTTTTGAATACATTTGGCTCAACGTCCGTTTTATGCTAAATCTTGATTTATAAAACGTCAAAACTTCCCCGGACGTCTTAATCTAACTTAAACGAAGTTAAACCACAGGTAAAGGGGACCGTTCTGGTACATCAAAATGTTATTGCTGTCGCTCTGCTATCTGCACGTATGATAAAGACAATAGAGGCCACGGGTGAATTTACATACTTTAAATATAAATAAATGAAAAAATATGCAATGAAAGAAAAATCATTTATTCCAAAAACACACACACAATATCATCTAAAAAAAATTGAAATTTAATTTAAAAAAAGATAAACAGACATTGTGTGGACATGTCACACAGCGCCATCTAGCCCCAAACTAAGAATAGCTTGTACTATGGGAAAAAATCTTTTGATATTGGTGACATTCAAACATTATTTTGACAGTTCAATTCGCGCCAATTTCGCTTTAATTTCACGCGGTTTCGTTTTCATTTCATAGAGAATATATTTTTGCAGATTTCTTATGAAGACAATAAATTCGCGTGGTTTCGAAGTAGTAAGTCGTAAAGTGGCCATAGAGAATTAGGGCCCTGATTTGATGTTTTCCCGTAGTCTGTAAGACTTTCGAACCGACACACTCTGGTTTGAATCCAGCTCATCTCTTTACAAATGGCAGTAGACGCCTTAAGACCCAAATACATATTCGCGGAGTATAAGAAGCCAGTGGAAAACGAATGACACAATAAATAAAGAAAAAAGAGAATACATTTATTCAGGACATCATAAAACATTACATATCTACATACCACCACGGAACAAGGAGGAAAGGAATGCCAATACACCAAGAAAACAGTGTAGATCAGAAATACGCCAAAAAAACGTTTATAACTTTGCCTGCCGTAGCTGCACCATTTAAGTTTAAAACGGGTTTATTGTTGGCATATTTCTGATCTACGCTGTTTTCTTGGTGTATTGGCATTCTTCTCCACCTTGTTCCATGATACCACGTATAAGATGAGATATTAAATAATAATGAACCAATACTAAACGTAATGTTACGTGACGTCATGATATAGGTTCCGACTCAGCGTGTAATCAAGGTAGTATGACCTTAATAACTGATTTTCAGTCGGTACCCACAATGCAAAGCTTTATTAATCTGGCAGTGAAGTGACTTCCATTAAATCTTAAGCCACTGATTGACGAAGCCAGTGGCTTAGTAATTATAGATTGTACGCATAACTCGGTATTATTGAAGAATTAACTCGGTTGAGATTCCAAGTTATCGTACGCAGTAGCTTTGTTCAATCTCATGAAATAGATCTTGATGGAAAGACAACTAATATCGCAGTCAAAATATAATTAAATTTAATAATAAGCTTAATCGTGTGTATGCTAAGAGTGCGGTATTCCCCTAAGATAACATAGTACCGTTAATATATTTAGAGGTTTATAAATCCACGATTATACGATATAGATTGTGTAGTCAATAGGGATTTTTGAACTATTTCTTTGCCCGTTTGTGTTCAGTATTTCTAATATAAATTGTACCTACATACAGTACTATCACAGATAATAAATAATACTGGAAAAGGAATTGAAAATGGATAAAGCAGAATCCACAGACGTAAACGTAAAAAGTGAAGATAAAACTTTCTCGAAAGTAGTCTGCTGAAAGATTAATAATATCTATACATACAGTCTCACCTACTGAGCGTGATAATAGTTAACATGTGAAGGAAAATTATGAATCGCGAACGAGATTTGAACCTGCACTCATCCATTCCTAAAGCCGGGACGTGCTTTTTAGGGTTCCGTACCCAAAGGGTAAAACGGACCGTATTACTAAGGCTCCGCTATCCGTCCGTCTGTCTGTCTGTCCGTCTATCACCAGGCTATATCTCATGAACCGTGATAGTTAGACAGTTGAAGTTTTCACAGATGATGTATTTTTGTTGCCACTATAACAACAAATACTAAAAAACAGAATAAAATAAATATGTAAGGGGGTCCCCATAAAATGAACGTGATTTTTTTGCTCGTTTTTATAGATAATGGTACGGAACCCTTCGTGCGTGAGTCCGACTCGCACGTGGCAGGTTAGTTTAAAGCTACCGTGACAAGTGATCTCATGTCCGAACATATTCTTCACATATTACAACAACTTATGAGGTTTTTCATTGCAATGTTTCCAAATGTTCTGTGTTCGTTGTGACTGGCCTGTTAGTTCTGTTGGTAGTAGCTCTGCCTTCTGAACTATAAATGTTGTAGGTTCGATTCCCACCCGGAACAATCATTTGTGTGATGAATATAGGTGTTTGTTCTGTGTCTGGGTGTTATAATGTATTCTATCCACCTATGTGCAAAACAAACAAAAAGTGTTTAAGTATTGTATCAGTTACCTGGTTCATCAAAGCTGTGCTTAATTTGAAGCTAGATGGTGCTGTGTGACATGTCCACATATATTTATTTATTTACTAGCTGCTGCCCGCGGCGTTGCCACGCGTTGGATTACGTAAACACCGATGACTGTCGCACGCTACCGCTACTGCTGCGAAATTATGGCCTCCTTTAACTATACTCTTTGAGTATGGCGGTGGCGCACGACAGCCACCGCGTGCATCGGTCTCTGTGGTCTGTGGCCCGTTTGTACCGAGCCAATATACGTCCAAGTTCCTTGCGCTAAAATCGCTGAATAAGCCTTTGCTCACCTGTTGCTAAAAAATAAGCGTCATTTTTGCAATGCTCTGTTGTATTCGGTATTTCGTCATACTTGCAGGACATATTATATATGTTGCCAGTAAAAAGTATTAAGTAACTGTAATTTTGAACAGTTATGATGTCAATGACAAAAGAAGCACAAAAATATCGTTTTGAGACCAATCTATTTAACATACATCTTATTTATTTACATCTAAGATTTGAGGTGTTTTGTTAAATTTTTGCAGAGCCAGCCAGCCAGCAGATATCTTTTGTGTCACATCCTAAAAAGATGCCTGTACCACAGAATTCGCCCTAATGACTTCTAAGTTTATCTATGGCCTAATAGAAAATGTTTAAACTGTCGAATATTCACAGCATTAAGGATCGCTCTACCTTTGTTTTTTCATAAACTCTGGTCTTTGTTCTGCATGCATGGTATATTTCCTACATTGCATAGGAATCAGGAAATGATTTTATTTTTAAAAACTGATTTTGATGAAACCTCACCTTAGAACTTGACTCCGTTTGGTAAACGCCGCAAAATGTTTTCTATCAGCCACACCCAGTTTTGCTGCTTGTAAAATCACACCCTGGAAGTAAATCCAAAGGCCAGACCCAGAACCCTTTAAATCGAAAAACTGAATAAAAATTTGAATTACGTAAGCTTTAATATTTTTTGGTATGTAAGTAGTACGTACCCATCTAATTTACTCCGAAAACGCCAAACAACATGTAAAGACTAATAGAAAAACTATTAATTGTTTTGATAGTTTCAATACGCTGTTTATTGCATATTTACAACGGAATATGATTGTAATGAGCTTTCGACTGTTGTATTATTTACTATCAAAGTTACGTTATGGATAGGTAGCAAAGAATGTTAACTCATAGAGTAGAGTTTATATTACTCTTTGGTCCTTGCATAAAGATTTTTTTCTTTAATATGTGCCTATAAAGTTACCGCCAGTAGCCAAAAAAAAAACTCACCATGAAGCGGCCATGTTGTTGAAAATTCCGTTTTTTTCGTAATGAAATGTTAATACTTTTGAGCAAAAAAAGTAATGATATTTCAATTTTATGTATCCTATTTTAAGCGCCGGGTATTTCTAAGCATATTAGTGAAACCTGCATGAAAATCAGTTCAGTATTTTAGGAGTTCAGTCGTAACAAACAAACTACGACACATCAGAGTCCCTAGATGGCGCTGATACAAATAAAATTAGATAATGTATAGAAAAAGGGCATAAGCCGCTGGGCCTGCATCGCGCAAGCGATATTTTTTTAACAATAGAACCTATGGGATAAATTACGTTTGATATAATTATGTGTGTGTTCCGTAGTGCACCAGAGTTACACATTTATTATATGTAGGGATAGGGATAGGGAACGCAAGGGATTCATCATCATGAACATCTCCACAGCTAAACATGGCCTCCCCACAGAGCTCCAGTTTGAGCGGCTGCTCGCCTCTTCTCTATGGTCATTATTTTTGAATGTCTTGAAGCCCATTTCTCTGCCTGTCTTTCTATTTTCGGCTTCAGTGATGGAATGATAAAGATTCATTGGAACACGTCAAATAAATCACATCGGTTGGCGGGAAGCCTTTATTGGATGTTTGTTTTGTTCATCGCGACCACAGATTTATGTACCGTAACATGAACTGCGACCATGGAATAAATAATAGTAAGTACTAATAAATAATACTGTCAAATTGGAGAACCCATCTCCTGTGGTGACAGCGCTAACGGCTTTTTACGACAGAGCACTTTTACAGTATATTTTCTTAAAATATTTTTGTATGTCTTACTATTCTGCTCACTTTGGAAACAAAAAAATACAGAAGCAACAAATAAAACTTTTATTTATATCGCTACGGGACAGAAAATAGCAAATGTTGATAATTCCTGAAAATAGAATCCAACGCTTAGAGTTCGTTTAGTAAACTCATACATAAAAAAGCCGTTATTTAGTACTGGTCTTAATTATGTATATTCAATGTCTAAGATATATTGCAGGGAGGCTATTTTTAGCACTTTTACTAAACAAAATAAGAATTTAAAAAAATAATGTTCCAAGCAAATAATGTCGTTATAAAACAAAAGATTGTTTTCCTACAATTACCACTGCTGATATAAGCAATCTGACGCCTAAATGAATATGAATACTTTATTTACTACTACTAAATGTTCCAGTGCCTATCCCAATATTACTAACCATGGTTTTATGTTATCCATTGCTGTTAAATAGCCTCTCTGTACAATTACCGGTTTGAGCTAGTAATTACCGGTTTGAGCTAGTAACTACCGGTTGTACGATTGAATCTCACCAAAATAGATCCAATTACCGGTGTTATATTCATGGTAAAATAGACCTTATTGTCAACAAGCAGGTCAGGATCTGTTATTTTTATTTTAATTGCATTATCAATGGAATTTTCTCATGTTAGTTGAATGCTTGACAAAACTACTCGGAATACGTACCTAGATAGTAGATAGGTATTTGTAAACTTTTTGTTCATAAATCCTAATCATGATCAAAAGGATATTGTAATCGCGATATCGATAATAGAGTATCGAATATTCAGGATATTCGATACTCTATTATTGATACCCGATACCTCATCCTCTATTTTAAATGCACTAGATAATCTATTTAAACTCCGCACTTCGCACTCTGCACTCCACACTCTGCACTTCGCACTCCGCACTCCACACTTCTTAGCCTTTTTCAATACTCTCATTAACTTATCAATTTGTGATTATTAAACAGGCAATAGTTTTAGTAATATCAACTAAATTGATCAATACTGTAAAAGAACCCTCTCTTAACCTAATTAAATAATAAATTAATAATAAATATTCCTCAAATCTCAGAGTTATTCTAAATTAATCATATGACGCTAAATGGGTATCAAAGCTTGTTGACTATTTTGGACTACCTATTTTAATGTTTATGGCCTTGTGAATCGTCTCCTACAAATGGTAGAACCGTACGTTGTGATAATGCAGTAATCCAAATCCTTTTAAAGTAATGAGACAATACCTAACTAACATCTAACCTATTCAATAATATTAAATTAATTTAAAATATTCATCGTCCTACAAATAATTGCAATTTAATCCCCTGATGAACACTATTCCTATACTCTGAGTAACCGAACTGAAATTTCCACATAAAATCATATTATGCATCAATCAATATATTTCCTACTATATTTTCGAAAGGTTTCAATTGTAGGAATGAATAATCTTTTCCTGCAAAAGATTGAACATTATAGTTCCTAGTCATAAACAAAACTGAAAGTAAGTTAAAGCTTCATGACGAACGTATGTTGAAATTAACAAGATAGGAGAGTGAAACATAGATAAAACGTAAGTAAGAATATTGCTAACTGAGTTTGAGTTTGTTATATAGCAAAGTCATAGTAAACTCTATTTGTTTATCATAACTCTGGCATAGGAGCCCCGCCACCGCTCCAATGCTGTGGGTCTCGACTACCTGGCTGGTTAACCCTCCACTATTTAGTGCTTGAAATTTCCCACACGGAGGTACCGTGTGTGAAATTCCCCCACACTAAGAGAAATTTGATTTTACTAAATTTTGTTCTATTTACCCCAAGTCAGTACGTCAGGTACCCCATCTACCTATTCTTATCTACTTATCTAGTTTGGACTCCAAAAGGTGTAAGGGACAAGAGGACATTATTTTTTTCCAAATCCTAACAAAATAGACATCACCTTAGTTAATTGTGAGTCTATCTAATACGTACTACATTCGGTATATGACAGACTCTAAAAATAGCTCAACTTTTAAATCTCCTAGCTTTCGTCTAAAGATTATCAATATTATCGTAGATTCTATATCAACAGCATGCAGTGGACTAAACAGTAGTATTAATTTTAACTGTAAATATTTATTTGAATTCAATGATCTGTTAGTGATATTCAGGTTGTCTCTATTTTCCAGAACTTGTATTGAAAAGTAATCTAAAAAAACCCGTTTACATAATTTAGGTATTATATTTCATTATTATGAAATACGATAAAGATGTTTGCTGCAAGTAATATATTAGATTATTGATGCTACTTCCTAACAACAAGATATTCTCATTCGAATCTTTAAATTAGCTACCCCTATCCGTTTGGTAAGGAGATCACTAACAGGTACTGCTGTGCTTGACCCAAGACACGAAGGACAATTTCTTATCAATAGTACTTTAAATGTTTTTATAGAATAAAAGGTAAAATTCTTATTGAAAATTCAATCAAACAAACTCAAACCTGAATTCCACTAAATTGATCTATGGTCATTTATTTGAAACAAACACGAACAATCCTAAACTATGAATAAATTACCGGTAGTTATTTAACTCTCGCACAAGTATTACGTATTTCGATCCTAGAGCAAAACTCAATTACGATTTTATTTAAGTTACTCGCGAATGATTCCAAACAGAGAGTAAATTCCCAATAGTTATGTAAGTATAAAGAATAAATTTCCAGTCGTTACTAATTCCCGGTAGTTACTTAACTATCGTTCAAGCATTACCTATTTCGCAACTAGAAAACGAAACGTTCGTTTCCTGGCAAGAATATGATCCCTCCATCTCACCAGTAAAAGGTTCCGCCTAAAATCCGCTATGAAAATACCTATCTATTTATGTTGTATTTGTACTTCAGTATTAGGCACAGAATAATATTTTCTCAGCGTCAAAAGCACGGTCCACGATAAACTAGCCCTACAATAAACACCCACAGCTTCGACCTTCGAGAAAACTTGGATTATATTTTTATAATTTTGATAATTTACGTATTGTATTTATTAGCACTTTTATTTATTAGTATTTTATTATAATGAATTTATCTTTAAATGTATTTTATACCGCTTTAAATTTATTTATTTATTTATTGAATTTTATCTATTTCTCTAAAACTATTATTTTTCCGCGATTTTCAATATTTTATCCCTAACTTTCCCCTCCTACGTGTGTATTCCTCGACTTATAGCTTTTCCCTATTCACTAGTGTGTACCCCCAAACACTGGAGATTGTTACAAATCTCACATTTACTTTTAAACGTGCATGTCTGTTCTCGGTGTGTGCAATGAGAACATACCTGATCTAACCCTATGAGAGAACGAGCTGTGACAAAAGCTCTCCAAAGCTAAAACCTATTGCCACCTAATTTTTATCTTGCATGCGGGACCGGAGTCCATGGGCAGCATACAAGACAAAACCCTAACACTTGGGACAGTTCAGCTTAATTTGCATTTAGGATCCGGGTATCGTATACACGAAGACGGGACAGTTAATCTTTTCAGCCCTCCTTTCAGCCAGAATGCAAACCAAACCAAAAAGGTGGATCCAGATCCTATAACGGAGGCAAAATCTGGTGCAGGTCTCCACATAACACGCGAACTGCATGCCCTAAGCAAAATAAGGGAAGACAAGCTTCGTTGCAATGTTTCAACTTATCTCTTACTGAGTTCCTGGACCCGAGGCATACTTCCCCCCAGATCCAGAATTAATTGAGAGGGCGAATTTATCTAAGAATTTAACCGGAAATTTCATCTGCATTTTTCTGACAAGTTTCGACTTGCCCTATCCCGTGAATGATTTTATAACTCACCGCGTTTGACAGCTTGACAGATCTCAAAATCCTATCATATATCAAAAACACTTTAAAGGTAGAGAGGTAAAAAAGTAAACCTAAATATAAAGAAGGTTTGATTTCTTTTACTATTACCTTATTTTACCACGGATAACCACTTTTACACCTATCTCTACATTTTCTCTATCAGTTAATGCGATGCCAACGACTATTTCCTTTATTTTTGGACTATTCTTTGTGCGTAAAATGCTTTGATCAAATTATTTCAGTATTTTTATGCTTTAGGTAAAATTTATAATATTTGTGATGTGACGAGACAGCCTGTATCGTTACAATCGCCCCTAAAATATTTGCGCAGGCGTTTTAAATTTAAAGCCGAAGTAAAATTTTATTCTTTAAAATACATTCACAAATATTAGCAAAACTATAATAAAAATAATTTAAATAATAATTATAACTCTACCACCCCACTTAAGCAATTATAATTTGTTAACGTTTGGCTCCAAACTTAAAATGTATTTATAGTTCTGTAGTGTTCCTAACCGTTAAATTTAATTTAAGAGAGCACCTAAAAATAATCAACCCGATAGCAAATAATTTGCGAAACAAAAATACACTTGTATTTTCAATTGTTTAATATGCAGTATACTGCGTATTAATTTGTTATTCGTTTGAAAAATATTAAATATTACTAATATTAAGTAATTTATTTTCAAAAGTTTAATGTTGTCAATGATAATATTTTTATTTTTAATATACTATTGAATCCATCCTTGAAAACAAACCGTAATTACTTTTCTATTTTAAGCGCCCTCTTAAGCCGTAACAACAGTGAATTACTTTATGAGTCAATATCCAAAATTTCATCGCATCAATCATACCCAAAAGTCACTTATCCCAAGGCTAACCTAGCCACCAAAAGAAACCAGGTTGTGAGGCTGGTCAGTCCTAATAACTTTAAATAGAAGGTACCCCTAAGAACCATGTTTTCGTTCCGAGCTGCCTCCCACAAAACCCTTCGATAACCAGGTCAACTTTAATAGTTCAAAATATAGATTTGTCCATGACTTCAGCAATATTTCGCATATATTTCCCACTCCGTAATTCGCTATCATTTCGGATGTAGAGTGTAGCAGATCGGATGTTCCTACCTTGTAGAGTACGGGGTTGTTATAACAGTTTTGTTTAAACTTAGGCTTTCTCTTTTAACCTAGCACCTAGCCTTAAATTATATCAACCCATTTGTTGAGTCGTGTAAGTCAAAGCCACCCGTCAACAAATCCCTTAAACCGTAGATCTTGCTAAGCCACTAAGATCCTCCTGCACTGTTAATACCTCTGACCATGTCCATACAATGATACTTGCTTACATAAAAATGACCTCTTTTTTAAATTAATTATCCAAAATCAAATCCCTTTCTTAAGCAAAAACAACAACATAACAATTCATTAATCCACATTTGACCCCAGTCAACTAACTTATTCGCTATCTTAACGGCTAGCAATTCCCAATAGATTTAAGACTTCTTTGAAGTTATTGCTTAATACGTATCATGATATTAAAATAAAATATTTAATTTTATTTCAATTTCATTTCTACAATAAAAATAATTATATGAATTAATAAATTTCGTTTAAAATTTCATTTAATGTCAAGGCTGAAGCCATCTATTCAGTATAAGTAAATTACAACAACAAAAATAAATAAATATTAATTTTTGCGAACTGAACTAACCTTTACTACAAAATAATTTCTTTTGTTACATTTCCAGTATAATGTCGTTATTAAAGTATGAATTTTAAAGCGCAATATTTTATTTGAAAATTTAATCAATAAGTATAATATTCACTCTCAAAAACCCCGAACTTACACTCGAATTACGCGCTAAACTACCAAACAAGCTAACCGAAATAATTTTAAAATCCACTATATTGAAATTTTAATAATTTATTTTAAATATTTTTATGTTGTTTAGATTATTATGCATCATATAATAAACATTGAATCGGAACTTAATCTATCCACCGTACCAATTACCTCTAATAAAATTTATTAAATATCTTGAACTGTAAAGCGCCCCCTATGGTTTTATAATTTTAGCCAATTTCTAACCTTTCCTAGTTCCAACCACAGGAAAGAAATGTAAATTATTTACTTACTCTAATATTTCCGAATTATTTATGAAAACTGACTTTGTCGTTTTTCCTACATTGGATGATGATAAATTCCCCACGTACTTCCTAAATGAAAGTTCAACCTTATTATGGGCATCAATAAATTTTGAAATTAATCAAACAGATGTACCCATCTCATTAATAAACTACTACTCCTTTCCAACCTACTACAACAAATTTCCATGATCGTAATGAAACATTTTAATGTTGAATTTATTTAAATTCCGTTGAGTTTATTGCAACGAGGTCTATTTTAAATTTGTATCTATTTAATGTCAATCCTAATATTCAAAAATCAAAAAAACCAATGTTTGCATGAATAGTTCGAATCCCGTTTATCTATTCATCATCTTCATCATCTAATTAACCCATCTTTTAAGATAATTTAACAATAATATCCTGAACGTTATAGTCCCGAAAAGTTGAAAATAACTAATTAAGTAACGATTAAAACTCTCAAAAGATTGAGTCTTTGTTTAAACTAATTTTCATTTAATTTATTGAAATCTAAAACCGCCCCTACATATTGTCTCAAAACCTTTCCTTTTCCACGGACAGCAAATTGTGCGATAGTAAATAAATACCATCGCTACTTACAATAATATCAATTCCAAAACAATCAACATCCTCATTCTAATCCAAAACTATCACTAATGTAAATATCTAAAATAAATCACCCTGATAACGAAAGTAACGCACGAAAATCTTAGTCAAGTAAAATCCTGGCCATTTGAGATCCTGGTCAATTAAGATACTGGTCAATTGAGATCCTGGTCATTTGAGATTCTAGTCAAATGTCAATCCTGGTCACGTAAAATTCTGGTCATTTGAGATCCTGGTCATTTGAGATCCTGGTCAATTGAGATCCTGGTCACGACACCAAATTGTAAAAGAACCCTCTCTTAACCTAATTAAATAATAAATTAATAATAAATATTCCTCAAATCTCAGAGTTATTCTAAATTAATCATATGACGCTAAATGGGTATCAAAGCTTGTTGACTATTTTGGACTACCTATTTTAATGTTTATGGCCTTGTGAATCGTCTCCTACAAATGGTAGAACCGTACGTTGTGATAATGCAGTAATCCAAATCCTTTTAAAGTAATGAGACAATACCTAACTAACATCTAACCTATTCAATAATATTAAATTAATTTAAAATATTCATCGTCCTACAAATAATTGCAATTTAATCCCCTGATGAACACTATTCCTATACTCTGAGTAACCGAACTGAAATTTCCACATAAAATCATATTATGCATCAATCAATATATTTCCTACTATATTTTCGAAAGGTTTCAATTGTAGGAATGAATAATCTTTTCCTGCAAAAGATTGAACATTATAGTTCCTAGTCATAAACAAAACTGAAAGTAAGTTAAAGCTTCATGACGAACGTATGTTGAAATTAACAAGATAGGAGAGTGAAACATAGATAAAACGTAAGTAAGAATATTGCTAACTGAGTTTGAGTTTGTTATATAGCAAAGTCATAGTAAACTCTATTTGTTTATCATAACTCTGGCATAGGAGCCCCGCCACCGCTCCAATGCTGTGGGTCTCGACTACCTGGCTGGTTAACCCTCCACTATTTAGTGCTTGAAATTTCCCACACGGAGGTACCGTGTGTGAAATTCCCCCACACTAAGAGAAATTTGATTTTACTAAATTTTGTTCTATTTACCCCAAGTCAGTACGTCAGGTACCCCATCTACCTATTCTTATCTACTTATCTAGTTTGGACTCCAAAAGGTGTAAGGGACAAGAGGACATTATTTTTTTCCAAATCCTAACAAAATAGACATCACCTTAGTTAATTGTGAGTCTATCTAATACGTACTACATTCGGTATATGACAGACTCTAAAAATAGCTCAACTTTTAAATCTCCTAGCTTTCGTCTAAAGATTATCAATATTATCGTAGATTCTATATCAACAGCATGCAGTGGACTAAACAGTAGTATTAATTTTAACTGTAAATATTTATTTGAATTCAATGATCTGTTAGTGATATTCAGGTTGTCTCTATTTTCCAGAACTTGTATTGAAAAGTAATCTAAAAAAACCCGTTTACATAATTTAGGTATTATATTTCATTATTATGAAATACGATAAAGATGTTTGCTGCAAGTAATATATTAGATTATTGATGCTACTTCCTAACAACAAGATATTCTCATTCGAATCTTTAAATTAGCTACCCCTATCCGTTTGGTAAGGAGATCACTAACAGGTACTGCTGTGCTTGACCCAAGACACGAAGGACAATTTCTTATCAATAGTACTTTAAATGTTTTTATAGAATAAAAGGTAAAATTCTTATTGAAAATTCAATCAAACAAACTCAAACCTGAATTCCACTAAATTGATCTATGGTCATTTATTTGAAACAAACACGAACAATCCTAAACTATGAATAAATTACCGGTAGTTATTTAACTCTCGCACAAGTATTACGTATTTCGATCCTAGAGCAAAACTCAATTACGATTTTATTTAAGTTACTCGCGAATGATTCCAAACAGAGAGTAAATTCCCAATAGTTATGTAAGTATAAAGAATAAATTTCCAGTCGTTACTAATTCCCGGTAGTTACTTAACTATCGTTCAAGCATTACCTATTTCGCAACTAGAAAACGAAACGTTCGTTTCCTGGCAAGAATATGATCCCTCCATCTCACCAGTAAAAGGTTCCGCCTAAAATCCGCTATGAAAATACCTATCTATTTATGTTGTATTTGTACTTCAGTATTAGGCACAGAATAATATTTTCTCAGCGTCAAAAGCACGGTCCACGATAAACTAGCCCTACAATAAACACCCACAGCTTCGACCTTCGAGAAAACTTGGATTATATTTTTATAATTTTGATAATTTACGTATTGTATTTATTAGCACTTTTATTTATTAGTATTTTATTATAATGAATTTATCTTTAAATGTATTTTATACCGCTTTAAATTTATTTATTTATTTATTGAATTTTATCTATTTCTCTAAAACTATTATTTTTCCGCGATTTTCAATATTTTATCCCTAACTTTCCCCTCCTACGTGTGTATTCCTCGACTTATAGCTTTTCCCTATTCACTAGTGTGTACCCCCAAACACTGGAGATTGTTACAAATCTCACATTTACTTTTAAACGTGCATGTCTGTTCTCGGTGTGTGCAATGAGAACATACCTGATCTAACCCTATGAGAGAACGAGCTGTGACAAAAGCTCTCCAAAGCTAAAACCTATTGCCACCTAATTTTTATCTTGCATGCGGGACCGGAGTCCATGGGCAGCATACAAGACAAAACCCTAACACTTGGGACAGTTCAGCTTAATTTGCATTTAGGATCCGGGTATCGTATACACGAAGACGGGACAGTTAATCTTTTCAGCCCTCCTTTCAGCCAGAATGCAAACCAAACCAAAAAGGTGGATCCAGATCCTATAACGGAGGCAAAATCTGGTGCAGGTCTCCACATAACACGCGAACTGCATGCCCTAAGCAAAATAAGGGAAGACAAGCTTCGTTGCAATGTTTCAACTTATCTCTTACTGAGTTCCTGGACCCGAGGCATACTTCCCCCCAGATCCAGAATTAATTGAGAGGGCGAATTTATCTAAGAATTTAACCGGAAATTTCATCTGCATTTTTCTGACAAGTTTCGACTTGCCCTATCCCGTGAATGATTTTATAACTCACCGCGTTTGACAGCTTGACAGATCTCAAAATCCTATCATATATCAAAAACACTTTAAAGGTAGAGAGGTAAAAAAGTAAACCTAAATATAAAGAAGGTTTGATTTCTTTTACTATTACCTTATTTTACCACGGATAACCACTTTTACACCTATCTCTACATTTTCTCTATCAGTTAATGCGATGCCAACGACTATTTCCTTTATTTTTGGACTATTCTTTGTGCGTAAAATGCTTTGATCAAATTATTTCAGTATTTTTATGCTTTAGGTAAAATTTATAATATTTGTGATGTGACGAGACAGCCTGTATCGTTACAATACCAATAACAGGAGAGTTATTTACCCATGTTTACTTGTAGTGATTGGGCAGGTCCCAATTACTGTGTGTTTACTCCGCCCGCCGCGGCCGTCGGGCGGCTGGAACCATATCGCAATCACCACAGTGTTGAAGGTACTGCAGTTATAACGCAGTAGGGAATCTTTATATTTACACGTCATTACACTATATACACGACACGACTCACAGATAAAAAAATGAATATAGATGGTATTAAGTGCATATTATAAAACGAACTATAGAGTAACTTTTTCATATGTAAACAAATGACATGACGAGCTAGTCGTTTGCCTGATATAAAGCGTCACGGCTGCCCATAAAGGATTGCAGAATTACTTGGAACTAATGATTACAAAGTTTCGCATGACACTGCACTGCGCACGTCATCTTGAGACATCACACAGTCTAGCAATAAGATTACTAGATTATGATCAGAAAGTCTCATTTGACAAGTACCTAATGTCACTAGTTGCAATGCCCTTCAAACTGGAACACAGTAGTGCGTGCACACTACTACTTGGTGGCAGAATAACGGGCAAAGCGGTGGCACCTACCTAAACAAACTTTGCAGAAATGTAAAGAAAAACCACCTAGTAAAGAAACGTCTAGTAAAGAGACGTGTTTTGCGCATAATAACACTCGTCTAATACCCTAACTGTATATTTACTAAGGATCGATTCATGAGGCGTGTAAATTCCCGAAATTCACCTCTATGTATCCATGGTGGAAATGTATGGAATATACTGCTGACCTCGCGGAATTTCTTAAATCAGTGGTATTCGTTCGTGCCCACATAGTCGCGTTAGCGCTTACTCTCAGGTCAAGAGCTTGCAGGCGCCTCGTTACTTCTTGAGGATCTTGTTACCCTTTGTTCTAAGATTGGTGCACTTTCTCCTGTCTTGGTATTATATCTATATACTACGTTAGTGCTAATGGGGTGGAATATTTGTACTATCTATGTATAAGTCAGTTGTTTTTACCACGTTTGCAGCGGAAGTTACACCACAAATAATCATAATTTTAAATTAATATGTTATGAGAAAAAAATTGCAAAATGTTAAAACATAACGATCGAAATGGGAAATATTATCGCAAATACAATGGATTTCTAAGTGATGATAAATATCTCAGTATAATTATGTATATCTTAGATAGCTCAGTATATAATATTATATTTACCAACTTAAGGCTTCTTTTACATTTTGGCGAGCTCAGTACCGCGCGCGCGGTACTGAGCTCGCAGCGTCTGTTGCTTTGACCAAATATAATAATCTAGCTTCATTTATTCATCATCATCATCACATCATCATCGCTTCATTTATTGATAATATATAAATAAGAGCATTAATTTAAATTATGAAATAATTTATAGTAGTTCATAAAAATGATGAACTTTATTTTGGTAGTATTTTGTCGACGTAATATAAAACTCCGGAGATACCCCTTTGTTGAAGCTTTTTTTGAATAAAAATCAAATTTAATTTAATATTTTTGTAATTACTTGAAAGGTAAAAATCTAAAATCTGTTCTGTCATTATGGAAGTACGGAATGTATTTAGTGGAGTATAATTTAGTTTTGAGACTTACGTTACACAGAATTTTCAAATTAGAGAGCTCTCGAATCGGCTCTCTGTGTGTTTTTGCCAAAACGGACATCAAGAAAATGATGATTACTATATAAATAGGTAAAATAGCTAAAATTCGCTCCGTCGTTATCGAAGAAGATGAAATCAAGGGTAATTTTCATATAATGGCTAAGTATAGTCATTATTGCACCAAATATTGACGACAAAAACCTTACAACTACGCATAATTTTGTAAAAGCAGCCTTAAATGCTATTTTTAATGTGAGTGTTGAATAAATGTTATTTTTTCATTCATTCTTACTTTCTTTCATGCAAATAAGTCGTAGATTTGAATCCACCATTAACCATTAAAACATCGTGACACTACCAAGTAAAGTAAAGCAAAAAATCAAAAAATCTTAAAAACTTTGTTTTTAACGCTACGCAATTAAACTGTGTCTACGTCTCGTAGCAGCGTATAAAATGTTTTTAATTTTAAGCATTCCTTGTAAATGGTAGCAGCGTCAAAGAATGCCAGTTTAATTGCTTATTTGTTATTGCTTTACTGAGTAGGACTTCTTGTTTGTTTTCACTGCGTCAAAGGAAACGTCGTGGGGGTTGGAGGGTTGATATTACCACCCCAAACTCCTATAATGCTTAATTGGGTCCGAACTAATTTGTTAAATATAACATAACGGACACAATTGGAAAACGGTATAGAAATCAAGGGCGGCTGTGTAGTACTTGAGTGCCGGAAGGATATTACAGTCCGTGGCACCACCGGTTGTCCACCAGTAACCCCGGCAATCATTTTCGCAGTAGTTGTACTGGTTTAGGTAAGCAAAAGTTGTAACTTTTGCTTACCTAAAGCAGCAAAAGTTGTAACTTTTGCTTACCTAAACCAGTTGATTTAAAAAGTCCAATCAAGCGACCGTCAAACTATTTCATGATGTATTTTGTATGTTTCGTAGTTTTTATCTGGCCTAATAGCTCAGTTAGTAGTAGCTCTGCCTTCTGATCTGTAGTTTGTGGGTTCAATTCCCACCCAGGACAAACAATTGTGTGATGAAAATAGGTGTTTGTTCTGTGTCTAGGTGTTACATTGTATTCTATGTATGTAACAAAAAGGTATTTATTGTATCAGTTATCTGGTTCCCATAGTACAAGCTTTGTTTAGTTTGGGGCTAGATGGCGCTGTGTGAAATGTCCACATATATTTATTTATTTACATTAATTACCCGTGGCACCACCGGTTGTCCTACCAGTAACACCGGCAATAATTCTTGCCAAAGTTGTGTTTAGGTAAGCAAAAGTTGTAACTTTTGCTTACCTAAACCAGTTGATTTAAATTTAAATCCACTCGAGCGACTGTCAAACTATTTCGTGATTTATAAGTACGAATAACACTCATGTTCACTGTACCTACGTATTTTTAAATCAATCTGTAAGATTTATTAAATAAAATTTATGTTATGTAACAATTTTGACCTGTCCAAGTGTCGAAGATCATGTTATGTCGAAAGATTAGAAGCGATTTCAGAATGTCTTGTATCATGATTTTCTGGTTTTTGAAATGACGCTGTCCATCCAATACTTTGATCTCGTTAGCGCTTTATTAGATCTCATCGCAAGTTATCGGAAACTTGCCGGAACTTGCCGGAGCTCGCCCTCGGGTAATTAAAGAGGGCAGGAAGATGGTACTTGTATACTTTAAGCCGGTATAGTTCAATCGCTAAATATACGTCTACATCAATAAATACACGTAGAACGTACTTTGACTTCGTATATTTATATAAAATTATTCATTCCTTAATAGATTTCCCTGATCTTCTGTCTCATATATCTTTCAACACTAAATACAGTGCTCGTAGAGCTAAAGTCACCAACCTATTTGCACTACAAACTTATAAAAATAATACGTCTTTCTTTAATCCAATAGTTAGAATGGCTCGTCAATATAATAATTTGTTAGTCAATAATTCAAAATTGGACATCTTTGATCCAATAATAGGTGATCAAACGAACTTCTCAAGTGAAGTTCGATCATTATTATATGAATAGCTCCATTCGAAGATATAGTTATAAAACCAGGTAGTCCTTTTAATCGTACAGGTAGGTTCGCACGCTTTTAGATTTTTATCGATTAAAATATCGATAAAGTATCGATACGGTATCGATACGGATATCGGAACGGTCTCCTCACTACTGTCATGGCGCCTCTCTATAGTGTCATTCTTTTAGAGAAATTATCCAAAAACTTGTAATAATTATTTATTATATATTGTTTTACCAACAATATATTACATGGATTATGTCATTTGCTTTAAATAATAATAATAGGGTAGTGGAGGGAAGGGTTCTTACTACCTATATCTTCGAATGGAGCTATTCATATAATAATGATCGAACTTCACTTGAGAAGTTCGTTTGATCACCTATTATAATTCATAGCTCCATTCTTCAGATATAGTTATAAAACCAGGTAGATGTTCAGAGACAAATAGTTTTTGGTAAATAAGCATTTCAAGATATACGTATATTGCAAATGAAACGAAGATATTTCAAATATAAGTAATCAGTTTAAAAAAGAAAAGTTAACTTTTAACAGCAATAATTGTATACCTACATAGTAGGTAGATGTATAATCATCTTTCACAAATAGCACATTATTATAAGTTTTAGTAAGCTATTGGTTTTGTAATGATCAAGTAAAGTTTTCGACAATGATTGGACCACTATAAAACTTACTTGCTAATAAGCTTGTAAGTTTGGTGTCCAACCGGTGGGCTACCTTATGGGTAGAATTAACAGGAATACCAGAATTATGTTTTAGCGCTTGCTGAGCGGCTACTACGCGTGGGCACTGATAAATGTGATCACATCGATCCTACTCGCTGCTAAAACGTATTTTACTTATCGGCTGATGGTTTGTTCTGTGGAGTATTTTGTGAGGGAATTTGTGAGTTAGGCTGTCGAATTTATAAGCCTGTACCGAAAAGTAGGTAATCTCCTGAGCATTTGGCCCCAGTATTAGGTTTTTCATGAAATAATAGCAGAATCGGTTGCTTGTAACCTCTGGCTGATATTTTTAATGAGTTTCAATAATAATACAAATTCTTCAAGCTGTTAATGATGAATAATACAAATATTTTTAATTTATATTAATTTTATGATTTTTCGAAATCAGAATCATATTATTGACATTAACCTTTAATAGCGAAAGGGTTTGTACACGTGGTGAGCAATGCCTGAATCAATGAAGATTTGTAATTTGGTTCAAGAACAAACTATTACCGTGTGAGTATCAACCCGAAATAAAGGCCGAAGGCTGTTTGAGAGATCCGTGTATGTGGGTGATGCTTGGTCTATTTCTAAATGCTCTTTAGCAAGCACGATTCTTTTTCATCAGAAGTAATTTTCTTGCCCAAAATAAAGAAGCAGTCGTGCGATGGCTATTTAAAAAGTTAGATTATGACGCTCCCTTTTGGAATTTTCCGTTAAAAACAAAATGACTGAAGTGATCCCAGAATTTTAAGAAATTACAACTATCGTTTGAATGGTATTTTCACCATAATTTGTAGATAAGTAAACCATGGTTGCAAATAATGGAGGACTAAAATTCCAGCTGATTGCTCGCTAACAGTTTGTGAAACCATAAGGATCAATGGAAAAGGGCAAAGCCAAGTAAAACAGTAATAGTGCCAATATATTATAGTAAAGACATCAACGGCAAAGGTACCTAGATGCCTTCCTTTTTTTTTTTTTTTTTTTTTTTGGAATCACTACCTTGGGATGCAAAAGCTAGATAACGTTAGATTGTCCGAACTTTGCTACTAACAATAATTTGAAATACTTGATATGAGTGGGTTGACCATATCGATTTTCCATTTGTTTTTACGAATTCGTTAAAATACAAGTTGAGGGCCTCGCTTAGGTTAATTAGTTCTATGCCTAACTAACTCTAACTCTGCCTAAGGGTTAGGCTCTTCTCTCTTCTCTTTGATAAGATAAACAGTGGCTTGATCTTCGTTGCTGGCAATTTTTTTGCAGCGTATGGTGTAATTAATAAAATTTATAAGTACACTGTGTACATAATCATAACAAAACAACTCAAATCAATTTTCAAGTTGTTACAGTACTGTCAACTTAACGCCTAAGAGATCAGACCACAGTAATTTATTGTTTTTCTCTAATTTGTGGACACAGTAATAACAAAAAATAAAATAAGGTTGTTAGTCCTCCTATATCTCCAATAATAATACCCGTGTCCATCGCACGACATACACTTTCAGTATTTTAAGAGCGTACAACGCCATCTAGTTTCACTCGGGGTAAAATTGTTTCAGAACTACATCAACGAAGCCACTGTCATGCACCTATCAAGCACAAAGATTATATCAAATAAGTGCACTTTTCCAAAATATTGAAATAATTCATTTTCCATAGTTAATGGTTTTTTAAATTATTTTAAAAATAACATTACTAATAAGACATAAACATTTTGCATAAACATTGCTTCTTTTTTGCTTCTGCAACATGTGCTTGGCTGTTCTTTAAAACATCAGGTAGGTATCATAATATTTTTCTAGGCAGATTTCATCGAAATTCATCTAGTAATTGCAGCGTCATGCGCTTTCAAAGTGACATGTTACATTGAGCTGTAAGATTGTGGCGGTAGTCTTTGACTTAGGGTTTTTTTTTTTTTTTTTTTTTGTATGTTTTGTATGAAGTATGAACTTCAATTATTCAATTTTACGCCAAATTGTTAATTCTTAATTTCAAATTGAATATAAAGTTAAAAAAGGATCATTTCATCATTTTTTTTTTTTTTTATTTAAAAAAAAAAGTTTTATGAAAGTATCGATACTTTTAGAGTTAGGAATGTATAATAATAAGTATCGATATTTAAATTTAATATGAATCCATAGGCAATAGGCGTGAACTGTTGAGTTAGATAGATAAACTCTTTATTGAAACACCGTATCATTAATAATTAAAGGCTAAGTAAACAAACTTAGACTTAGATTTTGGTGGAGCTTAGGTAAAATCGATTAAGCGATACGTAAGTATCACAACATGATGTATCAGTAACATATTGTAAGCAGATATAGCCAATATTTTCAAGTACATTATAACTGTAACTTTTATGCAGCTTTTCTCGCTCTGAGAAGGAAAGAAATATGTGTAGGCAGTATGCCTTCATTGATACGTCACGTATAATGTATTATACAGTATCCATTGAATATAAAGTCATTTTTAGTGATGGCTTGAAATAGTTCAACCTGCCTTGCCTGTAGGTACCAGCATGAAATACCTACCGCATTTGGCTATCTGTTCTGGTGCTTGTGGAGGAGGCTAAATAGGTCTGACGACACATACTTAAAATTTCTACTAGCTCTTAGAGCGTAGGTCTGTTTCTGTTAGAGTAATACATTCCTGCCTCCCACATTCAGAGATGAGGGGTTTTATATTTTACTTTTTTTTAATAATCCTTAGAAATGGCAGATATGCTTGGCTTTTGCCTCACTTTGACCTCGTTATTTC
Source organism: Ennomos quercinarius (assembly GCA_910589525.2). Taxonomy (NCBI): domain Eukaryota; kingdom Metazoa; phylum Arthropoda; class Insecta; order Lepidoptera; family Geometridae; genus Ennomos; species Ennomos quercinarius. Next base: position 13,051,334 of record OU342510.1, read on the forward strand.
TAGTTCGCACTTCCTGCGAGACCACTGCAATGTCTTTAAAAGACTAAATCTGTATCTTTTACCTCTTTCGTGAAGCCTTTTCAAAAAACGGAAGCCAACGTTGGATATATATCCAAGGTTGGTATTGCATGGGTTAGTATATATTGTCGGGAGAAAGAGAATTATTCTCTGTAGAGTCATACACACTTATATGCATTATACAAGGGGTATTAAATATGCCCAATTATTGTCCACGGACTCGACATGAATCGTGGATTCAATTTCTAGATATAGGTAGGTATAGTACCTATGCAGGTATAGTGATTTATATATCAGAAAAAAATGTGGCAAGAAAAATAAATTACTTATCGAGTATGTACAAAAATATTGTAATAAACTCGCTTGAACTAAGCCAGACCTCTCAGGCCCAGGCCGCCCAGGTCAGGCCTTCATACTCTTTTTATTAGAACTTTCGTGTATGACCCGCAGTCAACCGCCAGGTTTTATAGCATCTTGTCTAGCCTTCGTGATAACCCGCAGTTAATCCACCCGGCAGACTAACGGGATGCTTATAATATGAGTTTTACAATACTTGTGAAAATGACAAGATAAGTTGGTATATTATACTTTTTTTTTTTTTTTTTTTTTTAATTATAACTTTCGTGTATGACCCGCAGTCAACCACCAGGTTTTTATAGCAACCTGTCTAGCCTTTGAGTTAACCCGCAGTTAATCCGCCTGGCAGCCTTACGAGGTGCTTATATGAGTTTAGGAAAACTTATGAAAATTACAAGGCAAGAAGTACTCTTTTTATTATAATTTTCGTATATGGCCCGCAGTCAACAGCCAGGTTTCATAGCATCCTGTCTAGCCATCGTGATAACCCGCAGTTAATCCGCTCGGCAGACTTACGAGATGCTTATATGAGTTTAGGAATACTTATGAAAATGACAAGGTAAGTAGGTATATTATACTCTTTTTATTATAACCTTCATGTATGACCCGCAGTCAACCGCCAGGTTTTTATAGCATCGTGTGTAGCCTTTGTGATAACCCACAGTTAATCCGCCCGGCAGACTTACGAGATGCTTATATGAGTTTTGGAATACTTATGAAAATGATAAAGTAAGTAGGTACTAACCTTCATATTCTTCGATCTCAGTTCCTGATTTGAATCGGAGTAGAGGTACACTATAACCTGACGACGCAACGCCACGACGCCAAGACTGATTTCTGCGTATTCCTCAAGTTTTTCATGATTTTCTTTTTGTAACGTTGTATTAATTTATCTTCCTTTCTTCGTTTCGACAATTTCAACATGATAAAATAATTTGCGACGAAATATTTTGAGGCACGTGCGTCCTCTACCACGCACGAAAAAAGAATGACACTATAGAGAGGCGCCATGACAGTAGTGAGGAGACCGTTCCGATATCCGTATCGATACCGTATCGATACTTTATCGATATTTTAATCGATAAAAATCTAAAAGCGTGCGAACCTACCTGTACGATTAAAAGAACTACCTGGTTTTATAACTATATCTGAAGAATGGAGCTATGAATTATAATTGGCAGTTACATGAAAACAATTAAAGATATCCTCCACGGGAAACCGGATGGTTCCGACACAACAGCTGTGTTGTGTTGAAATGATCCACCTCACCCCTAGTCACACTCCCTGAACTCCTCAAAATTTAATTTTAGTATACCGTTGTCTTTGGGTACCCATCAGCAAAGCTTGTGGCTTCCCTGATGGGTGCCTACTCTCATCTGCATGTCTCGGTAGTGATTGTGTAATATATATTTTTTCTGTGTACACATAGTTTAAGCTACAATCCGGAACAGATTTGTTTGTATATTTACCTATTTGGAATAAGTCATTGATTGTAATTTGTTTTGTGTACCTATATATATATAAATAAATAAATAAATAAATCACCCTTTGATGTTAGTTAAAAATCAAGTAATTTTAAACCAACTTCAAAAAAATTAAGAACGTTATCAACTCGGTTGTAGTTTTTTGTTGATATCTCAGAACCGGCATCCGTCCGTCGTGTATAAACTGGATGGATTTTTTTTATCGATATCATATAGGTACGTTAAGATTGGTTCCAAAGATTTTTTTATAAGCCGCGTTTGTCTGCAATCTCACCTGATGGAAAGTGACGACGCGGTCTACAATGGTACATGCTTACTTAAACTTTCGTATTTCATCAGAATGTTCAGTAGTTTGGTTTCTGGAAAAATATGTCCAAGCACTTCTAAGAGTCTAATTTTCCAAATAGTTTTCTTATATTAGACGTGTTTAAATTAAAACGTGAGTAGTTCTTTACCACCGTTAGAGTTTTGTATTCATAAAGAGCGCGGCATTCGTAAAAGCTCTTTTCTTCTCATATACCGTCGGCGGAGTTCCATTCACATACTACACGCAAGGGTGACACCAATCCACACTGAATTGTGGATAGAAGTAGAGTGGCCCCTTTTGACATATTTATTGTAGAAAGAAAAACTTAAAAAGGAAAGGACAAATGCTCTCATATGGTGACCACAAACCGGAAGACGCAGCGTAGGTGCCCCTCTAGGTGAACCAATGACCTGGGCAAATCCGCGGGGAGATGATAGATGCAAAAGGCATGCAGCCGCTTAAAGTGGCGCTCTATGAGGGAGGCCTATGTTAAGCAGGGGATGACTTCAGGCTGATCATGATGATATTTATGACTTTTATAGCAGTATCGGCTGCTTGGCGTAGTCAGGCGATACTGCTATAAAAAACATAAATATTGATTATGGAGGCGTTATCTTCACAGCATTTGTGTTTATGTAACTTGACCATGCTAGTTGGGTTTTTTTTACAGTTTCTTTGATATAAGTTCCTAGTTGTTATGCATTGTTGGAATTTTTTTTTTTTTTTTTTTTATTGCAATTGGGTCAGCGTTTGGCCACATCTAATAAAGGTTATGTTTTTAAAATGATCTGCAAGCCAAGTTACATAACGATTTTTTTTTTTTGGTTTTTAAGGCATTTTAGTGGAAAAAAATCTCAAACAAATATTGAAATAATATCGTTGTTCGTCTCACATTTTTAAATTTGGATCGATAATTGTTGTTTTAATATTGATAAATAACCAGTATTTAATCGTTTTTATAAATCGGAAGAAAAAATGAGATTTAAATTAATATTTTTTTAATTATTTATTGAAGTTGCATTTTTGACTTATTTTGAAAAAAGCTAAAAAACATGATAACCCAAAAATGGTTCACTTTTGTATTATACATACGGGGGTTAAAATTATTTCAAATAGTTATTACCCCTATCACCTCCTAACGGAAATACGTCGAATTACCAATAACCCTGTATTGTGTATTTTGTTGATCTAGTATTAATTGCCTGTAGTAATTTTGCTGCCATATTAAATAATAATAATAATAAATGCTTTTTATTTCCTTGCAAAAAAGGTCTACAAAAGTATCAAGTTCTTATACACTAATCCAATTATGACAATAATATTTACTACAAATGCAAGTAGAACGAACATATTCATCTCAGAATTGTCACCAACCATGGTCACCACATTGCGAGTCTATTCAGTGACGACCTCTCAGCCACGAGGAAGGCTGCGGCGTCATGCGCTGTGAGTAGCTGCGATCTGGTTTGATGTCCAACCTTGCTTATGTATATACTCTACGCATTGGAATGATTTCTGTGTAGCGGGGCCAGGTTTAGTTTTAAATCAAAATACGATAAATTCAACGGAGACATGTACTTTATAAGCAAAAAACAGAATGAACAGTAAAATATTATAGAGTAGGTACGAGAAAATCGTTTAACTGAAAAACTAAGGTAGGAAACGGGTGGCGCGAAGACTTCATGTCTTAACAATCTGGTTCCCTTGGTTTCTTTCGTAGCTTTTACTAAAAAAAAATTGTGGAAACTTACCAAGAAAAAGTCAAAAGCAATATTGTAACAAAATTACTAATTCATCGTTTTGGTGTCTAATTGCTCAACACTTCAACAACACAAATAATAGAAACAAGAACGAATCCCTAAAAATAAGTTAAAATTATAAATAATAAACGTGTGTGAACATTTCACACAGAGCACAATCTAGCCCCAAACTAAGCATAGCTTGTACTATGGGAACCAGATTACTGATACAATACTTAGATACTTTTTGTTTGTAAATACATACATAGAATACCATATAACACCCAGACACAGAACAAACATGGATGTTCACACAAATATTATTAGTCCTAGAGACAAGCATGTAAACGGAAACCGCAGGGTGCCTCATTTAATAAATCAACGTAATATAACTCGCAGTATAAGCCCCCCACGTTGGGACCCTGTTGTCCCAACCTAACAGTTCCAAGAAGAATAGCCACTCTTCCAAGCTTACATCGCACAGTACTACGTAGTACTCCATCTATTCTGTGACAGTACTAAGCTCGCGGCTCGCTCGCCACCACGGCGGCGCTCGTCTCGTGATGTTTGCAGCGATATTAGCTCTTGACTCCATATAACACAGACGATTGCTCGCAGAAAGCGATAGCTTAGGAGGCGGTGAGCCGTTTGTGCTGAAGAACGTTTTCTTAAAGCCTTGTTTGTGCTTCAAATAAGACAGTACTTAGTTATAAGCGTTTTTTGTAGGACTTGCAGGGAGAGTATTGACTTTAGACATCATAGTTTTGAATTAAAATCCACAACGTGAAAAATCTTGTAATCACGTTGCTGTTAACTTCTAATCTAATTAAAGAGCAACAAATGGGTTTGGTGCTGATGACGGTAGGTATGAAAAACGTTAATTTTCAACTGAATTAGCTGCAAAATGTTAAGCCTCCATTACCACAGACCAACGAACTATGTGACGTTTCTTTCAAGTGTCTTCTTCTTTTTCCAAATGACACAACTATTAGTATTGTAGACTTAATAATAATGTACCTAGAGCTCTCCTCCATCCACAGTAAACAGTAAACAGTGAATCTCGCAGGAAATCGAGTGGAACATTAGAACGTGGCGTGCGTGCGGTGCGGGGTGGTGCGGGGTGGTGCGGGGTGGTGCGGGGTGGTGCGGGGTGGTGCGGGGTGGTGGGGGGTGGTGGGGGGTGGTGGGGGGTGGTGGGGTGAGACGGGAGGGGAAGACTTTAGGCTCTATAACAAACACCACAAATAAAGTAAATTGATGAACACTGACTAAACTGACTGCTAAAGGTGTTGACTGTTATAAAGGTGTGATTCCATGTTACCGTCTACATTCTCCTCCTAACAAGAAGATGACTGACAAATGATAAAGTACTCGTGGTGTACCCAGATCAATTGAACAAATGACCACGATCTGGCCAAAGATGGTGTTAAAGTTGCTGAAAGCCTTTGAAGTGGCCATTGCAAGTGTGCTAGCTATGCGCTTACAGTGATGGAAAATATCGTAATGAATTCAAAACACAGGGGTTGAGGTACTTTGGTGGTTTTTTTTTCAAGGTTGCTCTGTTTGCTTGGCCGCAAGCGGCCCGAGAGAGTGCGTTTGTAGCGATAATGACCTGTGATAATCCTAATAATATATAAAAGTTGTCGCGTAAGTTTGTTCCGTTGACGGTGCAAACACATTCAAATGAAATTTTAAATAGAAATAGTATATACGATGAGTTAACACATTGACGTCTTTTTATCCGCGGGTGAAACCGCGGGGCGCAGCTAGTAATTAATATAATTTTGCATGACACCGCGCTTCGCACGTCATCCTGAGACTTCACACAGTATATATATAGTAATCAGATTACTAGACTGTGTGATCAGATCATAAAGTCTCATTTGTCCAGTAATTTCACTAGCTACAATGCCCTTCAACCCGGACCACAGTAGTGCTTGCACACTACTGCTTGGCGGCAGAATAACTGGCAAAGCGGTAGTACCTACCTAGACGAACTTTGCAGAAAAGTCCTACCACCTAGTAAAAATAATAGAAGCAAAAATTAGATTTGAATATTTTTTACATGGGACTTCAAGAGAGCGTGACACTTTCACGTGTTGGGAAGTGACGATGGGGTCGAAAGTAGCTAAGTAGCTTCACTGTTTCCTCTAGAGTTTAATTCTGGACTAAAACCTATTTATACTCGACTGTTTAGTTAGGCCCAAGATTGGTAAAAATTATAGTGCGCACGATCTAAGCTAGATGGCGTTGTACACCGCTAAAACACGCAAGTGATTTCAAAGCATTTTTAATTAAGAAGTTAAGGACGATGTTTACGACCAAAACATTTATAAAGCTCATTTTAGTCCCTTGGACCCTTGTTGAACTATCCACTATTGGCCTTTCCTGAAATATTACAAGGGCAAGTATTCTATCTTTCAAGAGAGCCATAGACCATTTTCCCGAAGTACTCGGAACCCTTGGCTCCGCGCTCAGGTACAATCATTTTCATATGTATGAGCTTGTTACTACTTATTTAGATTACATCGCCTCGAGGTAGGGCTGCCAGAACAGGGAGCAAAGTTTTGAGTTCCTATACTAAATTGCTTTTTGTAGAAGTTATTAAGAATAAGCGTAGTCTTTGAATAAATTACTTAAAACTTGATTTTTTCCTATTCCTAAAACGCCCAAGTCAACGATGTGGCTATTAAGTAATTTTAATTTCACTTAAACTTATGAAAACCCAAATTATGAAGGAATGAGTTCGATAACCACCGTTCGTTGGCCATGTGGTCCTGGCTGTTTGCGAATTGGACCACCCCATCTCTTCCCGTGGGTGCTGTAAGAGCCAGCAAAGGGAATATCCAGAGAATGGGCAGCAGCATTCTCCTCGGTACATTCAAATCTTCTGCGATCACCAAGCCACCTGCCAAGCGTGGTGATTATGGTAAACCCCCTATGATAAGCGTCCAAGGTGGCGTTTTATGGGGGACGCCTATGTTCAGCAGTGGACGTTCCCCGGCTGTTGATGGTTGTGTGTGAGTACGATAACAGTTTCTTGCCTCGATTTAAAAAAGTGGTTGTATTATATAGTAGTAGTGTAGTTTTTTTTTTAAATCGTTAATGGATACTAAAATTGCATGGGTCTTAATTTGCGTCAAGTTTGTTTTGAACCTTTCAATTGTTTTTGGTATCTATGAACCATTAATGTGTTTGTTTAAAAATCAGTATTATAACCTAAATATAGAGAGAAGTTTCGATTTACTAAATCACTGTCCATGAAACGAAAAAACTGCCAGTATACCCACGAGTAGATAGTGGCAGCCCTACGAGCAGGCGAAGCCACCTGTTGCTGCCGGCGTCACGGTAACCTGATGAATTAATGAGCCCACTCATCGGCTGCCGTCACAGATTATATAACAGTACAGGGGGCGTACCGTGAGCTCTTAGCGCGATTCAAAACAGAGCCTATACTGGATCGCTTGTCAAAATCTCCATACAAAAAAAACAAAGCGATCCAATATAGGCTCAGTTTTGAATCGCGCTAAGAGCTCACGGTACGGCCTCAGGTACGGCTACGGTACAGAGGTGAGCGACCACGTGACCACTCGACCATGTACAAGGCATCGGTGGCTTGTAATATATTGTGGATGAAAGGTAAGGTGGTGCAATGGACTGTACTTATTATCGGTTGGTTGGAGTGAAAGATGTTTCCATTTGACTGGTCAATATATGATTGAACGATTTCATAGGTCAACGTGTGCACTTAACCACCACAATGTAGTTTTTTTTACATAAATCTCTCTGTATCTCGCAGGAACAGACAACGTTTTCGGAAGGAGTCCACTGGTCAGGTCTCCCTTACAAAATGCCACGTTGGACGTTTATCATAGGGGGGGGGGGGGGGGATATAATGATTTTTATTAGTTTTGCTATATAATTAGGTAGTAATATTATATTCATTACTATGGATACATAAACGAATCCTCCCGTCTCGTTTGAAGTGTCAACCATCAACCCTCGTCATCAACGAGCCCATCAATTAAACCCGCAGATGACTGACCAGTACAAGCGGCGGATGTCCCATATTGTCCCATTTGGTGGCACTCGTCCGGGCGCGTGCCATTTGTCCCGTGTTCATTCCATTAGGCCCGGACGCGGCGGACTGTGACGGATCGCGTTGTTCATCGGACATTACCGGGATATGCATGCCAGTACATAAACTGTTCTTGATTATTTGGATATTCCTACTTTGTTTGCCAATGTCAAATCAAATTTGATCTTACAGAATTTTTGAGCACTTTGAAGTCGTGTAAAAATCCCTACTTAGGTGTCGTTTATCATCAGCCTGAAGACGTCCACGGCTTAACATAGGCCTCCCCTATAGAGTGCCACTTTAAGTGGCTGCTTGCCTCCTGCATGCATCGGCTCCCCACGGGTTTGACCAGGTCGTCGGTCCACCTAGTGGAGGGTCGTCTTACGCTACGTCTTCCGGTTCGTGGTCGCCACTCGAGAACCTTTGATCCCCGTAGCAGTTAGCTAGATATATAGTTTAGTAGCAGTTTTACCTGCAGAAGCAATGTATGTGAATAAGAAATAAAAAAAGCAAACATGTCCCGGATATAAAGGAAGGTTCAACTTCCAAAATTAAATAAAATGTTTTTCACTTTAAAAATGAATTCTAGAGTTCCATACTCAGTTTATAAGAGTAATCAGATTCAATAAATCAATTGTAACAGAAATCTCCCCAGGTTAAGGTACTGTTTTTACAAAAGTATGTGATATCACCGCGTGTGGCTCAACGGAGCGAGGTTGTCAGACATGTTTGGTGACGTCATTGAATAGAAGAGCCTCGATGTGCCCTCGAGGGCAGCCGGCTGGCGTCTGCAGGGCGCGATAGTGGGACGTGACGCCGCGGATATAGGCCGTCAAAACAACTGGAGCTCTCTGATAAAATGTATAGGTGATCATAGCTTGAGCTATAGGTACCTACCCGAGGGAACCGCGTGAGATTTTTGTTCTTAGAGACAAACAAGTGAGTGGCGGCTTGTCGTCACATTTTCTGTATAACTAAAGAACAACATGTGATATCACAGACCTAGAATATTTTCGCTATTCTCCTATATGTAATATAACATTGCACACGTCGATTAGTTTCTATATTTATTATTGAACAGGATTTTTTATTGACAAATCGGTGTTAGATATTAAATGGGTAACAGTTAAAAATACTTTACAAATTGTGATAGTTGCAAATATATTGGCATGCTAGCAAGGTCTCACAGTTTATCAGAAGTAATGGGACAAAAATTAAAATTTCTATTCAAAAACAAGTGACAATACTCTTGTATTGTCACTTGTTTTTCTAATCTGTGGGTAAAATATTTAAAAACCTTGAACTCTAAAATCCATTGAAATAACAAGACAAAGACAACGCTTATCATGTTTACTAGAAAACAATATGCTTGAAGCCGTCCGCTATTATGGTTTTATCTTCCTCTTTGACATCCAGATGCTGCCCGAGTTTTGTAAAGAAAATAAACAAAATCTATTACAAATTCAAATCTTATCTGCTGATGGCAAACAGCAAAAAAGCAAATTATAATTCGTTCCAATTCAAATGGGAATACAGTTAAAGTTATATTAGATAATCTGTTTTTAAATTTAATCCTAGTTCAGGAGGTGTCGAGTCCAGAAATTAATTAAATTTTGATGTTGTGGATATCTCCAAGAAACAAACTGAAACCATAAATAATTCCGCATACACATTAATCAATGCTGATCAAAAGACACAGAACACGTATAGCCCTTACTCACTTACTCTCGCTTGTATATACATACCTAATAACTCTGGTAAAACTTGACAGAAGCATGGGTACAAAGACTAGGCGAAGATTAAGACAAGGTGTACTATGTACAAGGTAGCTGTTATATAGAATGCCGGTAGCTCTTGCTCTAGCCCAACCTTATCCAGCTGATTAAAACATCAGATGCGTAACTTTATGTTAATTCTCAACTTGTACTACCCTCCCCCCACCCACCCCTTCTCACCTTTCTCAGTTCTCGGATGCGAGAGTTGAAACCACTTTTTAGTAAGTGTGGGTATGCAGAATATAAACACCTTTTTAGGTAAGAAAAAACACTTTATTGCAATAAATATAATAGAATAACCCGTTAGTTAGAGGGATTATTAATCCGTCTACGGACTAACCGCTAATTTCGGTTTTACTGAGAGTTTTTTTAAAATTAAATAATAGATTAGAATAAGTACTCGATAATTATGATTTTATTAACGTTTTTTTGCTCCTATATATCTCCATTTTTTGGGTCGATAAGGCGCAACTTGTAACTAGAGACGAACACAAAAATCTCATTTTTAAGCATTACTAGACACGAAAAGGACTTTAAAACACCGATTGTAAGTACGCGGCTCGCTTGTGTACAGTTCAAATTGAGTTTTATCCGCCGTAGCGCGACCACCACTGAATAATGATTAGAAGTTGGAATACGCCACCCGCACCGCGCCGGTGGCGCTGTGGTTACGTGGCACATTGAATGGTGCGGGTTTGACCGGTACACCAGAAAATATTATTTTACAAGTAAGACATAGTACACGGAATTAGCAAACAAAGTGTAAGGTCCTATTAGCCCTAAAACTGATCTTACTGATGATTGTAGTTGATGACATCTGTGTAGCCCACTTCAGTAACTCTACGAAATCATACGAATTTATCACGATACTCGTTGAAACGGGTCATAAAGACTAATAAAATAGTGTCAAAATCATCTTGAAATTTTGCCTATAGAGGATTTGAGACTTCATTTCAGATTTACGAAGTTTATAGCAATAAGCAAGCAATAGTATTTCTTAAATTCTCGCGATTTGAACACATATTTATAGTTTAACACAGGACTTAATCACGCTAAAAACATTATTTATTTACCTCGACGTTTCAAACAAGTAGCATTGGCCGTGGTCACGACTAGACTGGAGATGCGGGTATCCGTGCCAGAAAAAACGAGTAGTTTACGCAAAACTACCCGCACTTGAAACTTAATGGTTGTAAACACACGTTGAAATGTCACGACACACAACACTAACAGTATCTGATTTGTCCGGACGTAAGTCACGATGCAAACACTTGCCCAACACTGGGTTCCACGACGAAGCCAACCTAAAACCATCCTCCCGGTTAATAATGTTTTAACGTGATTAAGTCCTGTATTAAACTATAAATATAATAAGCAAGCAATTATTAAAACACATTCATTATCATCATCAACAGCCTGAAGACGTTCACTGCTGAACATAGACCTTACCCCACGGAGCGCCACTTTGGGCGGCTGCTCACCTCCTGTCCATCGGCTCCCCGCGGTTTCAAACACACAAACATAAAATACAAAGTGTAAACACATTAACATTCTAATAATTATTTAGCTCTCCTTTAGCAAAACCTATAATGTGAAACAGTCTCAGAAGTTTTATAGGCACGGTACGATAGATACAACGTAACTACGTACTTGCCTTGATTTCACGCTCCATTTCTTTGTTTTGGAAGTAAACATTATTTGTGCGTCCATAAAACCAATAACTGTAAACATTGTGCTCTGCCTACATTTGTTCTCACAACTTTAGCTACACCTACCTATGTACTTATATTTTTCTTGAAAGAACGAGGGCTTTGTGCTTTGATACATGAAAATGATAGATACCTATGTAAGTTGAGATCGTTGAGTTCTCTGGCAGAGGATTTACGGAACTTATTATTTTTTTAATAAAAAGTTACTTATTAGACGGATTCCATTTTGGATGGATTCCATTTTAGACGTATTTCTTTTTGGATGGATTCCATTTTAGACGAATTCCATATTAGACGGGAAGTACACTAAGCATGATATTGGGACGCTATTAAAACCACACATAACTTCTGTACATCGGAACACTTGTTTAGCAATATTTTATCAGCCGTTCTTTTCATTTTACTATGTCCAAGGTTATCTCCCAAAGACTCTCATCGCATGAATAAGTGAATTACAGCAGCTTTCAGCCAGCATCGAATAAATCAACATACAAGTGACTCTGATAGGTACCTACATACAAGCAACGAGTGCGGCGGCCATGTGCGGGGAATCGAGGCCTATATGTATAACAAGCATAGCTATTGCAAGCCGTTAGATACACTCTTCTCTTCTTTGGTCTTCTGAACTGGGTGTTGGCCTATACGAACCTGCGGTTTTACCCCAGCAACTAACCCATTTTCCTGTGAAAAAAGAAATTACTTACGAAGAAAAAAGTTCTTTTTTTATGTAAATAGATGACGTGATGAGCTAGTCGTTCGCCTGATGTTAAGCGTCACGTCTACTCTTATGTGCAATTGCACTATCACTCGGAACTCCAAGTTAAAGTTTCGCGTGACACTGCACTGCGCACGTCATCCTGACACTTCACGAGTATTAATAAGAGTACTAGACTGTGTGATCAAATCATAAAGTCTCATTTGCCCAGTAATTTCACTAGCTACAGTACCCTTAAAACCGGAAGACAGTAGTACTTGCACACTACTGCTTGGCGGCAGAATAACTGGCAAAGCGGTGGTGCCTACCTAGACGAACTTTGCAGAAAGCTCATACCACCTAATAAAATGATCAGTGACGATCACGGTAAAATGGGCAATCTGTGAGCAAACTTTCATTCAAATCGTTTTGGCTATGGCCATGTTGTGATCTTTGTTTGTTCAGATTGTGAAATTTTGGCGTGAAAGGTAAATTTTTTTGTGGAGAAAGCCACACACAGACAAACGTTTACTTTTATGACCAGCGACTGCCTATAAGGACTACAGACTCAGGACTAGGGATTACAGTCCTACCTTTCTAAAAAGGTCATTAAAATATTTTTACTATTTAAACATATTATAAAATAAGACAGAAGTGAAAATGTCAGCCACAGGTCCTAATCTTTCCAACACTACAGTCGGCCTGTCGATCCGCGCCACGTGTTGAATCCGAACCGGAGCGAAAGTTAGCCGAGACACGACCACTGCATGCTAAAGAGAAACCTCGTTTCCGGGTTTAAAAGTTTGGTATTTTGAATGAAAGAATACATTTATTTATGTATTTGTATCGTTTTGTGATAAACTGTAAAAATGAAATCCATAGCCTAAGCGCAAGACACAATGATGACATTTCTACGTCTCGCGCACAGTTTCAAATGCGTTGGTAAAAAGTCACAGAGCATTAAAAATATGACGCTTCAGGGGCGAAGCGCATTTTTTTCGGGCTCTGTGGTAAAAAGTGAATAATTTAGCTTTGAAGATTTTTTAAGTCTTACTTATTTAGCCTAATGTGACAAAAAAATAAGATAATTATAAGATAAGATAATGTTTCAAACTTTCATGGTTTCTAACCAAACATTATTAAATGACATGCTTAATATCCCGTTACTAAACAATATTTTAAAAACTTTTTACTTAACTTAAGTAATGCTTCATTCACATTACCGCAACGACCACAATTCACAATTAAAATAGTAATAATTCTTTCTGAGGAAACGCGAACAAGTCTGTGCATAAACAACTCAAGTTGTCCCCTTTCTTCCCGTTTGTGGCGCCTAGTTGTATGTATGACGACAAGAATACATAAAGTTTTATAACCCGCCCGAACCCGGCTTCATTGTTACCGGCTTCAGAGTCGAGGTTCCGTGATCTTGATTTTTCCATCAACTGCTTTGATTGTGGCTGAAAATAAACCGGTACTTTTGATTTTACCTTTTTATTTAGGCGTACTTGTTTAAAAAACTTAGCCAAATATCTATTTGCAGAAGTGGTTAGCCAATTATTTGATTCAATGTGATGATTGTTCTCTACGGACACCATACAAGCACTAATCAAAAAAATTGGATTAATATTATGCAAAATACTTATCAAACTAATTAATTTTAATAACTTTGCGCATTAAGTACATGGAATATTGTCGTTTTCTACCAGTCCTCCAGATCAAGACCAACATAAAATTAGTGATGTCATTAGGTAGAGATCTTATTGGATACACTAAGATCTATTATGTTTGATCCAGCCAAGGAGTGTAAACGTGCATGAGTATTGGGTGTACCAATCATCCAAGTTCAAATTCAAAAGTTCATTACATGAGCGGACTTTTCTAAAGTAAACTCTGTTACCTCGATACAAGATACAAGACGTTTTTACAGCATGCCCGAAATTGCGCATCGTAGTGATTGCCACTCGTAGTTAGGTACTAACTAGAAATTCTTTATCGATACTTCATTTTCCAACCTTCATCACAGAGGGTTATTACTACGGCTGAGGAGGCAGTAAAAGCCAACGCTACCCGTCGACTGCTCATTCCCTCTCGGAACGCTAGTCCGATGGCCAATACTGCATATTGAAGAGTTCGACCTTTCCTCGGCTCGGATGGATTCTAAACCTATTTGCAGACTTAGTATTCTTACTCTGTATTTCCAGCAAAGAACTCTATTCTATTACTTTACTAGTTACTTATTATAGTTACTTATATAAGTACCTAAATTATAATTGTTTAATATTCCGATACAACTAATAAAACTACTACCACACTACTACTCCCACACTACTACTCCCACACTACTACTCCCACACTACTACTACCACACTACTACTACCACACTACTACTAGCTACTAACTAATGTTTACGATATAAATAAATTGAATAAAAATAACAATAACTGTAAATAATGCATAGGAATTCGTTTTGGTTACTGGATTGCAACTTATTTTGCACTATTCATGTGATACGTTAATTTACTCTTTGATCTTAAAAACTAACATGCATTTTAGTTTTTTTTCTTCTACTAAAAATCCAAGGCTATGATTACGAAATCGCAAAATGTTACTATTTAGCATTATTTCTAAGTAGTGAGCAGTCTCCTAAGTAAACATAATTATTTATTCAAAACAATGGGTGTCAAATTGTACCATTTTTAAATTTCGTATCCTTTTTGCCTTCGATGAGGGATCTCAGTGCGCAGTGTGCGCACAGCGTGCGCAGTGCAGTGTCACGCGAAACTTTATTGTTTTAAAGTTTCGAGTGACACTGCAACTGTTATGGGCAGCCGTGTCGCTTAACATCAGGTGAACGACTAGCTCGTCACATCATACAAGAGCATAAAAAAAAAATCTAAATATATTTGGCAAACTTACAGTAAAACTTATTATATTGTTCATCATCTGACATTCATATCTAAGTTAGCAAGACTACCACCAGCACGCGGAGTATCGACCGAGTTACGGGAACTATTCCGTTTGTGCGTCCGCGTGCGAGTTACTGCGACTCCGGAAACTTCCCTCGTTCCCTACAACTTCGGACATGATCATATACATCGGATATTCCAGCAGCGTGCCACTTGTAGGAGGTTGTAGCCACGAAGGTTTACTGCATGGAGTCCACACTTCAAACAAACATTTGGTCAATATTTTACTATCGCTGTCTCATGCTGATTGCCTCCTCCCCTTATTTTCATTAAACATTTTGAAATTGTCACTTACTTCATTCATAGCAAAGCTGCTTTAGTTAAATAAATATTGTATTACACTTTCCGTACAACTCAACGCTAGAACCTAAGCTATATCTATCTTAAAGTTACTATGTTTTACAGGCTAAATAATGAGAATGTCTTTAAAAACTTTTAGAACAAAATACACAGATAGATTAAATGTTAAAAATTTAAACAATAAGTTACAAACCGTAAATCGTAACGGTTACTGTAAATACCGTAAATCACACAGGAAAGAAAGAGAGAGAGAGAGAGAGAGAGAGAGAGAGTAGGGGGCCGGGCGGGTGCCGAACTCCAATGTAACCATATGAGAGTGGTGACTCCACCTTGTACCGTAGGTGATTAATCTTCGTGGTTCCAGGACACCTCGCCGGACGACGCTGCGTCGACAAACTTGCGAGCGAGGGCGGTGGCTGTCTATTAACTTATCATCCAAATAAATTGGTTCTTGGAAATATTTCTCGAAGTAATATCTTATTTTTCATATTTTATTAACGTAATAAATAACATGTTTTGAGAGCAAATGCCTGAAAACTGAACGAATATCTAGCTTTGTACCTAGCGATGATAAGTAATGTACAATGCACATATCAAAGATTATAAATTACCTTTATACTATCGCATAGGAGTGTGTATTGAAAGTTTCTTTTGTCCTTGTATTAATGTTACTTATGCGATATTGTGTGTTTTATGTTAGGAATAAAGTTAATTTCATTTTCATTTTTTCATTTTTTTCATATATATATAATAAAAGTAATACACGAAAAAATCCATTAATAAATGAAAAATGTAATGTTTCATTGGAAGAATAATATTAAAGACTGAGTGTTATAATAACCAGAAATAAAAATATGAAATTGAAAATATCGTGTAATTTTTCCTACATTATGTTTGGTTCAAGTAGCGTATAATGTGATCTTGCGAATTTTAATTGTTTTAGCTTTATTTTCTAATTCTGAGTGCTGTGTAATAAAAATGAGTGTAAATTAGAGATTCTAGGTCTGTGGTGTAAATATAAATATGTGAGACAAATCCTTATAATATACGAGTAGAGTTAGAACACTCAAGCGGCCGGATATTCACATCATTTGCATTCAAATCCATTATCCTTTCCCCCTCCCCCCTCCCCACACATCTGAAGGCTCATTCCGATTGCCTCTAAAATGTTTCATACATTGATTTCTCCAAGACATCAATTTGACGTAAAGAACTGTCCGTTCCTCACCAGGCTGTATCTCATGAGCCGTGATAATTAGACAGGTGAAATTTTTACAGATGATGTATTTCTGTTTTCGCTATAACGGCAAATACTAAAAAACAGAACAAAATAAATATTCAGTGGGGCTCCCATGCAACAAACGTCATTTTTTACGTTCGTTTTTATAGATAATGGTACGGAACTATTCGTGCACCAGGCCAACTCGCACTTGACCGGTTATTTTATGTTTATTTTGAAGGATCAATGAACAGTATCTACATACATACTTTTTTGTTAATCGTATCAAGTACTAAACAATGTAAACAGAGGTGCTAACTGCTACCAACAATTAAATTTATTGACCGCTAATAAAGATTTTTACAAACACCAGCCCTTACTTTGGCATAACTTTTTTTTTATGTAAACTAATGACGTGATGAGCTAGTCGTTAAGCGTCACGGCCGCCCATTACAGATTGCAATGTTACTCAGAAATCAAAAATAAAGTTTCGCGTGACACTGCGCACTACGCACGTCATCCTGAGACATCACACAATCTAAAAAGATTTCTAGACTGTGAGATCAGTTCTTAAGTCTCATTTGCCCAATAATTTCACTTCAATAATATCACACATCACCAACCTTTTTGCGTCCACAGCTGAACATAGCCTTCTCTCCAACGGTACCTACTATTGTCTGAGTATTAGATTTCCAGAGGCCCCGATAAAACAGTTAGATTGTATCTACGCGCTGCGATCCTCACTGAGGCACAATTAAGGAGCATTCCCAGTTTTATGTCCCATAAACACATTCGTCGTAAACATGTTACTGTGCGTACACGGTTCTCACATATATAGGTATCCTACAAACAGTAGGTCAACTTACAACAAGGTGTTATATAAGTTACAGTTACACACAATTTGCCGTACATAAGAAAAAGACAACAATACGCTTCTTTGGGAACCAACTAGGTATGCTTATTATTAGTATGACAACAAACACTAATAACCGGCCAAGTACGAGTCGGATACGCGCATGAAGGGTTCCGTACCATCACACTAATATTATAAAGGCGAAAGTTTGTATGTGTGTATGTTTGTTACTCCTTCACGCTCAAACGGCTGGACGGATTTAGATGAAATTTGGAATGTAGATAGCTTATGTACTGGAATAACACATAGGCTACTCTTTATCTGCGGGTAAAACCGCGGGGCACAGCTAGTTATATATAAAAAAGAGACAAAAAATTACGTTTGTTGTATGGGAGCCCCCTTAAATATTTATTTATTCTGTTTTTTAGTTGTTGTTTTTATAGCGGCAACAGAAATACATCATCCGTGAAAATTTCAATAGTCTAACTTTTACGGTTCATGAGATACAGCCTGGTGAGAAACTGACAGACAAACAGACAACGGAGCCTTAGTAATAAGGTCCATTTTACCCTTAGATTAAAGTATAGACTAAAGCATAGAGAGATCATCAAAACGATATTATATTTGTACTGCTCACACGTATAGTTACGTCAGTGTCGAAGGAAAGAAACAAACATATAGTAATTAGCTACGCTTGCGATAAGCACCGTATAATTTTTTTTTTTCGATTTGAGTCAACTGTTTTTTCTACACAAATCTGTCAGACTCATTCACATACAAGGTCCACATCATATGAAAAGTGTCCAAAAAAGTGGTACGCTTGACACATAATCAAATTCTCTCTATGCTTTAGTCTATACTCTAAGATTTTGCCCTTTGGGCACGAAACCGTAAAAACCAGGTAAATGCGAGTTGTACTTGCGATAAAAGTATTAAACCACTTTATGGAGATATTTTGTTTGGTCTAACATAAATGTTAGTACATGTGTCAGTGCGCGGGTGCGACGTGTAACTAGCCAGTCTTTTAAAATAAAACTGAGGTGCTACTGTTGTTACCCTTGTAGTAGAGAGCAGGCCTCGCTCTGAACGAACGCGGGGGTGGAGACTCGTAAAATGAGCGATTTTCTCAAACTCCGCGCGCTACCATCCATCAAGTACGCTTACTGACAATACTAATAGATATACAAAGACATCCCCAGTATTATTACATTACCAAATCGTCGCATCATTGTCCAAAAAACGGGGCTGTTTCCAGTAGTCTACTACGCAGGGTGGATTAGTTTGGTCCGTACTTAAGGTACCAATAGTCGAAATGTCTAACAAATTCTAACCAATGGTCAAAAATTCTGAATTTTTTACCACTTTTGACCATTGGTTACTTTAACTATGGATCAAAAAACCTACCCTTAGTCGGAGTCCGTTTTTCTCAATCAGTGTATATTACCAGTGATGACTTATGGAACTGAGACATGGTCTCTTACTGTTGGCCTCATTAGTAAGCTCAAAGTCGCGCAGCGAGCTATGGAGAGAGCTATGCTCGGTGTTTCCCTGCGAGATAAGCTCCGGAACGAGGAGATCCGCAGGAGAACTAAAGTGACCGATATAGCTCTTAGAATTAGCAAGTTGAAATGGCAATGAGGCAGGTTCCCACAAATTTGTGTTGGTTTCACGACGGCCGCAGAATGAAAGGAGGTGGCATGGCTCCAGATTATATTTCTAACGATGTATTATTATCGTTTTCAGTTTACAAGAAAATACTGTAGATTAAGACAATTTGTATGATTCAAGAACAACAAGTAAAGTATGGTTATGAACACATAAGTGACGCGTCAAGTCACGCTGTTGACTTGTAACCTTACACGAAAATAGAATCAAAGTCCGCAGTCAATTGTCGTTACATTTTAATCAGACAATACCTTTTTTTCTTTTTTTCATGCTTAAACTAGCTGCACCCTGCGGTTTCACACGCGGATAAAAAGTAGCCTATGTGTTATTCCAGTACATAAGCTATCTATATTCCAAATTTCATTCAAATTCGTCACTATTTCCTCTATTCCTTTCAATGATGCTCTGTAACATTTCATTTGTGGCGTACATTACACCTAACCTATAATGGAACCTTAGGCAGTAGAGACGTACTTGTGATGTCATGCCCAACTTCGCCACAAAGGGTTCCTTTATTTCAAAACTGTTACGGAACCCTAAAATGAAACATTCTTTACAAAAGCGATCCTGATTTGAGCTTTGTACACATGTTATTTCCTCACTCCCTCCACTATGTTGAAAGTACAGTGAAATGAGACAACGTGGAAAATAGTGGACATATAAACGTCCACTCCTTTTACAGTGGCGTACTTAAGTATTTGTAATTTCTAATTAGTATTAACAAAATAATTATGTACGCATCGTATAGGTAAATGCATTTTACACGTGTGCTAATACGAGCTCAGCTCCGAAAAGATTTAGTGGATTTGTTGTTTGGTATATAGAAAATGCATGATCTATTACTGGACTACATAAACGTAGAAATAACACAATACAAGCGTGCGAAGCCGCGGGCAAAAGCTAGTTATCAAATAAAATATGATATGAAACTCATTTTCAAACTGAAAACACTCAATTCTCGTTTCTAACTGATAATAATTCAGTATTAAGCACCGATATGAAAGTTCCGATGAAAGGTCGCATACCCACGTATTTCTTGAGAGTGAGTCGTGCCCACTGAACCAATATTCCTAAAATTTTCCCACAATTCCCGCTCTCTAGAATTCCCATTACTTCCCGACACGCTCTCAGTACGCCGGTCACGAGTCAGGACCGTGCCAATTTGTCGAGCAAATCTGGACTTTATGTCAAAGGAGTACATACATCTGTAAATATTCAAGATTTAATTTAAATGCAAATACGCGGTCGGTTCTATCGATAGCTTATTGATAAGAAAATTATGAAGTGTGTAGCAGGCGCGTAGGCGCGTAGGCGCGTAGACATCTCGTAGCAACGCTACGCGTAGTTATACTACGCCGTAGCATTCGACTACGCGGCGCCGGATACTCATTTTTTCAGTTGTATATTGAAACTGTGGTTTTCGTATATTCTGAAAAGAAAGAAAGAAAAAAAAACCAAACTGCTGATCCAAACGATTCGTTCACTATTATATATGGAGCTCAAAAGCTAGCTTTTACGTAAGCTACATAAAATACTTCGCCGCGACCGCGCAACCATAAAAACAATGACAAACGATCTCTGGTGGCAGTACACCACACTCCTATACTAACTTGTACTGTGTACAGCGTCCCGGGTCACCGCAACCATGTGAACTTGTTTACTAAACTTAAACTAGCTTACACAAGGGTCAAAGGAAGCGTTACCACTAAATAAAACTATTAAAACTCAATTTCCCCAAATTGCGGAGTAAAGCCTGTATATAAATTGAATGGCGAATGTACCATTCCCACGGAATACAATCCAAACAGATAAAGTATGCCCCCACTATCAGCTGTAAGCTGTGTCGATAAATTACCGCGATTTACAATAACGCTTCCGCGGCGTTTAACGGCGGATTTATGTGTTTCGTGCAGATTGCTTGCGGGGTGGGGGGAGGATCCATTAGCGAGGGTGAAGACACAGTAACTGTTGCTTGGACCTGCCTTGTTGCATATGGACTATTTATTTATACCTTTTGTACGAAGAGATTTGCGTATGAGTATTTTTTCTTATGTTTTGGCTCCACACATAGCCAGTGTCAAGTATTGTAATTTTTCATCGTGTTTAGAATATTTCACTTAAAGTCAAGTGTCAGTCACAGTCTGGGCCCATCATAGTCCAGTCTAAGTCATCCCTAGTAAAGTACTGGCCGAAAAACCACGTTTCACCACATTATATCACACTCATGCTGGTAACTCAGCACTTAATGCGTAAAACGCCACCAATTTTAAAAATTAAAACTGGATAAAGCACAAGTTTTGAAAAATAATACAATGCAACAACGTGAAATTTTCCCCGTTCCCGCCAAAACTCGGCATATGAGTTCTAACTTATTTTTAATCGTTTTAATGTCTTTTATGGTTTTTGACTAGCCTGTTAGCTCAGTTGGTAGTACTTCTGCCTTCTGAACCATAGGTTGTGGGTTCAATTCCAACCCAGGACAAACATTTGTGTGATGAACATAGGTGTTTGTTCTGTGTCTGGGTGTTATATTGTATTCTATGTATGTATTTACAAACAAAAAGTACTTAAGTATTTATATTAGTTATCTGGTTTCCATAGTACATAGTACATAGCTATGCGTGGTTTGGGGTTAGATGGCGCTGTGTGAAAAGTCCACACCACGAAAACACGCTGCATTATTTAATCATTAATTATTTTTGTGGTGTACAATAAAGAGTTATTGTATTGTATTGTATTAAGCTATGCGGAAGACGCAGCGTGGGCCGGCCCCCCACTCGGTGGACCGACGACCTGGTGAAAGCCGCGGGGAGCCGATGGATGCAGGAGGCGAGCAGCCGCTCAAGGTGGCGTGCTCTGGGGGAGGCCTATGTTCAGCAGTGGACGTCTTCAGGCTGTTAATGATGAAGCTATGAAGTGTCTCTAAAACGTCTCCTTCATTGTCGTTTTACTTTGTCATCAAGGCACGTAATTTACAACACCATCAGAAAGCCAACTGCACCATTGTGACTGTTTGCCGTGCAGCTGGTTTTTACATTATTATATCTGACTGGCGCGGCAACTGTGCGACATTAATACGTCACCTGGCTATTGATACAAATCCGTTTGTACTGGATGCAATAAAGAGATGCCAATTCAGAAAAGGCATAGCTTTATTAATTTATTATCAAGAAATGAAAAAAAATCATCTAGATAAAGAAATTCAAATATCATATTGAATATCTATTAAACTATCGCCTCTGAACGTAGCGCCACGACGCTCGCAAGGCGACGGGCGGCGTCACACCGCGGGTCCACGCTCTCTGTGGCAACCACTCTACCTAAGAGTATATATAATTTACACTCTACAATTTCATTCATTTTGCATCATTCGTAAAAAGACGGCATCTCTTGCTGTCTTGTCCGTTCCGGGGCGAGTGCGAGGTGGTACCAATAGCATTTT
The DNA here is from genome assembly GCA_910589525.2 of Ennomos quercinarius. NCBI lineage: Eukaryota > Metazoa > Arthropoda > Insecta > Lepidoptera > Geometridae > Ennomos > Ennomos quercinarius. The sequence continues at coordinate 13,073,943 of OU342510.1, forward strand.
GAATACGGTGGCTGAGCGGTACAACTCGCCAATCATGCGGCACTTTGTGTGTACTCTTGTGGATAGAGGCAGGCAGGTGTATGCGTGGAGGGTACCATGTTGGTGGGTACCTATACTGTGTGTTTATGTAATCTTGTCTTGTGTGTTTGTTATTGTCAATTAATTAGTTATTATAATTAGATTACTAACATTAGGAATAAGCTCTCACTAACCAATGGATTTATTTGTCCGAAAATAAAGAATATTGTTTTTTTTTTTAATAGCACATTATTGAAATATGCCACATAGAGGGCGGCCCCTGGTTTGACCACAGATTAGAGAAAAAAATAATACTCTGAAACTTTTATATACCCTTCTACCGCTGTAACTCTCGAGAAGTAAAATGGAATAACGTTTTATTAAACTAAAAAAAACATTCGTGACATTCGGGTCAATATACACCGCGTTATGGCAGCTGTTGTGAGTTATGTGCAATCACAGAATACAATTATATATTTAGTGCAATTTAATATTAGTTTTGTAGAATCTACGGGATGTTTGGTGCACTTTCCCTCTTACTGTTACACTAACGTAAAGTTAACGATATTTTCTTTTACTTCAATAAAAACATATTGATTCCTATCCAAAAACAGTGGACAACCACTCTGGGTGATGTTGTCTATTAACATTAAGTGACAATATGGTCAAACGCTACCCTACCAGCTGTGTAATATAAATTAATATATCAGCAACTAATAATCTGAATTATTTAGAAGTCGTCGAAATAAAGTTGTTTTCTTTAGAACCCTAATTTTTTCTCTTGCTTATAGTGACATACTACTGGGGTTTACGTAAACTAACAAAATTGACATCCATCCTGTCATTAATTAATATTTACGTTTATTAACAATATAAGTTGGGCAATTTTTTTAAATCTTAGTTAATAAAGTTAACCAAGCTGTAGTCTATGAAATAAGACTTAAGTAATTACCACTTACCACATGAATGATCCCAGCTGGTACGACATTCATACAATGTCTATCATTGTTCCATCAACGATCACTCATTTACAACTTGTTCTATTCTATTAGGAATCCATTACACGACGATTCACAAGATGCAGTTATTCAGTACTTGTTTATGTTTGAATTCACTTGTAATTATTGTTTGAACTTGGCTAATTTATTTCACTAACATCACTTTCTCTGCATTCTTATTTTATTTATTTAAATAATTGAACTGAATTATTGATCAATTGTGTGTTCACTACTGTAGACTGAAGATTTTTTTTCAATTAAATATTATCAAACAAAATATAAAATAGTCGTCAACTAAAAAAAGGCAAAGTTAAGTACCTTTTTCATTTAACAGATTAAATAGCTATCTATTTAATTTAAAACCACACAAATATTAAGAACAAAACACTATTAAACTACTTAATTGGTAAATAATAATACAGTTATAAAGAAATTAAAATGCAACATTATTAAATTAATTTAATATCTAGCTATAGAGTAGTGATTAACTGGTTGGACCCGCGTCCCAATTGAGACAATAATATAAAAGAATTCTCAGAAAACCAGTGCTGTAGTAAATGGTCGCTAAAAGTCCCGTAAGTCCCGGTGTCACGTGTCACGTGCCAGCGAGGGTGCGTGCGGTGGTCGCGGCGCCGGTCGGGACACTGCCGGCGTGTTTACACCATGCCGCCCTCGCCACCCCATAGCAGCTACCCGGAGAGGACTGGAGCCAGAGGAGGAAATATACCGACAACTTCGTCCGCCCTTCCTTCCTTCCTTCTATTGTATGCAAGTAGTTAGCCCCTGGTGTCAGAATTTTTAAGCCGCCCAAAGTTTTCTGCAAAGTCTTTTGTTTTAGGACAACAACTGAGCCCAACTTGCTTATGAACGTGTCCTCCGAGCCGCGGTAATTCACAGTTGTACCTACTTAAATAAAACTTTTTGGTAGCGGTCACAAATATATACGTAAAGGCCGCAGCGAACCCTACATTTTTTGTCAACTGAATGAAAGTTTTTACCTATCTGTTAAGAATAACTTGTCGAGCCTCGTCCATGACTTAGCCGTAATCTTCGCCTTAGCACAGGAAAATAATACTTAGATATCGTTAAGATATCCATCAAAACCTTATAATACTGGGTGGCGCAAAAGTACTGGCACTAAAGAAAATACTTTTATTTTTTTTATATGACATTTTCTGTCATTCTGTTGTTGAAAATTGTGTAGTGAACAAATGTAAAATACACTGAAAATAAACATGGACCGTTTTACTCCCCAAGAACGTGGAATAATTGTGTCAATGTTCTTACGGAATAATTCATCAGTGATAAGAACACAACGTGAATTTCGTCGACGATTTCCCCACCGTCCGGCACCGATTGGTCGCACAATTCGACGCTTTGCCACACGCCTTGAAGCAACTGGCTCAACACGCGAAGATGTGGAAGAGTGTCCAGAAACATCAACGAGGCGACGTGCCACGCAATTGGGCATTTCCAGACGGACCCTGCAGCGTATTTTGGTGAAAGACTTAAAGATGTTCCCGTATAAAACTCAAATGACTCATCAACTGCTGCCTGCTGACCACCGAGCTCGTCTAGATTACTGCCAGCGCGTCATAAACCTCAACCTTGAAGAGGATGATTTTCTTTCAAAATTGGTTATGAGTGACGAAGCGCATTTCCATCTCTCAGGGCATGTCAATAAGCAGAATACTCGGTTCTGGGGCACTGATAATCCGCGCATTATTCAAGAAACACCTCTACACCCACTAAAAGTTACTGTATGGTGTGGCATCTGTGTTGACAGAGTGATCGGACCCTATTTTTTCGAAGACGCTGCAGGCAATGCGATAACTGTCACTGGAGAACGCTACAGAACCATGTTACGTGAGTTTTTGATACCCAGTTTGGACGAATTGGGGCTGGAGCACATCTGGTTTCAACAAGACGGCGCTACGGCACACACAGCGCGCGACACTATGGACTTAGTGAGGGACGCTTTTCCAAGCCGAGTTATCTCTCGTTTTGGCGATTTGCCTTGGCCTGCAAGATCACCCGATCTGACCAATCCAGACTTCTTTCTTTGGGATTTTTTGAAATCTCGGGTGTATGTGAACAAGCCACAGACTCTCGCAGCTCTAAAAGAAAACATTCGTCAAGAAATAACGAACATATCGCAGGAAGTGTTACGGCAAGTTATGCAAAATGTCATAAATAGGGCTCAAATGTGTATCAACTCTGGAGGTCACCATTTAAAAGACATCATCTTTAAATCCTAATGGTACGAAATTTAATGGCACAAATATACATTTAAAAAAACCTAAATCTAGTTTTCTAATTTAGAAAAAATGTTATAGCTGAACCAAATAGGGTCTTTACTTTTGCGCCACCCAGTATGTAGCTTGTATGAAAGGGAGGGACAAAAGCATGATAAAGTGGTAGGTGACGAGAAAATCAGTAAGATATCGAATGAAAAACACTGTACAATTATCCAACTCTACCAGTGTTCTGACGTTTTTGAGGAAATCGCGAATACCATCTCTAGTAGGCTCGGCACAGTTGTAGAAAACTTAACTCATAAACTTTGAACATTGGTTCTTCCCAATCTTAAGAAAGAACCTCACTCGAAATGACTCCAGCTCTAAGATCGCAGTTTTATCTCGAGCTCAACTTAAAAATAATAAAAAGTATGATCATTCCTCGCTAACAACAGTTCGGGCCCGGGCCGGCCGGTGTCGGAGCGATTGATTGCCTTGTTGACTGCCGCCGACCGCCGCCGCCGCCGCCGCCGCCACGTGACGGTGAATCTTCGAGCGGGTGACGGATGGTAAAAGCTGTTTGGACTAGATGTAGGTACCGTAGGTACATCACACAAATAAATGACTTAAAAGTTCTTGGTTATTGGCTTCTGGAGAGGGTGAATACCATTCTATGCCCACATACATTTTACGTTTATTTTCTCCTATTTGTATTTCAGTTACAATTTATCGAACAAAGTAACCAATGCAAGCTGTAATGAGTAGGTATCGTATTCTGTAACAGATTATCATAATTCCGTAATCATTGAATATATAATGTATGCTTAAAATTAAGGGCAAAGGCACAAAATTAAATAAAATGATGATTTTAATAACTTTAATAATATCGTGTTTTTCTTACAACTTACGAGTAACCATTGTAATTTCATAGAGTATGCGGTTCAGCACTGCTCTGTGTAGTATGTGTGTACGAGTAAGGTTGGTTGTGTGTTGCAGACTTGCAGTATTAGCAAGTGTTGCACGCGGCTAGGTGTGCGTGTGTTGCGTGATGTGGTTGTCGCGCAGCTGCCGCGCGAGCCAGGCGACCCCGTCGGCGAGGCCGGCGCCGGACAGCGCGCTGGCCGCGCAGATGTGCCACGGCTTGTCCGTCACGCGCTCCAGGCACAACGCTGGAACAATACACACATTATACACTAGCTAGCTAGTGTGTGTAGTGTGGTGGGCGTAGTGTAGGTACCTGCGGCGACCTGGTGCGCGGCGAGCGCGTGCGGCGCGTCGCACTTGTTGGCGAGCACGAGCAGGGGCACGCGGCGCGCGCACATGTCGGGGTGCGCCAGCAGCAGCTCCAGCTCCTCGCGGGCTACCACTGCAACCGCGGACACACCGGCGAGGGCACACATGTGAAGAATGTTTACTAAGTAGGCTGATACATGAAAAATTATACTGAAATGGAACATCAATTTAGTATTTCATTTGTGTGGAAAGAGATCTCTCACAATTTTAAATATAAAAGTTTAAATTCTTTTACGTGTAATAGGATGTGTATTCAAGCAAACAGCCATCCGCAGGTTAGGTGCTTATGTTCACCTAATACACTGGTGAGTTAAGTAATTAGGGTGCGTTGCCAACCTTTGCATTTGCCAGGTGCCAGCCGGACGCTCATTATATATTTTTGATCTTAAATATAAGGTACATGCAACGTAGCCCAGCCCTTTAGGTGGACCGACAACCTGTTCAAAACTGCGGGGAGACGATGGATGCAAAATACAGGCGGTCGCTTAAAGTGGCGCTCTATGGAGGAGGGCTATGTTCAGCAGTGGACGTCTTCAGGCTGTTGATGAAGATGACAAGGGAGAAAGGGGTTAAAATCTGTTGTGACCGTAGATCTCCAGCCTCCTTTTCTCCCTCCTCGTTTTCTCGGTCTCTTTCACACTATAACTGGTAGCTCACCGAGTCGCAGATGGTCTGCAGAGTCGACGACGAAGATGACGGCGTGCGCGCGTCGGTAGTGCCGCTCCCACAGCGCGCGGTGTCGCGGCGCTCCGGACACATCCCACGCGCTGAACGTTACGCCACCGCCTGCACGTTATATCACACGAGAAACGAACTTTTATGATCTTACACCAAGTTTTAACTGATTCCAAAAAAGGAAGACATAAAAAAAACATCGATGGAACGTTCGATATTCGACTGTACTTTTTTAATGTATATGCATGATGTGACGGGCTAGTCGTTTACCTGATGTTAAGCGTCACGGCTGCCCATAACAGATTGCAGTATCACTTGGTACTCTACTCTAATAATTATGTTCTCAGGTTTCTATAAGATTGATGGAGATGATTTAGCCGATTTTTTGTTTGGTAGAAGAAACTTGCACTGTGTTCCCATAATTAAAAATAAATAAATAAAAATAAAATAAAATCATTTTAGTATTTGGTGAGGATCTGATGAAGATCTTTAGATTAAAGGGTGTCGTCCAAACTAGCGCTCAGTTTGGTTTAATCAAATTATTTGCTATAAGTAGAAAAGTTCAGTGAAGTTGATTCGATGACTCCGCACTTGAAGCAAACGGAAACCAGTCGCATCACATCACACGACACCATTCATCTTGAATGTGGGTTCGCTTTCATTCGAGTTGTTAACTATTATGTCTGCTCCGTCGATGTTACACCAAGATAGATGGTGTAACTGCACCTTGCTTACTGAAGCCACATTTAAAGGGAACACCTCGCATCTTCGCGCCGTTCCCTTTTCCGTTCTCCAACGCACTTGCTTTTATTCTCAGCTAAAATGAAACCCCATCCTGCTTATTTTTAAACCCAAGAGAATTTAGCATAGGACTATAGCAACCACATGAAACTTTTTGTTGTAGAGTTGTGACCTTCTGAAAGTTCTGAATAGCAAGAACTAACTATTTTTAGCCTACTTAGTTAAGTTTATTTGTAGCCCTAACGCTTAACATAGGCGAACGACTATCTCATCGTATTATCTTTATTGAATGTAAGCTACTGAGTTTAGATGAAAATAAAATAAAAAATTATATAGACATCACGAAGCGTGGTTTTGCCTCAGTTTTGTCTGCCTTTGATACTTCTGGTTGGTTTATATTCTATGGTCTACTGGTAAACTGCGGTAGCGGTGTGGGCGACATTGCTGAGGTTAGCGTTATCCGGTCTGATGAGAACAGGAAAACGTTGAGCTGATCACGTTGTCACGTCACGTCACGGTGGGTGACGTGGGGTAACGTGACACCGTGTCACGCGTCTTATTCGTGGATAGGTGTCTATATAGGGGATTATTCGCGTCTTGGGTTCGATGAAGCTGTCACAAGCAAAACGTAACTAATATACAAGAACTAGAAGGTAGGTAATTTGATTGAGATAAAAAAGATTGAGAATAATAATTTCTGATTCAATGTCATCTTGTGGTTTTACCTACAATGTGAGTTGTTCTTTATTCTAAGCTTTTATTTATAATATTTTTATTCATCATTATCATCATATACCTAGCCTTTAGCCTAGCCTAACTCTTTGTGCTTACCTTAAAACTCAAAAAAACTTATTACAAATTAAAAAAGCTCTATTAGCACTTTTAGAAGTCAAAATTAGATAAGGTATTTAAAAATATTAAATTTTAATTATTGTCCATGCTAAGCAAGCTTAATTATAAGCAACATTACATAGTGCTTAATGTCAAAATGTTATATAGCAAGCTTATTATAATACGAGTTTCAAAAAATACTTCTCTCTCCCATAACAAGTGCAAGCAATCCGACACAATGTAGAATAGATAAGCTCTCTTCTTTACTTTTGGAAATGAATATTTTCATCGTCATCGTTTGGGTTTTTATTGAATTTTGTACTAGTATTCCATATTCTATGGAGTACAGTTATATTTTACAGGATGTTCCGGGAGGAGGGTGGCGGCGTGCGAGCGCATAATGAGGGTAGTCACGAGCCGGGAGCTGTGTCGCCGCAACAGGCGTTAATCCTTGCGGGGGTATACTGTCCTCGCCGGGGGTATAGGTACTGTCCTCACCGGGGGTAATAATGACACACTAAACATGCGGAAAGTAATAGTCATTTTCATGTGACAACATCTCCCTGATGGCAAGTGACGATGTTGTCTATGGTGGACCACGTCTCCCATTAGTTAAGCACTACCAGATTATAACTAAGAGGAAATACTGAACCTGGAAAAGCATTCCATTCCTTGGCTTTTCGGATTACCAGTGACTCAGATTAGAGGTACACTTACGAAGGATGCACAGAACCAACAAACCTTGTAGTTTTGTAATGAAAAGAGGATGACGAGGTCAACTTGGCAGACTATAAAAAAAATCTTTAAGTTTCTGAACTAACTTAAACCAATATCATTATTTATTATTTATTGATATGTGCGACTTGCTACTTATATAGTACTAGCTTCACATGGCTTTGGTGTACTGGCCGTGCTGACAGATATTGACAACTAAAGGCCTGCCTGCATGCTGGCAGTGTCAATCTATTCAATTAATTGCAATAATCCATTGTGCTAAGTCTAAGCCAGCATCGAACGTAGGCACTCTAATAACTTTAACTGAACAGCCTGCGTTTTAAAAAGATATTAAATAATTACTGGTACGTGTACTACGTGAAAACATATACCCGCGCAATCCAATGTGTCCAAGATATTAAAAGCACCAGGAAAATTCGAGCTAGTGAGTTTCCCCCCAGTTGTTTTCCTTATTAGGACGTTCCTTCCTCCTCCCTTGCCGCTAGAAGACGCCCCAGATTAGGCGACAGTGCCTATAATGTTATTGCTACTTTGTATTCTCAGCGGCTATTATCTGTTTTATGTCAAACGTTGTTATAGCTTCACCACGCTAATGAGATAGTTAATGGGACTGATGAGTATCTGCCCGATGATAATTTGCAATAAATAATAATTTGCAAATGGGGAAGAAAGGTTCTCGAGTGGTGACCACGAACCGGAAGACGCAGCGTAGGCTGGCCCCCCACTCGATGGACCGACGATCTGGTGTAAGCCGCGGGGAGCTGATGGATGCAGGAGGCGAGCAGCCGCTCAAGGTGGCGCGCTCTGGGGGAGGCCTATGTTCAGCAGTGGACGTCTTCAGGCTGTTGATTATGATAATTTGCAAAGTAATAATTTTATTATCGTCAAACTAAATAAAAAAAATTCAATTACCTTTGAACCTATCATTACTGTGTTTACCTATAGCAAAATAATTTCGAGGCAAATTTTTTTGTACTTAAATAAAGCATGTTATAAGCAAAGATTCATAATCCAACCCTTCATCTGCCTGTTGGTACTCTGTCGAAGCAAATACAAATAAGGAAAAGAAAAAATCAAACGAAATCTAAAAATGAAATTGTTTCTCTGCAGTTTCCTGGTATAATATTTTGTAATTATGCCAAGAAGACCTTACAGGCGTGGTCACGCTGTCCCACGGACAAAGGATTTTCCTTATATAGATAAAAGCCTCTGTCCTATACATTTGTGTGCCCTCTGAAACTGGATTTACAACTCTAGAATGTACAAAGACAGATAATAATAAAATTTGTCAAAATAATAAGGGTCATGTTTAGTAGGGGACCGTGCGGAAACTTTACTGAAATAGCATAAGCGGTCTCTGGAGTACGCTGGAGGTAGGTACAGCTGCTGGCTGTTTATTTATTTGTTTATTTTATTCTTATATTCAATGAGTCTTGATGACCTTCTGCTCTACTTTCATTCATAAATCATAATTTATAACACTTTAAAGTCTTCTTTGAACTGTGAAGAATTTTTAGTAGTATTATTTATAAGCAAATTACGTATTAAAGCTGATCGTTCACCTGATGTTAAGCGCCACTACTGCCCATCAGTTGCAGTGACACTCGGATCTCGAAATTATAAAGTTTCCCTGTGCCTCCCTGAGATATCACACAGTCTAGTAATAGGATCTAGACTGTGAGATCAAATCATAGTCTCATTTGTCCAGTAATTTCACTAGCCACAATGCTTAGCAGTAGTGCTTGCACACTACTGCTTCGCGGCAGAATAAATGGCAAAGTGGTGGTACCTACCTAGACGAACTTTGCAAAAAAGTCCTTACCCAATTTATCAGAAAGACGTCTACTGCTGAACATAGGTCTCCCCCATAAAACAACGCCACTTTGGACACTTATCATAAGGCGGGAGGCAATTTGACATAATCACCACGCTTGGCAGGCGGCTTGGTAATCACAGAAGATTTTAATGTACCGATGAGAATGCTGAAAGAGATGGGGTGGTTCTATTAGCAAACCAGGACCACACAGCCAAAAAAAAATTGTACCTTCTAAGTTAAAGTAAAAGTAGTGTTAATGAGATATAGCGGTGAAAGCCGTAATACACGAAGAAGGTGAACACTGACTGGTGAAGTGGTCCCGCTGCGGCGCGACGGTGGGCGGCAGGTGGTGGGCGGCGGCGCGGCGGTCGGGCGGGCGGAGCGCGTTCAGCGTGGTGCTCTTGCCGCTGTTGTCGAGGCCGAGCACCAGCACCGTCACCTCCGCGCGCCCGCGCCCCAGCCATACCGACAACTTGTCCAGGAGACCCATGCTCTGGAGACAAACGCGCTGCTGGACTAGGGAATATACGCACGCACCGAAGGTCCCCCGTACACGTCTACGTTTAATATTGTGATAACACCAAATAAAATAGCTACTTAAATTGAATAGCGGCTAAAAGCCTACCTATATCGCAAGTCCAACTCCCACTTGTGTTATTATATGTCTTGTTATTTTGCTTACAATTGCGGTAGAAAGTTTCATACAATGCCTCTAAGGAAAATAGGCTAGCTGCCTACTATTAAAAATTAACATGTAAATATTATTTTCATATAGTAAGTTGAAAATGAATGCAATAATTAGAAAAATAAGTAAATTGGTAAATAAATCAAGGAGTAATAATAATAGTAATAAGTAGGGGCTAAATGAGACCCCTGACCCCTGGCTTGCCTTAACTGGCTGTCCAGGGGTGGAAGTCGCAAGAGCTAAAACCTAAGCTCCAGGGTGGAAGTGTTGAAGGGCATAACGCCGCGAGTAGCGTTCAGTGAAAGTGCAGCACACCTCTCAACACCCTAAGCCACCCACACCAATGTTGCTTCCTCGGCACCAATATGCGGTAGCCACTATAGGGAGCCCATTTAGTGGGTGGCAAGTCATCACCTGCCTCAAACATTTTGACGTGAGGCAAAATTGGCAGGTGCCGTTTTCTCATTTCATAAACCAAACATCAATCCATCCATAAGTTCACCACAATAGCCCAGATTTATTTTTAACCATTGTATACAAAATAGTTTATAATATGCCATACCATGCCTTGTAATAGTTGTAGTTAATTTTATACTCAAAAGGGCCTCTTGGTGTTAGCTTAGGCCCCACCAATGCCTCTCAAATGTCCGGGCTAGACCCGAGAAATTAAATGAAAAAAAAAAAAAAAAAATAGTAATAATAATAATAGAATAAATCCTTTTAAAATTTTTGGAGGAGGCATCGCCTGTCCTTTTCTCGCAAAACAGGAGATTACCCACAGTTGTTATGAAAATGCACGTTGTGAAGTCACATGGCAAAGAGTCTGCATGCAAAGCTACCATAGCTTAGTAATTAGGTAGTGTGAAAGAGCAAGAGTGACGTCACTGCATCTTTGTACTCTCTCTTTCTATTCCTGTATTTTGAAATGCTTGTAACTTTGAAATTTTTTGAGATATTAAATTTGTTGTTTTTACGACTGTTTATTTTTTGAGGAATTTTATTAATTTATGTTATAAAAAAATGGCAGGACACAAGCCCATCCACAGACCTACCTAGAATATTTCCACTGAGACTATGAGGAAAATTACTTTTTTTTAAACAATCAGATAACTTCTTGTGAATCACAACTCCAGTCTACTTCACAGATGCATCTTCTGTGATGTGATGGTTGAGAAGGTCTCATAATTGACTGGCCTGTTAGCTCAGTCGGTAGTACTTAGCTCTGCCTTCTGAACTGTAGGTTGTGGGTTTGACTCCCATCCAGGACAAACATTTGTGTAATGAACATAGGTGTTCTTTCTGTGTCTGGGTGTTATATTGTATTCTATGTATGTACCTAACCTAAACCTAACCTAAACTTACCAAAACGTGATGGGTAATATTTAATATTTACAAACAAAAAGTATATAAGTATTTCTATCAGTTATCTGGTTCCCATAGTACAAGCTATGCTTAGTTTAGGTCTAGATGGCGCTGTGTGAAATGTCCACACATATTTATTCATTTATAATGTGGGTGCGGGTTCGATTCCGGCGATCATAAAAAGCAGCTTGTTCTATATCTGGGTGTTATGGTCGTTGTAGTTTCTGTATTAAGGAATCCTAGTTATAGATATATCGTAGAGACAATGCTGAGCGTTTATAAACCAAAGCGCTAACAACAAGCTAACAGGCAGCTGCCGACCTCTGGACCGTGAAATGAGAGCGACACGAGATGAGAGGCGATGTCTCCGCGCCTCGCTGAACGCAATTTAACGGCGCGCGCCCTCTCGCGGGTTAATGTTCAGTAATGTTCAGTAATGTTCAGGCAAATTGCCTTTATTACTCAAGCTAACTACTACAATAATAAAAACTAAACTAAACTAAACTAAACTAAGCATAACTAAGCTAAACTAAACTAAACTAGCTACACTACCTACTACAAAGAACACTTATGGACTGTATAATAGCCGCGATGGCCTATAGACAGTCCAAGTGCTCCAGCCCACTACCGGTAGGTAGCGTACCCAACATGCTGGCCGCATTGCCACGTTGAATTGCAATGCTGATGCGTTGGGCCAAATAAGTGCCGGCATTTTGGTCACGCGTCGCATCGACCAGGCGCTCTGATAGACTTTGGAAAACGCGATGAGCTCCCGGTCCCCACGGACCCAGGGTCTCAACACCAAACGGCTCAAATATGTAACCGCTACCGAGATTACTATATTTGCGCCGTTTTAGCTGCTCAGCAGAATTAGCCGCGGCGCCGGCCCTAACGTGTGTCTCGGGAAGGTGTGACGGCGCCATAGTATCGACGCAAGTAGCGTCCCACACTAAAGGCCGCCCCATCTTCCAGGGAACCAGAGTCATTCCGTCGGGTCTTTTACCATCGTCACGCATGAGACCATTCGGTTCGAGAATGGCTGCAACATTGGCGGTGGTAAAAGCCCGGCGAATGATGTCATTAAGACTAGCGTGGCGCGAAATTCGACCAGCGCTTTTTGAACACGAGAGACCGTGATGACCGAGCTGGTCAACTGCGGTACCGCACTGGCAGCGATGGGCCACACAGCATCTTGCGCCCAAACGTAAGCTGATAGCTAAACGAAAAGTAGTCGGATCTAAAAGGTTACCAGTGTTGAAAGAAGGCATGGCCTGTAACCAAAGTCCTGACTCCCACACAGAGACTGCGAGAAGCCGAGCACGATCAGCGACGCTAGGACACGTATCTAAAAGATTTTTCCGTGCTAGTTCGCAGAGCGGTCGGTCCCACAGCCTCTGTGAGGAAAGAACCACCGGGAAATCAGAATTTGGACAAGCCAACCCCCAGGCATTCTTGGCCTCAGACAAATGGGCTACTTCGAAAGTACCTAAAGATGGAGCAAGAATTTTTTCTATTAATTTATGTGTACCATGTACAGAGGACAAAAATGCCGGTAATGCAACACTCGAAATTTTGCGTATCCCTAAACCTCCTAAGCGCACAGGTAGAGAGGCTTGCGACCACGTCCTGTCATCCATATCAACATTCAAGACCGAAACCAGAGTGTTTTTTACAATGCTGTCTAAGCCCATAAGGAGCTCACTGTGTTTCCACAGTTGACAACATCGTAAAATATAAGTAAATTTAGGGACAAATAGACAAAAACGAATAATTGTAAAAGCCATGTGGGCGTTAATTTTGAGTAACCTGTCTGATGCGTTATTGAACTTTTGAATTTTTTCTTCTACAAAAGGTGAGATAGACTCATCCAGAATCGGCGAACCCAAAAGGCGAAGAGAACGCTTGTCTACTAATTTGATATTCGGAGCAAGACTATTAAACTTTTCAAAAACCAAATCTTTATCAGGACAAGTATCGCAAACAAAAAGTTCGCATTTAGAAAAATTTAAATCCAAACCAATGTCGCGAAATTCGTTAATAATGATACCTAGATCATTAAAAACAGTGTTCACGTCGCCTCCTAGGGTTCCGTCATCCAAGTACCAAACATTAAGTTTGGACTGAAGACGTTGAATAATTGGATGGATGGCAAGGCTAAAAATGGCCGGACCTAGAGGGTCGCCCTGTTGACACCCGACTGAGGATAGGATCGCGTTATTTTGGTAATTTAATTTTGTTGGATTGCCATAACATTGATAAAGGAATTTATATAGTTCGGGAATTTTATCCTTGACTTGTGTCAAAAGAGCGCCTCTGTCGACAGAATTAAAAGCGTTTTTAACATCCACCTTTAGCAACACTTCACCACAATTTAGTTTGAGAAAGGTAATGTTCAGTGATGTTCAGTAAAGTTCCGGCGGCAAGCATGAGGACGACCCTCGCATCTTCCACACCGCATGCGAGGGTGCTCCGCGCTCGTATACCGGAGTTATAAAGCTTTTAGTTTATTCTGTAGAATGACGCCTGCAATCCTTTACCCTATGTACCTATGTACCTATGTGCCTATGTTTACGTTACGTAGTACCTACACTGTATTTTGTAACTGAAGCACAGAATATATGATAATGCCTAACCTAGAATGTTTGCTGGGTACTTTTCTATTCATCATCATCATCATCATCAACAACAGCCTGAAGACGTCGACTCCTGAACATAGGCCTCCCCCAGAGCGTGCCACTTTGAGTGGCTGCTCACCTCCCGCATCCATCGGCTCCCCGCGGCTTTCAGATTCAGATTCAGATATTTTATTGCTTCCATATTGTACATAGGCGGAATAAGTATAAAATTAATTAAGTAGGCTCATTATGGACCCCGTCGGGCGCAGCAAGTTTGGAGAGAGGAGGACGACTTCACAAAAGAGTCAATATGTACTTACAAAGAAAATAATGAACATATTAGGTTGACCATACTAAAATTTTACTCCCAATTTTTTTAAATGTATTTATTAATTAATTTAACGCCAATATATGAATGATTAATTATTATTCAATGTCATTCTTATCGATTCTAAATACCTAATATTATATAAATTTTTAATGTCAAATGTTGGTACCTACATACTATTCATTATCTTAAATTTTCATTTGTACATAATATTTTATTTTCGTTTAAATACTCATTTACACTATAATAGGCCTTTTCAGTGAGGAACTGTTTCAAAGTACTGTAACGATCCAGGCTGTCTCGTGACGTCACAAATATTATAAATGTTACCTAAATTATAAAACTATTGAAATAATTTCATTGAAGCACTTTATGCACAAAGAATAGTCCAAAAAATAAAGAAAATAGTCGTTGGCATCGCATTAACTGATAGAGAAAATGTAGAGATAGGTGTAAAAGTGGTCATCTGTGGTAAAATAAGGTAACAGTAAAAGAAATCAAACCTTCTTTATATTTAGTTTTACTTTTTTACCTTTCTACCTTTAAAGTGTTTTTGATATTATTATATAATAGGATTTTGAGATCTGTCAAGCTGTCAAACGCGGTCAGTTATAAAATCATTCACGGGGTTCGCAAGTCGAAACCTGGTAATAAAAATGCACATGAAATTTTCGGTTAAATTCTTAGATAAATTCGGCCTCTCAATTAATTCTGGATCTGGGGGGAAGTATGCCTCGGGTCCAGGAACTCAGTAAGAGATAAGTTGAAACAGAGCAACGAAGCTTGTCTTCCCTTATTTTGCTTAGGGCATGCAGTTCGCGTGTTTTGTGGAGACCTGCACCAGATTTTGCCTCCGTTATAGGATCTGGATCCACCTTTTTGGTTTGGTTTGCATTCTGGCTGAAAGGAGGGCTGAAAAGATTAACTGTCCCGTCTTCGTGTATACGATACCCGGATCCTAAATGCAAATTAAGCTGAACTGTCCCAAGTGATAGGGTTTTGTCTTGTATGCTGCCCATGGACTCCGGTCCCGCATGCAAGATAAAAATTAGGTGGCAACAGGTTTTAGCTTTGGAGAGCTTTTGTCACAGCTCGTTCTCTCATAGGGTTAGATCAGGTATGTTCTCATTGCACACACCGAGAACAGACATGCACGTTTAAAAGTAAATGTGAGATTTGTAGAAATCTCCAGTGTTTGGGGGTACACACTAGTGTATAGGGAAAAGCTATAAGTCGAGGCATACACACGTAGGAGGGGAAAGTTAGGGATAAAATATTGAAAATCGCGGAAAAATAATAGTGTTAGGGAAATAGATAAAATTCAATAAATAAATAAATAAATTTAAAGCGGTATAAAATACATCTAAAGATAAATTCATTATAATAAAATACTAATAAATAAAAGTGCAAATACAATACGTAAATTATCAAAGTTATAAAATTATAATCCAAGTTTTCTCGAAGGTTGAAGCTGTGGGTGTTTATTGTAGAGCTAGTGGTCGTGGACCTTGCTTTTGACGGAAACCTGGGTGATCACAGAAGGATTTAATGTACAGAGAGCAACGCTGCAAAAGTATAAGTAGGTATTTTCTATAGCTGGCACAAGCTTTTGTGAAACTACAGTAGAGATAAAAAGGGGAATGGTTTTGAATACGGTTCATCGCATTAGTTTTCGTGACTTAGTGTCAACTGAAAAATTATTGTCGTTAATGTAACGGGTCATATCAGTATGAATACGTAATTCTATAAATATATTTTGTGGTAGGAGAACGTTGTACTATATATCTATTCTGTGGTATAGGAAGGTATTTCTTTAGCTGGTTTTGCGCTGTTCTACGGAGGAATGGGAAGGTTATATTCCTACGCGGTTATAGTAAACGCTGATACAAATTTCGCATAAACAAGTCATGACACTACTGAGAAAATATTATTCCGTGCCTAATTCTGATGTACAAATTCAGCATAATTAGATAGGTATTTTCCTAGCGGATTCTAGGCGGAATTTTACTTAGGAGAGTTGGAGGGATCATATTCCTACAAGGAAACGAACGTTTTGTTTTCTAGTTGCGAAATAGGTAATACTTGAATGATAGTTAAGGAACTACCGGGAATTAGTAACGACTGGGAATTATTCCTTTTACTTAGATAACTATTGGGAATTTACTATCTGTTTGAAATCATTCGCGAGTAACTTCAATAAAATCGTAATTGAGTTTCACTCTAGTACGAAATATGTAATGCTTGTACGATAGTTAAATAACTACCGCGAATTTATTCATAGTTTAGGGTTGTTCGTGTTTTTTTATAGATCAATTTAGTGGAATTCAGGTTTGGGTTCGTTTGATTGAATTTTCAAAAGAGTTTTACCTTTTATTCTATAAAAACATTTAAAGTACTATTGATAAGAAATTGTCCTTCGTGTCTTGGGTCAAGCACAGCAGTACCTGTTAGTGATCTCCTTACCAAACGGATAGGGGTAGCTAATTTAAAGATTCGAATGAGAATATCTTGTTGTTAGGTAATAGCATCAATAATCTATAATATTATTTGAAGGAAACATGTCCTTATCGTATTTCATAATGGTAAAATATAATGCCTAAATTATATAAACGGGTTTTAGATTACTTTTCGATACAAGTTCTGGAAAATAGAGACAACCTGAATATCACTAACAGATCATTGAATTCAAATAAATATTTACAGTTAAAATTAATACTACTGTTTATTCCACTGCATGCTGTTGATATAGAATCTACGATAATATTGATAATCTTTAGACGAAAGCTAGGAGATTTAAAAGTTGAGCTATTTTTAGAGTCTGTCATATACCGAATGTAGTACGTATTAGATAGACTCACAATTAACTAAGGTGATGTCTATTTTGTTAGGATTTGGAAAAAAATAATGTCCTCTTGTCCCTTGCACCTTTTGGAGTCCAATCTACGTAGATAAGAATAGGTAGATGGGGTACCTGACGTACTGACTTGGGATAAATAGAACAAAATTTAGTAAAATCAAATTTCTCTTAGTGTGGGGGAATTTCACACACGGTACCTCCGTGTGGGAAATTTCAAGCACTAAATAGTGGAGGGTTAACCAGCCAGGTAGTCGAGACCCACAGCATTGGAGCGGTGGCGGGGCTCCTATGCCAGAGTTATGATAAACAAATAGAGTTTACTATGACTTTGCTATATAACAAACTCAAACTCAGTTAGCAATACATTTACTTACGTTTTACCTACGCTTTATTTACGTTTATGTTTATTTCATTTTACGGTCATCGTGAAGCTTTAATTTACTTTCAGTTTTGTTTATGACTAGGAACTATAATGTTCAATTTTTTGCAGGAAAAGATTATTCATTCCTACAATTGAAACCTTTCGAAAATATAGTAGGAAATATATTGATTGGTGCATAATATGATTTTATGTGGAAATTTCAGTTCGGTTACTCAGAGTATAGGAATAGTGTTCATCAGGGGATTAAATTGCAACTATTTGTAGGACGATGAATATTTTAAATTTATTTAATATTATTGAATAGGTTAGATGTTAGTTAGGTATTGTCTCATTACTTTAAAAGGATTTGGATTACTACATTATCACAACGTATGGTTCTACCATTTGTAGGAGACGATTCACAAGGCCATAAACATTAAAATAGGTAGTCTAAAATAGTCACCAAATTTTGATAACTTTTTAGCGTCATATGATTAGTTTAGTATATTCGGTGAATTTATTATAATTTATTATTAATGTATTATAATTAGGTTAATAGAGGGTTCTTTTACAGTACGTATAAACCTATTATAATTTTCTATGTTCTTTAAATCATCTGATAGCCCATTATAAATTCTTATAGCCATAGGTAATGTACTAAAAGAGTGCATTTTTAATCGGTACTTTGGTATTTGTAGCACTAGCCGGTTTTTTCTTGAATTGTTTCGCTTAAGTTTGTAGGTTTTGTAAATAAAAAGTTTTTTACGAATTTGCATACTTCCAAAATGTATACAGATGGCAAATTTTGTACTTTTTAAAATAAGGTTTACAACTGTCAATTTGTTCTATATTAGCTAGTATACGAATTATTTTTTTTTGAACTATGAAAAGATCGGATGCAGCGCTGCTACTTCCCCATAAAATTATCCCGTAGCTTAAACATGAATGTGCATTCGCATAGTATGTTGTGATTGCAGTTTTCAAATCAGTTGTCTTTTTGACTTCCCGGAGTGCGTACGTAAGAGATGAAAGTTTAGATTTGGTTTTCCTAACGTGAGATTGCCAGTTTATGTGCGTGTCAATTACAAAGTGAATTCATTTACATTTTCTATTTTTGTGCCGTGGAAGATGTAGTCGAATTGAAGTAGTGGCTTCTGATACGGATGAAACGTAATAATTTTAGTTTTGGTTAAATTAAGTTCAAGTTTGTGCTCATACATCCAGTTAGTTGTCTGTTCGAGCATCGCCGTGAGCTTTTGTTCTACACTTGAGCTATTTTTTTACAGAGGTAAGTAGGGAAATGTCGTCTGCGAAACACACACATGGATCTGTTATGGCCTTCGGGAGGTCATTTATGTAAATCAAAAACAGGACGCTTCCCTGGGGAATCGAAGCATTCATAACCGTAGTTTCAGAGCGAACACTTTCTATGGCTTTACTTTTATAATTGTAATAGACGATTTCTACAAGCTGTTCTCTGTTTCTTAGGTATGATTTGAACCACTCGTAAGCTACACCGCGGATACCTACATCATACAAATTACGTAACAAAATCCCGAACTGTACCTTATCGTATGCTTTTGTCATATCGAGCAAAACACCTACCGCGTTCTTTTTTCATCTATTATTTCACCAGATCGTCGGTCCACCGAGTGGGGGCCGGCCTACGCTGCGCCTTCTGGTTCGTGGTCGCCACTCGAGAACCTGTCTTCCCCATCGGTTATCAGTTCTACTTGACTTGACTTGGTTGTTGGGTTGACTTTTCTATTATCAAATTGGTATTAGGTACTTATTGTTAGTACTGTGCCTGCAAAGGGTTCGACCAAACCTAATACAAACTAATGAGCAGTTGTTTCATGAGGAACGTGCTTTTTAACATGGAGAAGAAATAATTTATGCTGATACCTTCTTGAATGTTAAAGGGTAATTAAAGTTATACTTACTGCACAGTTGCTACGACACCCGAGGTCGCAGTAACGTGGAGTCCATCGATCGTGGTGGCGGCTACTGCATCTCCTCACATCGGAGATGTCGTGCCCTCGCGCTTTCAAATGGTGCTCCTTTATTATTTTTGTTAACGATTTATTATATAACCAGCTGCAGCAGTTTTGCTCAGCTGTTTCTTATATTTGCGATTAATTTTACCACATACGGTTGTTTTGCTAACAGTGTACGGTAGGCGTTGCCATGGCAACCGTACTGTTTACGAGCTCGCGGGGTTGGCAGGGATGAAAAATACTAGTTTTCTTTTCTGTGGTTTTATGAGTTTATCGTTTTATTATTGGTTAGTTGTAACATTGGCACGCAGTTTATTAATTATGTTTATTAGTATTTTACTTAGTATAATTACATAAAGGCATTTTATAATATGGTAGTTAAAATTACATTTAAAAAATGTACAAATAAGTCATAACTATTAGCTTAAATGAACTTATCTGTATAGCATGAGTATTAGACACAAAATTCGAGCTATTTACATATTAGGTAATGAGTAGCTTAACACATTCGATACTATCCGATATTTTATAATAACACGAGGATTTAGCTGTCACCGTTGTAACTGAATGTGCAGTGTCAGTGTGAGTAGATCATAATATCTACATTATGCAAAGATAATAAAGCCTTGGATTTATAGTCAATTACATTATGCTATATCTTAACTTGCAATAACTAACAGCTAACATTTAGTTAAATTATAATAATTATGGACGGCTCACAATCACTACTTATAAAATATTTTTAATTACAAATTGGTACACTGCGTCTCTACCGAACACTGGTATTTAGTCTGTGTTCGTACCGGCACTGCACTTGGGTTGGTGACGTCATTGTTTGAGATGACGTCAGTAAATTTTACAACACTGGTAGTTCTGGGGATACGGTCATTAGTTATCGTATAACGGTCATTGTCAATGCAAATAGAACTTCTGGCGTCACTACTCATGTTAGAATCGGCATCTTCATTTGAATGCTCATCATTGGTAGCGCTCAGAGCGTTTTTATTGTTGGTCTTTCTGCTGTTTTGTTCAGGAGAAGCAATATTAGTACACATCGCACAACTGTCATCATTGATTACAGTTTTGTTTTGAATTGGGATTTTCATATCAATCTCGTTTTCACTATCACAGGAGATAACGTAAGCAGCATTGTCATGTCCAGCACCTGTCAGCTGCCCGATGTTACCACCTTCTTCAATTATATTCGTAGCACTATGGCCTATCCCTCCAGCATCAACTTGGCAGGTACCACACTCAACGGTACTTGACGCGTTAGGATCGAACTTATGGCGGTCAGCATCAGTTTGAATAGAGCCTACTGCTACAGTACCTGCCTGATAGAAACCACATTCGATTTGACTTGGTACGGTAGGATCGACTTTGTGGCGGATGACATCAATTTGAATACGGCCTACTGCTCCAACATCAGCTTGCAAGGTACCGCATTCAATACGACTTGGTGCGTTAGGATCGACCTTGTGGTGGACGATCTCATTTTGAATAGGGACTACTGCTCCAGTAGCATCCTGGCAAGTACCGCATTCGACGCGACTTGAAAGATTTACTTTATGGCGGTTGGCATCAGTACCTTTCCTACTAGGACAGATGATATCGTAGATCTGGTCAGGGTCTTTCCCGCGTGTCTCCGGCAGCAAGAACAGTCCAAACACTGCGAGAGAGAACGTGGCGGTGGCGGCCACGGCCAGTGCCACCCACAGGCCGGCCACGTGCGCTATGAACGGGAACAGTAGAGTCTCCGCCGCGCCGCCCACGCTCGCGGCGGCTGTGATCAGGAGGATGGCGCACCCGCGGTACTGGACACAACCAACAACAACATACAAGTGGAACAAATTGTTGTAACTCTCAACTTAGCCCGTTGTTACACATGCGTGGATGATAATAATTAATGTTTAAGATTAAAAAAAAACAGTTAACGACATAAAATATAAATGTAAAATAAAAATAAAGAGGATTATTCATTTTTGGTCGCTCGCTCATTGAATAGAAATGATGGTAATTTAATAAAATTAAATAGTTCAAAATGGGGCCCAAAACATTGTTAACCCAGAATAAATGTAATTATTAATGAAATCTTCTAGAAGTGTCCTGCCCGCCCGCTGCTACTCCCATCTCACCTGGTAGGTGAACATGTCCGCTCCCACGGCGTAGGGCGCGGGCTGCAGCGCGAGCGAGTCGGCAGCCACCGCGGCGGCTAGCGCGCCCGCCCCCACCGCCCCGCCGCCCGCCCCCCGCACCGCGCCCGCACCGAGCGCTAGCGCCGCACTCGTGCCCAGGGCACCCCATATGAACAGGGGCTGGAACATAAAGAAACTGGATCATCACCAACAGCCCGAAGACGTCCACTGCTGAACATAGTCCTCCCCCCATAGCATACCACTCTGAGGAGCTGCTGCTTAAATTCGCATTAATATCTCTAGGACGTACCTAAATGCGTTGCAACAGGGCGTCATAGAGAAAAAGGCAAACTTAAGAGCTGACGGCATAAGTTCATTACCCTGCGTCCAACACGTTCCACGAGGTAGAGCGCGACGATGGAGGCTACAAGCTGCACGGCGCCAAGCAGCACGGCGTGCCGCGCGGCCCTCCCCCCTCCCTCCCCCTCGCCGGCGAGCAGGAACACGCGCTCGGCGAACTGCAGCAGCGACAGCACGCCGCACGACTCCTGCCCCACCACGCACACCAGCGCGATACTGAACGCGCGCCGGCGCCGGCGGTCGCGCACTGTGCAACACGGGGGCACTTACGCAACACAATATACAATACTAAACTATTGACAACAGGATACTTTTATCGGTGATGGGGGACAAAACAGTATTTATTTCTTCTACTTTTATCAGCACCCTTTCCTTCGCCCCACAGTAAAAGCTAGAGCACTGACGCATATCCCTGGCCAGCCGGTAGAAGGGCAGCCCCTCGCGGTCGGCGGGCGGCAGCGTGCGCAGCTCCTCGTGGAGCGCCGGGTGCTCCGCTGGTGTCCCCCGCAGCCGCGCCAGGGCTGCTGCAGCTGCCTGTACGAGAAGGAATAGGTGCCGATGCACTACACCACACACTCGGCTAGAAATACAATACCCTACACCTACAATATTTACGCTCCTATGTCTGAGTGTGTAGCAGTGGCCTTTAAGTCTCTTACAGACTATTTAAGCAGTGTGTATTACATGTATATGACACTTTTTTGATCGCTGTATAAGCCTATACGAGGGCGGCACGTGCGTCCACACCTTGTATATGCAGGCGTAACGTCAGTGTGTATAACTGTACAGAAAATACAAGAAAGAAAAAAGAAAAGTTCTCCCTAGTGATATCATACGTAGGTACGCACTACAGACCTGATGATCTCCCCTGGCGGCGAGAAAGGCGGGCGACTCGGGCGCCAGCCAGCTCGCCGCGCAGTGCACCGCCGACAGCGCCAGGCACCACGCTACCACCGTCCTGGAACATTGCACCAAACTATACTGTACCGAGCAAGCGTAGGTACATTGCACTCGGCGTTATGCTACGGGTGGAATAAACGGTTTAAACAGCTGTCAAGAGGTACTAGTAAGGTTTAGATTATTCTTGCACCTCCTGGTTGAGTAACCAATTGTAATAGTCAGCGTCCGTGGACCCCAAAGGGGGGTTTCAAGTGGGAAGAACGTAGGTATAGGTACTTTTATCACATATAGAGGGTATAAGTGTAGATGACTGATACTTTACCCGGAAGTCGTAGTATTACAAAAAAAATACACATATGCTGTATTTATCTTTGTAATCAAGGTCAGGGCTTCAGTGCGACATCGCAGTTAGGATTTTTTACGGATAAATTGCAGGACATTTATACACAGCACTCATCAGACTCATTCCTTATAGTAGGCGATTTTAATCTCCCTTCTGTTCATTGGTCTCAGCAAGCTGGTCAATCTGCGCTCATAGCTTCAACCGTATCTGGGGATATACTTAGAACATTTATTGATACGTTAGTTTTATGCAATTTGTCGCAATTAAATTTTATTGAGAATCAGAATAATCGCATTCTTGACTTAGTTTTATCTAACATGTCATTAAATATAAACAGCTGTGTTGACCCACTTGTCCCTGAGGACGTGCACCATCCTTCATTGCTTATTGAGTTGGATCTCCTAGTTGAGCAATGTTGCCCCATTAAGCCTAGAATAAAATATTTTTATGAATCCGGTGACTACTCTAACTTATGTGATGATCTTGATAAAATTGACTGGCAATGCAATTTAAACATAAACTCGATTGACGAAGCTCTTGATTTCTTTTATAAAACTTTATATAAATTGCGTGACAAGTATGTTCGTCATAAGACGGTGTCTATAAGTAGCAAGCATCCTCCCTGGTTTACTGCAAGTCTTAAGAAAATACTTGGCGAAAAATATAAGCATATTCGCAAATATAGGCAGTACGGGAATAGGTCCGATTACGTTTCTTTCTGCACACTACGGGACCGTGCGAAGGTGTATGAGAAGGAGTGTTATAACTCGTATATCACTAAGATTGAAACCTCAATTACACGCTCACCCAAAGCATTCTGGTCTTTTGTGAAAAGTAAAACCCTCAATTCATCTTTTCCTTCTACTATGACGTATGGCAATGATACCGCTGACACAGGCGAGGGTCTTTGTGAATTGTTTTCTAAATTTTTTAAATCAACTTTCCGTCAATCTAGATGTAATGGGCGTTCTACATCCAATTGCCACGTGACTCATCATAGGGATAATCCGGTGAACATTGGTTCCATTGAGATCTCGTTGGAAGTTTTGGAAAAATTATTAAAGTCTCTTGACACAAATAAGTCAGCAGGGTCGGATGATTTACCACCCATTTTTATTGTTAAATGCTCACGAAGTCTTGTTCTCCCGCTTGGTATGATTTTCACCAGGTCAGTACGGGAGGGCGTTGTTCCACGCATGTGGAAATCGGCACTAGTGTCGCCTATTCATAAAAAAGGGTGTAAGTCACAAGTTGAAAACTACCGCCCTATATCGAAACTATGTGTTTTTGCGAAACTGCTTGAGAGGATAGTTTATACGCAAACTTACGCAGCTTTAAAGCCAATATTTATACAGAACCAGCATGGATTTCTTAAAGGGCGTTCCACAACTTCCAATCTTCTTCTCACAAATGAATTTATAGTGGACCAAATGGCGTTAGGGCACCAAGTCGATGGCATATTTACAGATTATAGCAAGGCATTCGATAAGTTAGATCACTCGCTGCTCTTAATTAAATTACAGTCAGCAGGAATTCACGGTGATCTTTTAAGATGGTATTCCTCCTACATAGAACGTCGATCTCAAGCTGTTGTTCTCAATGGGTTTAGATCATCCTGGACTGATATAACATCTGGAGTTCCCCAGGGGTCCTTACTGGGTCCACTGCTCTTTGTCATTTTTATTAATGATATTTATTCCTGTTTTTTACACTCAAAATTCTATTTGTTTGCAGATGATATGAAAATTCTCAAATCAATTAGTAGTTTTGTTGATACAATTAAACTCCAAGAAGATCTCGTCAGGTTTAGTGATTATTGCCTAACAAATAAATTAGAACTTAATGTTGGCAAATGTTATACGCTTACCTTCTCTAGGAAAATGAACACTATTCAAGCAAGTTATTACTTAGAAGGTAAGATATTAAGCCGAGTAGAAGTCACGAGAGATTTGGGTGTGATGCAAGATTCTAAGCTAATGTACATTCAACACATAGATAAAATCGTTACGAAATCTTTGCAAGCCCTTGGGTTTATCATGAGGGTATCTAAACCATTCAATAGTATCAAAACATTAAAGATTCTGTACTGTGCCTATGTCCGCAGTACCCTTGAGTACTGCTCTCAGGTGTGGAATCCACAATATGAGTGCCATATTTTACGCATCGAAAGAGTACAGCGGAAGTTTTTAAAATTTTTGCAGTTTCGCTCAAGAACATTCGATGTCAGTTACGAGCAGCGCTGTAGACGTCATCATTTTTTGCCACTGCAAACAAGGCGGACTATAGCAGATGTAACATATTATTTGAATATCTTAAATAATAAAGTTGATAGTGCTGAGTTACTTAACAAAATTTCCCTTCGAACTCCAACATTTAATTCTCGCCATACGCCACTTTTTTCTGTTCCCTCAGCCAGGACAAACTACAAGCAAAATACTTTCTTCTGGAGAACATCTTCATTTCTTAATGACTATTTAAAGACTAATAAAGATTTTGACGTTTTCTTTGATGGGGTGCGTTCCATAAGGCAAAAACTGGCAGCTGAATTTTTCGGTTCTCAAGCTTAAGCGGTACTGTTATTATTAATTGCTCTATCGGTTGCTTTCGTTCATGTTGACTTCACTAGCTACCTACTGCGAGGTTAATTATTTATATAAGTTACTTCTATAGGTGGAAACTTGTAATTGGCCTAGTTTCTTTTATTGTTTACTTTTGTTCTACTGTTTAATTGGCTGTAAATTTTCCTATGATGAATAAATAAATAAAATAAAAATAAAATGACAAGTGAAGTTTGCTTCGATCGCAATGTCACTTTCCATCTGGTGAGAGCGTGGTCAAATGCTAGATAAGTCTGATGTAAAAAAAAACAGTCTGCAAAGCATGCAATGAGTTTATTGGATAGGTATATCACACTAACTAATAACTGGCAGGTTCCAGACTCTACACGGATACAACTGGTTTTAATAAATTGTGATCGGTCATGTGGGGTCAGGTCTATAAATTGGCAACGCTCTTGAATATAATGGGCAGACTCGAACAATAAATTTGGGCGTGACGCGATATACATAAGTAATTATTTTCCACTAGAAGTATAAGGAAGCCAACTAGACGTAAATACATCGTGTGTGTTGATGGCTTAGCACGCTCCCTCTATTTTTTATGCGATTTTCTGCGTACTGCCTATTTAATGATAGGTTAGGTACCTCACTACTGCTGATACGACACCCGCCACGCACACCGGTACCTATAATGTTTTCTCCAACAATTTTGCACGTCATAGCAGTCTGCCGTGTGTCACATCAACAGCTGATAGAAGCTCCCCTATAAAACACCACTTTGGGCGCTTATCATAGGGTTTTACCTGACAACGCTTGACAGGCAACTTTTTGATTGCAGAAGATTTTAATGTAATCAAGGAAAATGCTGCAACCCATTCCACATTCCATTCCTGTCGTGTGTGTTTCTGACAACGGTGACTCGATTCGATGTTTTATTCTCATGTTATTCATGGACTGTTGTTCGTCTGCGTATTAGCTTGTAATGCGTAAGTATCTTAGTAAATTAAAACACTTTGTTATAACTTAATTATTGAAAAACGTTCTCCACCTTTGCAATAGAAAACTCAACCCTGCCTAGCAGTCGTGGGCAATCAACACCGTTTCAATATTAACGCTCGCTTATGAATAAATTAATTAATACGTATTTGCCTAACGAACAGTATTATATTCTGGCAGCCATGTCGGCCGGAGAGCCTCCGCTTATTACAATTATTGCTAGGTATACATTGTTATGTTCTTAAATGGGTTTAAACAATGATGTACCTACATGTAGGTACGACACGTTGTGTAGTTGAATTAACGAATATTTGAATTGCCTTCTCCTAACAACCGAGTTATAGAGCTTTTGATCAAGAAACTCCGTAATATATAGTAGGTAGGTCGGTGTATCGTCTTTAAGTAGGTAACCTACCTTACCTACCTAAAAACGATACAAAATGGGCATAATAAGATGTCGTATAATTAGGCACACACACACGCCATGCGATTAGGTACACGACATCTCACCGCCCATTATTGTTAACCAATTTTGAGTTATTTTTTTATTCCGTAGAATCCAGGGTGACTCCATATTGTTTTGGAAACTGGGTGATAGAAGTACTAAACAAAAACCGAAAACTCAATGAATAAGAAATGCATCGCGAATTACTTAGTTCTTCTATTTGAAATCGCTATAGGAACTCTTCAATGACAATTAAGTAATTAGCAATCGTAACCATCATTTATCGCAATTAGGTTATGTTAGAAAGCACAGTGCTCATGTTTAGTGAAGCCGAAAGTTGAAATAAAACCATACCACTCCGCTCGCAGCACTCTCAGTGATTGTACAGTACTATTATGGTTAGCTTACTGTAGATAGACAATATTTATACGTAAGTATGTTGGTACTCACGGTTCGGTGACGCCGGCGTCTGCTGCGAGCAGCACGAGCAGCACGCCCAGGTTGTGCGCCACCACCGGCGCTGCCGCGCCTGCGCCGCGCAGCTGCCGGGAACATGTCTGCAACAACACGCATACACACTTCACTATGATATACCAGCAGGTGATGTCATTGTACCACAGGAGCTGAACACAGAGGCTCGTTTGATTGTGCTCTTGTACACTGCCTTTTAACGAGACCCTACATAAACTTGGGATCAGCGCGGTCGCCATCCAGATGTCCCACTCACTTGTGTATCCCTTATGCCCTCTACCTAAGTGATGAATAAAGTCACAGACCATGAAGGGAATACGGTTAATTTTTGCTCGAATTTTGTTAATAGGGCGTTGATACGCAAAAAGAAGATCGAGAATAATCAAGCAAAAAATGTGTCACATTAATCATGTTGTGGAGCTGAGCAGAACGACACAGAAAACATGGCATTATGACTTAGAAACCATAGAAACGGAGAAGGTTATGGCGTTGACCTCTGCAGACCAATATCCTAGTAATGAATAAAATTGACAAAGAATTCATTGATGATGAATCAAGCGTTGAGTAAGCGTTGTAACTAGCTAGCTAGCGATGATGAGTCCAGAAGTCATCAATAGCTAGCCAGCAGTGCTAGGTGGTAGCACATACCTCCCGTGCGTAGAGCGGCGCCACGGCCCAGGCAGCTGCGCCGGCCGCACCTGCCACTGCACGTGCTGCGACCACGCACCAGCTGCCCGCGCCGACCAGCTTCAGCGACCAGCACACCTGCGGGGCATGACCTGGACTCGCACATTAAGCCCGCTATACATCACGGTGTTAACTGTGCGATCTAACTGTGCAGTCCAACTGTACAACAGCAGCAAGACGTCCACTGCTGAGCATAGCTAGGCCTCTCCCATAAAACGCTACTTTGGACGCTTATTTGTAGGGGGTGTTCAATAATTGGGGGCTTGGCAGGTGGCTTGGTGCTCGCAGAAGATTTTAATGTACCGAGGAGAATGCGGCTGCCCATTGCCCATTTATTTGTTTTTTTTTTATTATTTTCTATGTGTCAATAGTATTTGTTTATGTACCTATTTTATTATGCTTAAATTTAAAATGTAACTATGGATCCTGTGTCTGAAATAAAGATTTATTATTATTCCCTGGATATTCCCTCAGCCGGCTCTTACGGCACCCGCGGGTAGTGATGTGGGTTGTTCCCTTGTGGCCGTATCGCCTAATTTGCATCATGCATTTTTCCATTTCAACCTATAGTTTGAACTGCTAAAGAGTGCACTCTCTACCTGGCTCCATATTTCTAATCATTACCAAAAGATGTATAAATAACAACGTCCATGCTCTCTACCAACGTCTATGTTTTTGAACAACTATAATCTGGAAGTTTTCCAGAGGAGAAAGTGAACAGGTTTTTAAGCGTAAGCACGTGCTATATTGTAGTCTACAATGTAGACCGTATTGTCATTTAACACAAAGGAAATTTATGGCCTAACGTAGCCTTATCATATAGATAAAATAAATATAATGTGGTAGTGTGTGGTGGTCCTCACCGCGAATGCTGCAGAGGTAGCGAAGACCGCCGGCCGACGTCCGCGGCGCAGCACGAGTTCTCCGAGCGGCACCCCGAGCAGGCCGGCCGCGAACGTGGCCGCCGCCGCCACCACCAGTGCGCCATCATTCTCACCCGCGCCCGCGCCCGCTCCCGCCCCCGCTCCCGCTCCGCTCGCCATTGAAACCCAACCCATAGCCAGACCGAACGACACTGTCGGCACGTTTACTGGATCCACACAACAATTTGCATTAGTTTTAAACTTATTTAATTTTTCATTCCAAGCTATTTATCTTCGAGTTTTAACCTCTATGCAATAAATTAATATTTCGTATTACCGCTGCGATGTAAACATTATGAATGACCCGCCTACCACGGGAATAAAATGATTGGCTCTCGTAGTCTACGTATAATTATTATGTCGGCGTGTCAGACGTTGTCAGTAATAATATTAAGCATAGACCTCAGGTCTGTGATAATCAGGGATTGAATAGGAAAAAATAACCGGCCAAGTACGAGTCGGACTCGCGCACGATAGGTTCCGTACCAAACGAGCAAAATATCACGTTTGTTGTATGGAAGCCCCCTTCAATATTTATGTTATTCTGTTTTTTAGTATTTGTTGTTATAGCGGCAACAGCATCCGTCCTTTTTTTAGGGTCCGTTTAACCCTTTGGATACGGAACCCTAAAAAAAGGTCATTAAGAAAATAAAACCTACAAACCTTTCCAAAATCATGTTTATAAGGTATTTTGTTTGTAATAGTTAAGCCTAATAATGTGAATGAATGAAATTTCAGTACCTGTTTATCCACACCATAGCTAGCTGCTAGACCAATAACCAAATGTACGAAAACAAGTAATATTATAACGATGAGGTATTTAATAAACGATTTTCTTTTGGAAATACCTAAATCTATGAACTTGCGTGTAACCTACGTATAAGGATATAAGTACACAGCTTTTTTATTAAGATTAGTTTGTAAACAAAGGCTGCGGTCGGCGGCGACGCCACTTTTTATACCTTGTTTTTTTACGTTCAGCTATTAATAACATACAGCCTCCTTGTGAACATACTGATGTGTGGGTAAAACACTGGGAGTTTCCCATAAGTGGTGCGATCACTAACATTACATCAATAGAGGGGGCTCTAGAAAATGTATGGGAATGACATTGCCTGCGTCAAACTTTTCCGGAGGTAATGTCATAGATAATGTCATTCCCATGCATTTTGAGTTATCAAGTTTGGCGTTAACGCTAATGGAAAAATATCTATTTGCTAGACCCCCTGACCAGGTTAGCGTTTGCCGAACGCCTCGCCCGCGTACTATACGCGAATGATCGAGACAAGTATTACCTCCGTCCTCCCGGCACTTCGCTGTATCAATTTTTGCAGTAAATTAACTAAATATAAAGTATTTTGCAATCTGTCTGCGTTATTATCTATTATGATTCCTGTAGCTCAAAATAAAAATTAACTTAATATTTTATTTATTTTTATGATATTTCGCTGCCTGCTGTAGTGTGAGTGTTCACTAATTACATAAGTAAGTAGGTAGGTACGAGTAGTAGAGCTAAAGTACGATGCGTGAGATTTTTTATTTTGCGGTTTTATTCGTATTTCCCATGTTTTGGGAACTATGATAGCAGATACCTATGCTATGTCTCACAACACGTTGTACACTTTTTGCCAGTAGGTAAGGCTAAGGTCACCGTACCACCGTCAATCCACCGGCGACGCATGACGCATCACGCACTCGCGGAGCGGCCGGCGCGTGCGCTGTCTCAAACAAATTGTAAATAACTTGCCTCTTGATTGATATTTCTAAATGCCCAATTCAAGTTGCAACAACGAGGTCGTAAATAAATAATGAACCCATCTGCAATTAGACGAAAAAAGGCCACGGACAGTGAGTATGGTGTCGGCAAGTGAAGCAATGTGCACACAGCGCACAGTAACGCTACGACCGGAACCCACTGAGCGGAGGATGTCGTCAGAATATACAGAAACGATGCGAAACTAAATAAATAATACTAGTTTATTATCATTGGGCGAGGATACCGTGAGTGGCAAATATATTTTATATATATAGGTAGACACTTTATAGGTTCGGTAATTACATAAAGTTTACAGTTTTATGGTTCATTTTAGAACTAATTCAAACACAACCATCTACATTACATATAATTATAAGTAAATTATAAGATACTGGGTTTTACGTACTTAATAAATATTATTTATGTTGTAACGTATAAACACCTATCACCTAACACACACGACTTTACCTGTCTAGGTATAGAGTTAGCTATATATGGTGTATAGGGTATATGGTAGGGTATATATGGTATATAGGGTATAGGGTATATGGTAGGCTCTGATAATGTTTTCTATTATGTGACTTATAAATAAATAAGTAATTAAATTAATTTGGAACTATAATCCATCAAATGCAGCGTAGGCCGGCCCCCACTAAGTGGAGTGGCAATCTAGTGAAAACCGCGGGGAGCCGATGGATGCAAGAGGCGATCAGCTGCTCAAAGTGGCGCTCTCTGTGAGAGGCCAGTGTTTAGCAGTGATCATCTTCAGGCTGTTGATGATCCATCCATCAAACTGCATAGTTCAACTCAACTTACTGTTAACTCGCGTTATTTACGTTTCTAGTGATTGTGATTTTAGCTCGTGTTACTTACTCGGGAAATTGATAGGAAATGGAAAAATCTAATGTTTATAAGTGACGTAACGATGTTTAAGTACTTATATCGTTTTATATCTAGTTTATGATAGGAGGAAGTAATGTAGAGATGTTATGTGAAAGAAAGAGAAAGACGCTGCAAAAATGTATGGATATATTTGTAGGTATGACAGTTTCAAATTTTCAATACGCATTTTATGTGCATAGTTACTGTGGAAATTATCACATTCGGAATGATATATCTCCTGTTGCATTGCTATCAACGTTTCGTGATCACCCCACATTACTATAGAAGGCAAAATAATAAAAGTATAACACCGCTCAATCGGGACTCGTAAGTAGGTAGTTACTAAACTGCTAAAGCTGTGCTCAATGTCGAGGCTAGAAGCCTCAATATCAGACTGAAACCACTCATCACCGCGTTCGCTTCGTTCTTTAGTACGGGAGCAAAACAATTAAACAGAAGTGGTATTTATTTTATTTATTTTTTATTATCTATATATATAAAATTCTAAACTGATTTCAGGAATCAACGCACAGCCCAAACCGCTGCTCCTAGAGACTTGAAATTTGGAAGGCGTATTCTTTGTGAAGTGTAGGGATCCACTAAGAAGGGATTTTTCCAAAATCCACCTCTAACGGGGTTAATCAGGGGGTTTTACGTTTGTATGCAACTTTTTATTCTGTGCATCGATTGGTTCGAAACTTGGTGTGTATACTCTTCAGTTAAAATAAAATAAAGCACGTGTCATGGTTTTTTGAAAATCATCCCGATCAATCCCGTCAAGGTCAAACGGCGTCTCAAAGTTTTTTTAATATTGCAATCTATAAATTACGCACAGCTTAAGCGGCTGCTCCTAGGGACTTGAAATTTGGAAGGCATGTTTATGAAGTATAAAGATCCACTAAGAAGGTATTTAAAATACACCTCTGAAGGGAAGAAATGGGGGTTTACGTTTGTATGATTTTTTTATTCTGTGGATCGATTAGTTTAAAACTTGGTTTGTATACTCTTTAGTTAAAATATATTGAGTGCATTTTAGGGTTTCATGAACATTACCTCCCGTCAGGGTCAAACTAGGTTTCAAAGTTTTTTCTATCAAAATCTAAAAATCTACGCGCAGCCTAAATTGCTGGTTCTAGGACATGAAATTTGGAATGTGTGTTCTTTGTGAAGCTTAGACATCCGCTAAGAAAGGGTTTTTGGCATTCCACCCTAAAGAAGGTAAAATGGGGGTGACATTTTCTATGAAGTACTTTTATTTTCTGGGTCGATTGACTCTAAACTTAATATACATAGTCTCCCATTAAAATTATGAGATACGTGTAGCACAGTTTTTACAAAATCATCCCCCAATGGAGTCAAATAGGGATTTGAAAATCCCACATAGATGCATGGGTATGTCCCCGTCTGCTCCCATGAACGTCCCCCACGCAGTGGCAGATGGTCTCTTTTATGGCTATACGCCCCCGCGGGGTGGTTGGCCATAGTAAAAAGAAATTGATTTGATTTGATAGTGATCCGGAATATATTACCGTCTGCCCCCAACATCAACTTACACGGGAAATCTAGGGCAAAGTTATAAATAGGTGCGACGACGAGCAAAGCGAGGAGGAGCATTGGTCAACAGTGACCACACTACGCACGAGCCGAGAGAGCGAAGCGAAGCGTGGCGTGGCACCGGCCGGCCAGTGCCAGAAGTCACTTATGCTTATAAAAAAAATTAGCGGCAGATTATAATTAATTAGTGGCAGATGGTAATAACATATTCCCGTCTGCCCCCGTTTTTCATATGTAGGGGTCGATATGTGTGACCGTCTGCCACCGCGTGGGGGACGTTCATGGGGGCAGACAAGAATAATTATGTCTGTTTACACTATAGTACTCTTTTTTTTTTCATGAACTACGGGGGCGAAGCCGCGGGATTAAGCTAGTTACATATATTATTTTACCTATTATTTATAGGGGAGTCTTCTCATAGCTAACATTATTATTGTCTGAGGTTGGTCAACTTATATCGACAGTAGGTATAGGTTGGTACTTACTCGAGATGAGCATCAGAAGCTGTATGAGGAAGCCCTTTACCCGAGGCGCCTCAACCGACAACGTCATGGTAGTAACTGCTAATTACTCTGTGGCACTGCTGCACTTGTCGTACACTCGAGCACCAACGCACTCTCCTCAAGTTCCCGACACTTAGCTGTGAGCTTACTGACACAACTTGGAATTATAGTACTTGAACATCGCTTCTATTGACATGAAACTCAATTATGGTTACTCGTTTATTGAATAACCCACGGAGTAGGCCGTTTACAGCGGTGAGAATGAGCCGAGCCGGTGAGGAGCTCTGTGTGGATAGATGCGCGGCGTCGGCGGATACCGCGGATTGTGGAGGAAAGCATGCGTCACTCCGCGCTTTATGTACGTATTCTGCTTTACGAGCTCGGACAATTATCGTGAGTTTAGCGTTAACGTCAATCCAAATGGCTTTATACATAACAACTGAACAAGAGGCGCCGCGAGAAGTCTTCATTATCCCGGATATAGAGTAGGTAGATAACCTTTGTTTATCTCTATTTATAACAAACAAGAGCTGACCCGCCCTGACTTCGCGCACTTAAATAAGTAATCACAAGCAGTAAGGTAGCCTCCCAGCTTCCTACTAACAACACCATCATCACCATCGTCATCAGCCTGAAGTCGTCCCCGCTGAACATGTGCCTCTCCCACAGAGCGCTACTTTGAGTGGCTGCTTGCCTCTTCCGTAACCATCGGCTTCCCGCGAGATCGTCGGTCCACCGAGCAGGGGGCCTACGCTGCGTCTTCCGGTTCGTGGTCGCCACTCGAGAACCTTTCTTCCCCATCGATCGTCAGTTCTGCGAGTGATGTGGCCTGCTCACTGCCACTTCAACTTGCTAATTCTAATAAAATACCTACCTATGCTAAGACAATGCACTAAAACGTTATAACCTAAACCTATAAATATTAAACAACAATGTTTAGTCAGTTACATCCCACTGCGAATAATAATTACGTATTACAAAGGTAGTATAAAATATAGCTAAGTACAATACCTAAATCCTGCGACATAGATGAGAAAATTATAATCTGTGGTCATCTGTGTACCTATAGTATGGAGTGGTGGTGGTTATGATAGCGACGTGTAACGGAGAAGGTACCTACCAGCAGGCGCGCGGTTACTCTCGCACTACTAGGACGTGCTTAGTTTATTATACGGTACACCCATTCACCTAGTCATAGAATGACCTGCCCGGCCTGTGTGCTGGCGCTGGAACTTGGAAGTGTGCATGCAGCATGCAGGGCCACCACACGTGTGGCGTCCCAGTCGAGGTCACAACACTTTTAGTAAAAGTTTAAGTTAATAGTTCATAGTAAATAGTTTATTAGATACAAAGAATACAGCTTAAAGTAGCTGATTCTCCCACTCGCGCGTGTTACGGTGGCGGTGTATAAAAGCGCACTGTCTTATTGAGTGAAGCGTAAAATATGCTTAATTGCACAAGGTATTGTACTTCGTACAACATGCATGCATGGACAGCGCATGAAACTGTTGCAGCTTCCACCATGATAGCTAGTTGATGGCGAAACGAACTACTTATATAAAATAAAATATGTCAATATTATCATATATAGTAATTATGTATAAGTTAACAGAATATATATGTATTATTAAAACCATAGCATTGCATTATAAATAACCTTACAGTATAATTTAATGTTTATTCGTTTGATAATAGATTCTTTGGTGCCTATACGGCATTTTTATAACAAAACACAAACAAAACACATAAACAACAAAAAAACAAACAAAACATAATTTTATTTTCCCCTTCGCAATAGGTGCCTACATAAGTGTAAGTAGATACCTTATACCTAGGTCGGTATCTATCTAAATACTTACTTTATGGTTTGCCCTAAACCATAAGAATTTGCTCGATGCAGTATATACATACTCCGACCGCCGCGCGCCGCACGACGTGCTTGTACCTATTGTAATCGGACGAGATGAGTGATTTAGGTAGAGTAGAGAGGTGGTGAACGTTGATTGATGTGGAATTGCCCGATTGATGAGCGCCTGCCTGCATCGCAACAATGGACGCTTAGTGCTGTCACATTCTGATTCTGAAGTTCATTAGTAGTACACCTACCTACCTAGACAACAGTAGGTAGGTATTATAGGTATCTCATCTTATTAGTATCTAGTATAAGATTACAAGACTGTAAGATCAGATCTAAAGTCTCATTTGCCCAGTAATGTCACTAGCTACAATGCCCTTCAAACCGGAACACAGTAGTGCTTGCACACTACTGCTTGGCAGCAGAATAACTAGGAAAGCGGTGGTGGCTCTTTGCATTTGTAATTATTTCTTTGAAATAAAATTAAGAATGCAATACAACGTTTTAGTGCTATTCAACATTAGAAATAAAATAAAACATTTGACGCTATTGTACTTACTTATTAATAATAGTTATTTGTTATACCTACTAGGGGCTGCAAAGTTGGTTTTAGGCGCGAGTACTTGAACTGAAACCTGAGCAAGCGAAGGATTCTAGGATTGAACCACGAGCGTAGCGAAGGTTTCAAAGGTACGAGACGCAGAAAAACTTTGCTGCCGAGTGCAACACACAACTTTTCACCTCACTACAGCGAGGAAAATGCAAGAAAAACAGCTAAAAGGCTATAGAAAAGATTAGTTTTTAGCTTATTAATTTAGCTATGGGTGGCGGTAACACTTAACATCAGGTAAACGACTAGCTCGTCACGTGGTTCATGGAAAATTAAAGAAAAAGTGTTTTTCATCCATTTTCCATGCAGTCGCCGTGCTCGATAGCGTATTGGTTATAATTATACTCTTTGGTACTGGACAGTGCGAATATTCTAAATATGTGGTTGGTGAACGAGAAGATGTGATCTTTTAAGAGGTAGTCTGTGGTATTAATGAGTTTTCAGTGGACTGGCAATATCAAGAAGGTTAAATTCGGGCAGATCTATGATTAAATCCTCAATTCTTGACGAAAAAATTATTGAATAGAAATTTTCGAATTTTAAAAACACTTTCCACGCTAGCGATTAATATGCGTTTTTGCGCCCCGATTTTAAATGACAAAGAGAATCATTCCGAGCTAGTGAGGTGAAAAAGTATTATTTACATGTCCTGGCAATCATCCCAAAATACGGATTTTTTTAAATGCCACGACAATTTAGTCTTCCCATATGGCAACGCTAACTAGAGGGCGCTGTGGTAATGATTGCACAAGGGCGCTACATGGGCTAGAGACGCCTCTGCGTAGACCGTATGCGTTTATATTATATAAACAGGCCTTTCGCTATATTTTAAGCGTAACATTATTTCAGCGGATTTTCTATCGTTATTGAGTTATTCAACATTTTGTGAAAACTGGAAAAACTCCTCGTTTTCGACCTCAATTCACAGAAAGTACAAGGATTACGTAACTAACTAATAAGTTTTTGATTTTAATTACTTAAATAAAACAAACCTCATCGACTTTACTGACACTTAAATTTAATCATTATTAACCATAGTTTCTAAAATCAGTGCATAAACACGAAACAATTGTTTTCCTGAAAATGCATGACTCTGGTAAAAAGTTGATTTATCTCCAAAAGTTGCCTGAATATTTTTTTCTATAAATTGTTTTAAAAACAAGGCCATTTCAACTGTTTTCTAATGAGATGGTACCATTTATGAAAAAATATTGATGGGTTCCAAAGATACTCATAGATAAAGATGTCTACCCCCTCTTCGATATACGAAATCTCACCCATGTTAGGTACATGGGTGAGATTTCGTATATCGACATACTTGGTATCACTATCAACGTGAAACCATAAAGCGAGAGTTAGAACAACCAAAGTAGTCATAAACTTATTTTGAAGTATGAATTCACTCTCATTGACTCTACCGTACGAGTTGAAATTGGATAAAATACCGGGTAAATAAAACCTGCTTGTGTCGATGACAACAAACATGATAAAATGCTTATTTTTTTTCAATTTCAATTGTTTATTTGCAATGTTTGTTTGTAACCCAAAAGGACTAAACTGGAGTTTTGGCGGGAACGCGGAAAAGTTCACGTCGGTGCATTGTATTATTTTACAAAACTTATGCTTTTTCCAGTGTTAATGTTTAAAATTGGTGGTGTTTTACGCATTAAGTGCTGAATTACGAGCATGAGTGTGGGCAAGTGATATAATGTAGTGAAACGTGGTTTTTCGTGTTGCTTCCAAAATTCCATAGAAGCCTCCAGTAAAGTTGCCACCACTTTACTAGGGCATGCCTTAGACTAGATTATGACTTAGACTAGACTATGACTACTCTGACTGTGACTATGACTTGACTTTAAGTGAAAATTTCCATAATACGATGAAAAATTACAAAACTTGACACTGGCTAAATACACTATGTGTGGAGCCAAAATATAAGAAAAAAAAAAAAAAAGGACTAAACTGTAGAATTTCATGCGCATTTGTAAGATTCCGCGCTTGAAGTTTAACTGCAAGTACTACTTGGTTGTTCCAACTCTCGCTATCTGGCTTGACGTTGACCATGATACCAAGTGTATATGTTAGGAATTATAAGATATTTAGTCAGCCTACCTAATACCTACCCATAAATATAGATAAATGCTAATGAATACTTAAGTAAATAAATCAATAGTTTTAGATGTAAAGCTATTTTAGAAGGAATATGAAAGATAAGCCCGGTTAAAAATAGGACCACCCCATCTCTTCCTGTGGGTGCCGTAGAAGGCGGCTAAGGGAATATCCAAGGAATAGGTCGCAGCATTCTCCTCAGTATTGGATGATAATCTATCCTACTACGATCACCAAGCCGCCTGCCAAGATGATGATGATGATGAAAGATACCTATAGCTAGGTATAGGTACGCGCTAACCATTATACAGTCCACTGTCTTTTAATTCTTCAGTTGCTACTAAACACCCGCTACCACCGCACGCTCGCCTATCATTTCTCCATCTTCTCGTGCGATATTGAACCTACAGTCAGGTTAGTATATGGATGATTTGGTGTGTCGAACAAAGAGGGGGTAGACATATATCTTTAGCAGTGAGTATCTGTGGAACCCATCAATATTTTTCATAAATGTTATGTCATTAGAAAACCGTTGAAATGGACATGTTATTGTTAAAACAATTTAAAGAAATGAATACTTAGTCAGTCACCTTTTTACCAAGGTCATGCATTTTCAGGGAAAAAATTGTTTCCCGTTTACTTGTTTATGTATTGCTTTTAAAAACTTATGATTTTTGTGTCAGTAGAGCCATTGAAGTTTCTTTTATGTACCTA
The DNA here is from genome assembly GCA_910589525.2 of Ennomos quercinarius. Lineage (NCBI taxonomy): Eukaryota > Metazoa > Arthropoda > Insecta > Lepidoptera > Geometridae > Ennomos > Ennomos quercinarius. The sequence goes on from OU342510.1 coordinate 13,113,293, forward strand.
ATTCAAATCAAAAACTTATTAGTTAATACTTGTGCTTTCAGAAATCAGTGATTTAAGATCGAAAACGGGGAGTTTTTCCAACTATCACAAAATATTTATATATAAACTAAAATATAAAAAAAGTCGCTGAACTAATATTACGCTTAAAATATAGCCCAAGACCTGCTTAAGAGCCAATACAACGCCAAATTGTTTAAAACGGCTTAGCTTGAAGCAGTATCCTGTCAACAATATTGCAACAATGACTTTGAAATTAATATATGGTAAAGTTCAGGACTAATGCTACTGCAAATGTATAGTGAAAACACGAATTAATAAAGTTTTCTCGATAGAAAAAAATTACAAAGTTACCTTCAAACCGTACAAATAAACAGCGATTATTCAATGAATACTTTAAATAAGATCATGAAACTTTGTGTAGTAGTTGAACTAAATATGATGGAGGGCTTATGTATAGCGGATTTTTAAAATACCCTTTATATTCAGTGTAATAATAAATTACCTAAACTATTGCGCGTTGGAACCAGTTTAACTTAGACCGGCCCTGCCGCTCGGCCCCTGGCTCATCCCCGCTTTGGTCTAGTACTATACATCTATTCTGTGGCTTTGACTTGAATTCGCGCTGGCCTTGCACAAGCCCTTAACGCTTAGTTACTCGCGCCTAAAACTTACGTAAGTACTCGCGTGGGGTGTTTTACGCGCCGATTAAAATCAGGGCGAATTAGAAAAAAACGACTAAATACATGCAAAATTAGACTTTTATTTATGACTAGCTTGTACCCGCGCGGCTTCGCCCGCGTGGTTTATCTCTCAGAAACCGTTTGTTTTTTCAGAATAAAATTAACTTAAGCCTCCTATTTTGAGAGCCGTGTAAAAAGCGTCATAAATAAAGAGGTTACTTATTCATCTTTTTAATCTTTTTTAAGTTGGGCCTCATGCAATGACCTCTCATGGTGACATTGTAGTAAGAGGTAGGGAGGAAATAAGTTTTTTATGTTTCTGGTAAATTTCTATAATATTTTATGTATAGGTACTTTGACACTAACACGAAAAAAATGTTCAAATGCCCGTAAAAACCTAACAGTTTCCAAAAAAAAACAATTTCAACCCCTTAATCATTTCAAAATGTTATTTTTATTTTAACATGCAGGTACCTAACAACAACTGGTTTAACAAACGTGACTTTGAAAATAAAGAACTTTGAACTAAAACCTTCCTCCCCATTTTCACCCCTTCAAATCAACCCTACAAAAAATATTATTTTACCATTTTTGCATGTGATTGATATACATTTGTCATAATTACAAAGAACTAAGTATGCATACAAAATGTCATCCAGGTCATCCTTGGCCGTTTGGTCTCGCTTTGCGAATAGGGCCACCACTATCTCTTCCCACAGGTGCCGCAAAAGCCGGCAAAAGGAATAACCAGGGAATGGGCAGCAGCATTCTCCTCGGTACATTAGAACCTGCGATTCTCACCAAGCCGCCTCCTGAGCGTGGTGATTATGGCAAATCTCCCGCATGATAAGCGTCCAAAGTGACGTTTTATGAATTCCTGTGTTCAGTAGTGGAGGTCTTCCGAACTGATGTGTGATGTCATCCCTAGGAAAAAATATTGTAAATGCTATTTTTTACTTTGAATGAACTATCCGATGGAATACTTACGATCCTTTTTTTTTATTTGACACACAAACTTCAACTACTTATTTCACCCGTGTAAGGGTTGAATTTCAAAAACTATAGAGTACCATTTCATTTATTTTATACTTGTTTGTACATGTGCCAAGATTCAAAGCTATACAGTACGAAATGTAAGTTTATCACACAAATACTTTATACCCGTTCATCCCATTGAGAGTTGTTTGTTTTTTTTTTTTCAAATTTTCATACAAATTTCAATAATTTTTTTACCCCCTTTAAGTGCTGAATTTTGAATTTAACGATTAATTAACCCCCCCCCCCCATATACGCCCATGAACACACCCTGAAAGGATACGGTCTACGAACCAATCATTCTGTATAAATGCTGTACTTTACAGTGGCTTAATAGCAATTTGCATAAAGCTAAATTACAAAAAAAATGCTGTTTGTGTTGTTATGTCAATGTCAATATGTAATGCACTTATTCAATGTCATTGTCAAGTGACGTATGACTCGACTACATTAATTAATGTTGCCAGTACAAGGCATTTCACCTTTTAGGCTTTTTCAGGGCATATCAGGGGGTCTAGCAAAGATCCCTTTCCATTAGCGTTAACGCCAAATGGCATCTCCAAATGTATAGTAATGACATTACCTGCGGAAAAGCTATATTATGCAGGTCATTACCATACATTTCGAAGTTATCGTTTGGCATTAATGATAATAGAAAAAAGATCTTTTTAGGCCCCTAGGGTGGCCAGAAATAGCAATACATAGGTATTGCTATTTTTGGCCACACAAAATAAATAAATGGCACAAATTCCAGGTTGCATGGTATTTTTTTTTATTTTGTATATAGATCAGTAATACAATATCATTATGTCATGATGGGCAGTGTTGCCGAAATATCGATAGTTTTCATCTGAAAAAGCCGCTGATAGCTGTCGATACCAACGGTAGCTCAGAACGAGGCAATACAATCGAATGAGTGCAATACAACAATGCCTATCGACAGTGTTGCTATTGGTTGACTATAGCTATCAATAGACTTTCAATTATTAATCGTCGATAGTTGAAAATCGAGCAGCAACACTGATGAATATTATAGTGTTGGGAGCCGAAACGACAGCGTTTTGCGATATCAAACTTCAAAGTGTCACAGACGTTTTCAACCCATTATAGGTATTCTCACTACTGGAACATGGGCTTTTTCTCACAGTTAGAGAGTTAGGCCCTAATGCTGATGCATTAGTGTGGCCAAGTGTGGATTGATGATGAATGATATCATAATGTAAATGAAGGTACCTACCTACTCAATTTTTTTGGGATTTTTGAACATGTTATGCTGGTTTCCTTCTTCGCGAGCACGATGTTTCCCTACACCGTTGTTCTTGCGTGTGATAACTTGAAAGTAATAAGTTACATCATGGGCCACCCATCGTTTTGAGGGCTTGTTTGACATCATAGCTTGGCGAAATTTACGTAGTAAATTATACACTCTTTGGGCGAAATTGACAGATATAAATTTGGCAACATCAGCTTATCCGTGTGAATGTAAATTCTGTGTTTTTTCTCTATTTTTAATTTTTATTCCTTTTTATCAATTAAACTTTGTGATCATTTTATCATAATTTTAGTGTTTTTTCTCGTATGTAAATGTACCTAATGTATGCTGTTATTTTTATCAGCACTTAGCCAGTTCATAGGAAGCGGGACCGCGAGTTGTTCACCGATTGAGATCTACAAGCCGCGATAAAAATCTAAGTGCTATTAGGTGTAGGTAGCTGACGTCGACTGCAGAACCGTTCGTTTCCGCAATCCCCATGGTGCCGTGAGAGTCGTGCGTGCTGTATCGACGAGTGGAAGTGCGTGGGTGCGAAGATGTGGTCCCGTTTCGTGATGTCGCAAGTGAAGCACAACTCGTTCTTCCTGGTGGGCATGGCGGCGGGCCTGTGGGTGTCGCTGGCGGTGATCCCGCTGGAGGAGCCGGGCGCCGTGTGTCCGGCCGGGCTGGCGGCCGGGGCCGAGCTCGGGCCTGCCGCGCCCGACGAGTACGAGCCGCGGCGCGAGGAGAAGCCGCTCGGCTCGGGCGGACAGACCGCCGGCCGCGCGCTGCAGCGCCCGCGGTACTACAGCACCGAGCTTGGCATGAGAGGTACCACATGCACGCATCTCGCAGGCTGAGATATGGACCTAGTTCTATCACTATCTCATGGATCTATGTAATTTATAAATGTTCTGGAATAGCCGGCATATCACTACACTGACTGTAAAGTCAGTGTTAACCGGTCATCAGAAAACATAAATGGATACTTATTTTAAACGGTGTGCAGACTATTATTCACAGCAGCCCTTGTTACATGATGTAGGTAGTCGCTTATGGTTGTAGACTGATTGGTTGTGTTGCACAGGAGGCTTGTCACAAGTGTCCAGCAAAGAATTGAGCTGGAGTCAAGGCTAACAATCAATCTGTACTTTATCAGTAATGTGCATTGAAACTTATGTATTTACTATGACTAGATTATTCATATTATCAAGGCATTATCCACTAATACAATAAAAAAAAACAGTGAGTTTGCTTTGGAATAGTAAACCAATTTTGAAAACTTTAGAGTGATAGGAAGCTGCACCGATATAGTGGCAGTACAAGTAATGTACCTTGTCCTGCCTGCAGGCTCTCTGCTGACAGGCGTGCTGAGCTCGGAGGAGGCACTAGGGTCAGGCCAGGCAGCCGCGGCCCTCAACCGCTCGCTGGCCGCGCTGCAGCCCGCACTCAAGTTCTTCATCACCGCCACCACCATGACCACTGTGCCGGGACATGCTAATGTTGTTGGTCAGTATATTGACTTTTTATACCATTAGGGTTAACGCCAAATGCCCCTGTTGTTATAATAATGTGGTGTCTAAAAAAACATCTTGTTGGCAGACAAACAACAAAGTGGTTTGTATAGGTTTGTTGGATTTTTTAAAAGCAGTGATTACTTATTTGACAAACTTAAAGTTTTTTTTTTTATGCTCGAATGGGCTCACGTTTGACAACATCTCACCTGATGGAAAGCGATGATGCGGTCTATGTTGGAGCACGTTTGCCCATGAGATACCTATTCACTCTTGATTTGAAGAGACCCAGATGTAATTTGTAGGAAACAAAGAAGCAGGAAGTGCATTCCACTCCTCGTACTTGTTAGTAGATGGAATGTTAGGGTTGGTGAGGGGGTACTTGTTAGTAGATGGAATGTTAGGGTTGGTGAGGGGGTACTTGTTAGTAGATGGAATGTTAGGGTTGGTGAGGGTGAGGGGGTACTTGTCTTCACTTGACTTGACTTCTTGATTATGGCCTCTGCGACGGAATGATGTCGCAATTTCGCCAGTGTCACGTACTATACTAGATTGACAAGAGATGGAGAATAATCTTTCTGAGCCACTTGTATGTAAAGTTGTATGTAAGTGTAAAAAATGGGAGATTTTTTTTACTTTATTTAGAATCAAACTTTGTTTGTATTAATAATGTGGATTAAGTGGGTACTTGAGAATATTCAGTGACATACCTACTTCTTGTACTGGCTGCCTGGCGCAGTATATGATTAAAATGTGTTTTAATTAATATCTGGACGTAGTAGAAGTGTAGCACTCTTATCTAGTAAACACTTTATAATGTTGTACTTGTACTAGCTGAAGGAATATATACTTAGATAAATAAAATACGTATTGTTTCTCTAAATGTATTTTCATTATTGTAAAAATTAATTTAGGTACATGTTTTAAAGAATGTAACAAATGTGAAAGCTTAAATACTAAATGTTAACTTTCTTATTGTCGAGTAGTTATTTCACTGTTATGTACAAGTACATTATGTACCGCGTCGTAGTGGTATACATTTTATTTTTATTTATTTAGTATTCGTTTGAAACTTGATAAAGAGAACCAAAACACAAAATAACCGTCCCTCTGTTACATAAGCAACGTTGCATGCAACGTTGCGAGTTGCGAGTTGCGAGTAGGGTTGTAACGTGGCGGTCGCTGCAGGGTTCACGGACACGCGCGAGATGCTGAAGCCGTTCCACGCGCTCAAGTACCTCGCCGACAACTACCTCGAGGAGTACGACTTCTTCTACCTGGTGGAGGACAGCGGCTACGTGAACGCGCGCCGGCTGCGGGAGCTGGCCGCGCGGCTCAGCGTGTCCCAGCACCTGTACATGGGCGAGCCGGCCGCCGGGCCCGGCGACTACTGCGCGCTCGCGTCCGGCGTGCTGCTGTCCAACTCCGTGCTGCGCGCCGTGCACGCCGAGCTGGAGTGGTGCGTGCGCAACTCCTACTCGCCGCACCACCACGAGAACCTGGGCCGCTGCGTGCTGCACGCCGCGCGCACGCCGTGCTCGCCGCGCGCGCAGGGCGCCGCCTACCGCGCGCTGCGCCTGGCGCCCGGCGCGCTGCCCGCCGGCGCCCTCGCGGCGCGCGCCGTGTGGGCGGGGCCCGCGGCGCCGCGCGCGCTGGCGGCGCTGCACGCGGCCGCGGCGCGCGCCGAGCTGCGCGCCGCCGCCGCGCGCGCCGCCCGCCTGCGCCGCCAGCTGCGCCGCGCGCTGCCGCGCCACCCGCCCGGCTTCCGCAACCGCACGTGGCCGGCGGGGCTGCGCCGCGACCCCGGCCTGGCGCCGCCGCCGCCCGACTCGCGGTTCGCGCACCTGCGCTGGACGCTGTTCAACGCCACGCACGCGTACATGCCGGACGAGGTGCGCGCGGTGGGCGCGCTGGCGGGCGCCACGCGCGCGGGCGTGCGCGCGGCCGTGCGCGCCGCCGAGGCGTGGGCGGGCCGGCGCTGGGGCGCGCGCGCGCGGCTGCTGGAGGGCGCGTGGCAGTGGGAGCCGGCGGCCGCGCTGCGCTACCGCCTGGTGCTGCGGCTGCAGGGCGCGGCGGGCGGCGCCACGCGCGCGGTGGAGCTGTGCCTGCCGCTGGGCGCGGCGCGGCTGGTGCCGCTGCCCTACGTCACGGAGTCCCCGCGCGTGTGGCTGGTGCTGGCGCTGCCGCGCGGGGGGGAGCCCGAGGGGGAAGACTTCCTGTTGCGGTACGAGAAGGTTGCCCTGCAGCAGGACAAGAACACCAACTTGTTTGTGGTTAGTTTTCGTTATGTTATTATTCCCGCTCGATTCAGTTTAGTTTCGAAAATCTGTTCGATGTAATATTGTGTGTCGTTCAATTTGAAATTGATTCGGTTCAGTGAATAAACTAGAAGACAAACTTTTTGTTCACTTCACGCGAATTTGGGAAACGTATGAAAAACCGAGAGACAGAAGGATGAACTTGAGCGTTTTGAAGAAAAACCTAGAGATTTTTTTTTTTTTTTTTGATGGTTGATGGTTGTGAACTTTGAATTTTTTTTTCATATTTCACGTAGTTTTTTGTTTGAATGTGTAATAAGGATGGATCATTTTCCGTTAAGTGTTCGTGAACGTGCACGAACGGTTCCATGTTACAAAACCACGCCTTGTCGATTTCTCTTTAAGATATTTCAGGGCTTTCAGTAAAATATCTTTCGTTATACTGGGCCATTTCGACTTTGACGTGACCGTATAAAATTTAAAAAAAATATTTTCACTTGACATTAAAAAAAAAAAAGCGATAGAAAGCCATCAACGAAGATAGGAATAGGAGATGAATGTGAACTCGGGAGTTATTTTTAGTATAGAGGAGCAAAGACAATGTGAGTACATGCAGGTGTACATGGGCGCGAGCGACAACTCGACGGCCGCGGGGGCCCTCCGGGCGGCGGTGGCGGCGCTGGCGGCCCGACACAACGGCTCGCTGGTGGAGCTGCTGGCGCCGGGGGCCCCGGGGGAGCCCGCCGCGGGGGCCCCGGGGGACGCGGGCCCCCACCGGCTGGCGGCGGCGGGCCGCGCGGCGCTGCAGGCCGCCGAGCGCCGGGCGCCGGGGGACGCGCTGCTGCTGCTCGTGCCGCCACATCTAGACTTCAACCAGGACTTCCTCAACCGGGTAACTCTAGCACCAGGCCTTATGTATTACTCCTTTCTTATATTTTATTAGTTCAGGTCTTCTTCAATGTATCAGTACAGTGCGGACCGTTGCTAGAAGCGGACGGTGGTTCATTAAACTAGACCTGTCACCGGGTACTATGCGTTCGCTTTACTCGATAGTTTTATCGTCGGAGACCGCGACGCCGTCGCTCATCCGCATTAAAATTTGACAGCTTTTAAGTTCACGCTTATCCCTCCATGACGTATTTATTGCGACGCATTCGGGTACACTCTACAGAGGCACTTTAGGCCGGCGCGCATCAGTATGGCGTGTGACAGCCTCGCCAGGTTACCTCGCGATGCGCACGCCACCAGGCTAGCGTGGGTGGCGGTCGGCAGCGTGTACGGTACAGTACGACGGCCGGCATCCTCCAGGTCCGCATGAACACGATCCCGGGCGTGCAATGGTTCCTGCCGGTGCCGTTCGCCCGGCACGCGCAGTACGCGCACCCGCGCTTCGTGTCGGCGGCGGGCGGCAAGCCGGCCGGCAACACGGGCCGGTTCGCGCCGCGCCCCCGCGCCCCGCTGCTGGCCGCCTACTGCGCGGACGCGCGGGCGGCGCGGCGCGCCTGGCGCCCCGCCGCCGGGGGCGCCGAGCCCGAGCCCGCCGAGCTGCTGGCGCGCGGCCCGCTGCACGCCGTGCGCGCCCCCGAGCCGGGCGCCGTGCTGGCGCCGCGCGGGCCGCCGTGCGCCGAGCCGCTCGCGCCGCCCGCCGAGCCGCTCGCGCCGCCCGCCGAGCCGCTCGCGCCGCCCGCGACGGAGCGCGAGTGCCGCCGCGCGCTGGAGGCGGAGCGGTTCGAGCGGCTCGACCTCGGCGCGCGGACTGCGCTCGCGCAGCTGCTGCTCGAGTTGCAGAGCGAGGCCGACTGATGGACACGCGCTCTGCTGGTCGCTACGCTCGCGATGTGTAGGTTACATTCAATATATTTTGTACGATTAAACTATTGTTGTTTGATTTGTTTTTGAAGCTGAGTCTCCTGAGGTAGTTGTTGTTGTAAGAACAGGCTGGTAGGGTAGGGTAGGGCAGTGTTCTGGTATTTTTTATAACATAAACTAATAATATTCCTCAAAAAATAAACAATTGTGAAAACAAAAATTAAATATCTCAAAAAATTACAAGATAACGAGCGTTTTAAAATAGATACAGGAATAGAGAAAGACAGGGGCTCTAGCAAAGGTCCCTGTCCATTAACGTTAACGCCAAACGATAACTCGAAAGAAAAGGGATCTTTACTAGACCCCCAGCTCAAACGTGCAGTATAGTCACTTCTTGGCTCTTTCTAGTCATGGAAATTATTGCTACTTTAAAATCATTGGCAGATCATCATATGATTTATTTTAGTCACTGGATTTTTCATGTACCTAATGAATTTATTATCACACTGTGATTTGTAGCAGTGTCTGACAAAAAGTAGCAGTGTGATTTATGAAAAATAAAATCATATGATTTTTCACCTGCTCCTTGTGATTTGATCCATGCCTAGTCCTTTCTAGTACCTCATTACTAAGCTATGGTAGCTTTACATACGATCTCTGGCATGTGACGTCAGAACATGTTTTCATAGGAGCTGTGGGGAAGCTTCACACGATCTCTGTTTTGCAAAAAAGTGACAGGCGATGCCGCTCCAAAATAATTTTGATTAGTAAAAAATTTGTAAATGATTGCATTCACAAGAAATCGCAGGTAGAATAATCTCAGCTGTTCCGTACTATGAACGGTTGTTAGTTCTATTACTCACAGTTCACGTGATCCTTCCTTCGTAAGCAGGTGGTTAACCCTGGTGTTATTAGGCTGCCTAGCCTTCTGAGTTCGCTTTAGGCGGCTGTTACAAAATTATGCATAGTTGCAAGGTTTTCGTCGTCAATATTAGATGCATAGCTCTAATGTCTATACTTAGCCATTATATAAAAATACCCTTCATTTCCAAAGAGTTCTATGTACTTCATTTCATCTGCTTCGATAATGACAGAGCGAACTTTAGCTAACTTATCTGTTTATTTAGTAATCATCATTCTCCTGGTGTTCGTTTTGGAAAACACACAGAGATCCGATTTGAGAGCTCTAATTTGCAAATTCTGTGTAACGCAAGTCTCCAAACTAAATTATACTCCACTAAATACATCCCGTACTTCCATAATGACAGAACAGATTTTTGCCTTTCAAGTAGGTAATTAAAAAAAATTAAATTAAATTTGATTTTTATTAAAAAAGGCTTCAACAAAAGTCAATTATCTCCGGAGTTTTATATTACATCGACAAAATGTTGTTACCAAAATAAAGTTTATTTAAAGTTTATTTTTCTAAACTAATACAAATTATTTCATAATTTTAAATAATGCTCTTATTTAATATATTTGGTCAAACCGACGGACGCTGCGGTATATTCCCAGTTGCCCCCCCCACATGGATCGCCCCCGGGTGGCAACTGGCAAATGAGGCTGCAAGTGTTAGAGACTTAGGCGTCACTGTGGATAGTTCCCTGAGTTTTCGAACTCATATTGACACTATAGTGAAAAAAGCGTCGCAACTCTCTGGTTTCGTTTCTAGACAGATCAAAATATTTAAGGATCCGAAGGTTGTTTTAGGCAAGTTAGCGCGGTCAGTGTTGCATGCTGTGTTCACTCATTTTAGGACGGACACTGAATGTTACTGTGTTTTTTTTGTTAAATATTACTTTTGTGTTACGTCCAAACTGTGAACCAAAGAAATAATAAAAATAATAAAAAAAAAAAAACAGCGAGGACCGAACGACTTCACATCTCTCTCTCTCTCTCTCTCTCTCTCTTTTCTCTTACTCGGCCTCCGACACACGGTAGCGCCCATTCAATAGGAAATACAAATAAGCTATTTGACTACTACTAAAAATGGAAAAGAGCAAATAGAATTTTCTTAAAATATGTTAATAAATATATAATAAATAAGTGCGGCTATGACCGTCACGAAACCACAAAGGCTAGACTTTCATTTTAAATGATACAATTAAATTCAATCAACTTTTATTATTAGGAAAACTATGTAACACATAAAAAATACAATACTCATAATCTCTCTCAAAAAAAAATAAATAATTTTAGTTCTTAGAAAAAATTAACAAAATTTGCTAACCTCTAGCATTTTCATTCATCGCCAATACGTTATCGAGGCAAGACGCGTGCATTATTACTCAGTGAATCGGCTTAATTGATTATAGAAGTTACGCCATAAAGTGCAAAGTTCCTAAGAGTCAGTGTTGTGTGCTGTGAATATTTGTTGACATTTTTGTTTGTTTTGTGTCTCTTAATATTTTTATTTTGCGCTTTGCATTCATAATGTCTATCGCGACAAGTGCATCCAATCCGGATCTTACCGCTTTGAGCGCGCGGAAGCGTAAACAACGTGACCAGGGCGACTTAGACACATGGTTATTGGAAAACAAAAAAGGTAAATCTTTTGAAGAAATAATTATGAACTCGGTCAAGTCCGTGTTGTCGTCCGAACTTGGGGGCATTGCTGACAGTTTAAAAAGTATAAGCGCGGCTGTTAAGGCAAACAGTGACGAAAATGCGTCTATTAAAAATATTCTGAATGAGGTCAATAATAAGTTGGCTGATTTTGACAGATCGCTTGTTTACTCCGAGGAGCGACAAAATTCATTTGACAGTAGACTAAAATCGCTGGAGGCTCAAACCTCTCAGAATGCTGAGACACCTGACCGAGTTTTTGCGCTCGAGAACAAGGTCGCTTCAATGGAACAGGCCGCCAGAGCTAGTAATGTTGAAATCGTTAACCTTCCTGACAAGCGTGGGGAAAATCTGATCGCTATTCTGATGCAGCTGGGCTCTTTCGTCGGGTGCGATTTTACTCAACGGGATATCTTATCTATTCATCGTGTGCCTCACGCTAGTAGCACCGATACACGTCCTAAGAATGTGATAGTTAAGTTCGCATCTAGATACCTACGTGATAATTTTTTGGCCGCCTTTCGGATGAAAAAGGGTGTAGACTCGTCCCAGTTGTCAATCTCTGGCCCGCCAAATAAAATTTACGCCAATGAACACTTAACGCTGAGAAACAAAATTTTGTTCCGTGAGTGCCGGGACAAGGCTAAAGCTCAATCGTATAAATATGTATGGGTTAAGCACGGTACTGTTCTATTGCGTAAATCGGACAGCTCCCCGGTATTGGCAGTGCGTAACTCGCAGGATGTTTTTAAGATAAAATGAGGTGTATTTAATTCATATTGCATAACTCGAAGACTCGCTACCAGAATATATTTAATATGCTCTTTAGATAAGTGTAAACTTTTATTACTTTATATCCAATTCAATTTTATGTCTCACAGTATGACATTAACTCACACTTTAATTAATGTCTATTTGTGTTTTGTAATAGGTATAGCTACTGCGATATCGCTTGTTTCAACCTGCGCTGTGCACAATTTCATTAAATATATAGTTAATAAATGGCTCTTTCAATGTTATATCAAAATAGTAACACCTAATATTATAAATGATCGATGCCGTTACTTTGTTTGTCATCTTATTTATGTAATATATAAATTGATAATTTCGTTTATATATTGTTGTGGACTCATACTGCACTGGCTTTGGTTATTGTATATAATGTTTTGTACGTATCGACTTCGATTTATGGCGGCAGACAATACCCACTTTATTTTATTAATATTAAAGTTCATGGGCCGTAACCACGGCATCGGCAGTTCTCACCACTATATTTTATTAATACTATTTATGGTTACCGTTGAAAATGGATAATGAGGCTATTACTGTGTATTATCAGAACTGTCGAGGGTTGAGGTCCAAGCTTCACACTCTTTTTATGAATATTCTGTTACATTCTTATGATATAATTATTTTGACAGAGACATGGTTAACTAGTGATATATTTGACAATGAATTAATGGACTCGCGTTATGTTTTGTTTCGGTGCGACAGAGATCGGGGGGTAACGGGGCGTCGGGACGGCGGGGGGGTTGCGATTGCCATCCTGCGCTCGATTGCGTCATGTGCGCGCGTGCGCATCGTCACCCCCTCACCCCCGCCCCCACCTGCATCCACACCTTTCCCTGCCACGATAATAGATTATGTTACAGTTCAACTTGAGTTTGGTTCAAATGCCTATATTTTTAGTGCAGTGTATATCCCACCTAATCAAAAGGATGATGTTTATTTTTCTTATTTTAATTACATGCAAAATATTCTTGAATGCACTACGGATAGCTTTAATTTTATTGTCGGTGATTTTAATATGCCGTCATTGGACTGGTATGCAAAGGATGCCTATATGCAGCCCATACCGGCCTCATCTACTTCTCGCTCCGTTAATTTAATAAATGATTTTTTAATAATGTCAAATAGTGTCCAATTTAATCACATTAGGAATAAGACTAATAAAATATTAGACTTATTTATTACAAATAAAAGGAACTGTGAGCTATCTCACGCGCCGGTATCGTTAGTACCTACAGATAATTATCATCCTACTTTTTATGTAACGGTACCTATTGAGCGCGGTTATAAGTGTATGCAACGTAAATCTCACCTCAAATATTGTTTTTCCAAAGCGGATTATCAAATAATTAATGATGATATAATTAATGTGGACTGGGACAAACTTTTAACTGATAAATCATCTGAGTGTGCTGTCAATGTTTTTTATGATACTATTTATGGTATAATATCAAAAAATATACCTACAAATTTGGTAACTACAGCTACTTTTCCAGTCTGGTTTAACTCTGCGTTAAGGCACATTTTCAAAGATAAAAGGAAGGCATGGATTAAATGGAAAAAATATAAAAATATATCGGACTATGAAATTTTTACTATTTTTAGAAATCGACTTAAAGTAGGTTCGGATACCTGTTATAAAAATTATATTAGCAAAGTTGAAAATAGTATCAAAACTAATGTTAAATATTTCTGGACTTTTATTTCTAATAGGAAAAAAAATAATGACATACCTGGCTGTGTGCACTATCAGGATTTGGTAGCGAATGATCCGGTGGGTGTTTGCAATCTTTATTCCAGTTATTTTCAGTCGGTCTTTGAAACCTCTTCTGTTCCAGAGGATTACGATATATCAAACATACAACTATTGGATAATCCCGATTCAGATGTTATGATTAGTGATATTTACCTTACAATTAATGATGTTAAATCTGAATTACGTAGGTTGGATCCAACAAAAGGTGTGGGTGTTGATAATATACCTCCATATTTTTTAAACCGAACAGCGGACGCAGTCTGTCTACCTATACATTATATTCTTAATTTGTGTCTAAAAGAGGGTGTCTGCCCCCATATTTGGAAGATGGCACGTATCGTGCCAGTCCATAAGGGAGGTTCAAAAAAAGATGTAGAAAACTATCGTCCAATATCAATTTTACCCACTCTGTCGAAGCTTTTCGAAAGACTTATACATAATGCAGTGTATCCTAGCTTACATAGTAATATTATTCCAAATCAACATGGTTTTGTGCGACGTCGCTCTACAGTTACAAATTTACTAGTGTATACTACTGAACTGTTTGGAAATCTTGATAAGAACAAACAAACTGATAGTGTATACACTGACTTCCGGAAAGCTTTTGACAGAGTGGATCACAAAATCCTTCTTGACAAAATTGCATTTAACGGGATTCGCGGGAACTTGTGGCGCTGGTTTAAGTCTTACATAACTAACCGTAGCCAGAAGATAGCTATCAATGGTTATGAATCGGATGTACTTCCTATTAGTTCTGGGGTCCCCCAAGGATCGATTTTGGGCCCATTGCTTTTTATTTTATATATTAACGACATCAACAATTGTTTTAAGTTTTGTAAGTTCCTGTTGTATGCAGATGATTTAAAAGTTTATCAAGTTATTAACACGTATCAAGATCATGTAAACTTTCAGTCTGATTTGGATCGATTCTCTGCATACTGTATAAGAAATAAATTGGCATTGAGTTTAAATAAATGTAAATCTATAGTTTTTACACGTAAGAGAAACATAAGTAACTTTACTTATGCTCTTTGTGATACTAATCTTGATAATGTTAATGTAATAAAGGATCTTGGTATAACTTTAGATAACAAGCTAACTTTGGGTATACACGTCCAAAACATAATATCTCGTGGTTTTAAAATGTATAATTTTGTTATTAGGTCGTCCTGTAATTTCAGGAATGAGCAAACATACCTATTATTATATAAGTCATTAATCCGTTCACAATTAGAATACGCCGTGTCAGTGTGGTGTCCACTTTATGATTGTTATAATAAGGATATTGAAAGAGTCCAAAAGAAGTTTCTACGCTGTGTACATTTCAGGTGTTGCCGTTGTACTATACCTTATGAAGAGTTGTTAGTAAGGTATAAACTTTTAGACTTGAAATCTAGGAGGCAACAGCTAGATGTTATGCTACTGTTTGACCTTTGTCACAACCGATATGACTGCCCGGACTTGGTCAACAGGATTCGCCTAAGAGTGCCGTTTAGATCGCATCCGCGTGATACAGTTAGTCATAAAACCTTTTTCACGGCTACCTGCCGTACCAATTCCGGTCATCGATCACCTCTTTACCGCATGACTAAAACGTATAATGATAAATTTAACTGTTTAGATATATTTAACGATCGAGTGGGATGTTTTAAGCGATCGGTGCTAAGCCTGCTGGGTGGGGACTGCGGGGTTGGCATCGGTCAGTTATAGTGGGGGTTACATGGTAGGTGCCTACCTAACTTGTTAGGTCACACTGTCACTGATTTGACGTCAATCTTAAAAGACAATTTTACTTAATTTTTTCGTTTATTATAGATAGTATACACATTTTAATTGTTATTGTTCCTATTCAGTGGTTTATTTATTGGATAATTATGTAATTGTGAAGCATACTTGCTGTAATAGCTTTAATTCGTGCAAACACAACGTTTAGTTGATTTTCTCGTATATACCTTTGCGTTATTGTTATTTTTGAAGAACAAATAGGTTCACTTGAGTTTGTATTATAAGTAGGTATTAATTAATTTTTTCGTAGTTATAAATCTTGTTGAGTGCTTATAGTTATAACTTATAGTATAAAGTCCTATAAATAGATGTCTAACAATAGGTGTTATAATATAGGTTGATCACATTCTAAATAATAACTTGTTTGTACTTTTTGCGCTAGACTTTAGGACACAAAACAATAACATAGTTCTTGTACAATTATAAATACTAAGTGTATTTATATAAGGTCTCTTGCCTTGATATCTGTAAGTAATATATTTATTTGGTAATTTGTGGTCAACAATGTTGGTAGCACATCTGTTTAGATGTTTTAATAATATTTTAAAGTAAAACAATGTATGTGATACTGTTCGTTGATCCTTGAAAAAAAAAAAAAAAAAAAAAAAAATCACGAAGTAATACGCGTTTAAAGTTTCTGGAGGAGGCATCGCCGCGCCGACTCTCTCGCCAAACTGAGGTCATATTATGTGGATGTGACGTCACATGCCAGGTGATTGTATATGGAGCTACCACAGCTTAGTCACGAGATACTATGAAGTTATCATTTCTGGCGTCACTGCACTGTGCGTTTGAGCTGTCTCATTCTATTCTTGTATTATAAAATGCTTGTAACTTTGTTTTTGAGATTCAATTTTGGTTTTCACGACTGCTTATTTATTGAAGAACTTAATTTTATTATTCAATAAAATTATTTCAATCAAATACCATATTATGATGGCGCTCGTAACAGAACCGCTACTTAACCAAAACCTACTTTGTAGTCTGTACATTATCCCGAGTTACCGTGGCAGGCAAACTTTTCGGGTTGTTCCTGTTATCCCCCACATTTTCGGCCCCATGGGGGACAACAGGAATATTTATTATTATCGATTTTTATTCCGGTTGTCCCCCACTAATATGTCATATTAAAAATTATAATATGGTAAAAAAACAATAGATATAGTTACATCACTATTATGTTATAGTAAAATCACACTTCAAACTCATAATAAAGTTTATTTAAACACCTAGCTAAATAGATAGAGATGTATGGTTTACACAATTATTGATATCGGCCGTCAGGCATGGTGGGTAAAAACCAAGTATGGGTGACGTGACCACCAGAAAAATCTAACATCATCAGGAAGTCGTCTCCGAGATGGAACTGCTCAATGGCTCTCTGAAACTACAAGTCGAATAGGTATCCTGCTTGAACTGAAGTTGTAGAAAACCCTGGGACGCTTCCAGAGAAATAAAAAAACTAGGGTTGCCATACAAAAAAAAGTTTCCATACAAAATTGAAACGCTTATAAATCGGAAACGGTAAGAGGTAGGTGGGAGGTGTTCGACCAAATGTCATAAGGGACGATGGGTTTCATCCTCCAAAATCGTCCCAAGGTTTGCTATGACTTCCTTAAAATGCACATGACCTATGTTGTATGGTTTAGCCAGGCCGTTGACTGTCCGAATGACGGAAAGTCAGAAGACCAGGTCTTCAATTTTTTGAACTTCGAACTTCCTCCTCTACACGAATTTAAAAAAAGGTCAAAAGTTCCCATAGCTATCGAGAAACAATGCATTGAAAATGTGAAAAAAAATGTAATTCAAGATGGCGGCCGTTCTTTCAAAACGGCCGCCATCTTGAATCTGCCATCTTGGATTTTCATGACCACCATCGGAAAGCCCCCATCGTCCCTTATGACATTTGGTCGAACACCTCCCACCTACCTCTTACCGTTTCCGATTTATAAGCGTTTCAATTTTTTATGGAAACTTTTTTTTTGTATGGCAACCCTAGTTTTTTTTATTTATCTAGGTGTTTAAATAAACTTTATTATAAGAGTGTGAAGTGTGATTTTACTATAACATAATAGTGATGTAACTATATCTATTGCTTTTTTACCATATTATAATTTTTTATATGACTTATATTAGTGGGGGACAACAGGAATAAAAGTCGATAATAATAAATATTCCTGATGTCCCCCACGTTCCGAAAATGTGGGGGATAACAGGAAAAACCCAACTTTTCGAGTTGCGTCGGTGCTGTAGATGGTAAGTACATTTTTGTGATAGTACCTAAACTTTTAATCTATAGCGTTGGGGGATTCTTACCAGTAACGTACTATCGACAAGTCTGTGGTAGTACTCACTGACATCGGTCGCCGATGCAAAATAGGCAAATATAGTAAAAAATGAGTTACATTGAATTTTCATTTCCGCAAGCGGCTGCCCGCTTCGTTGACAACGGGTGAGTAATATACTCAATATTACAACTACAGTAGGTACCACACGCCTACAGTCATAAATAAAACGAGAACATAAAAGACAAAATGCAATTTATTTATTATCAATATTAAAACGTAAAGAATAATAATACTCGAGTTAACAATACATCCCGCCGGACCCTTGGGGCCGATTTTACTAAACCAAAAGAACATTTATAATGGCCACGGCACAGACCTACCATGACTGTACTCATGTATAGCAGCAAGCTCCAACAAGCAAGCAAGCATGGTGTCGCTATCCTTTCCCAATGACGTCACGATGTCCATCGGTTTACAAAAATCGGAATCCTTCCTGTCGAGTGGAACACTGGGCACATCGGACGATCAGATGGAAACTTACAATTCCAAGGCGGAGCGTCAACTGATCGACGTCACACTTTTAGCTAACTTCACTTATGAATTAAGTAATCGATAGTAAAAAATTAAACATTTCAATATTTGTAACTAACGTTAGTTTATCCTACCCGTATCCCTGCCGCCCGCGGCCCGGCGCGGCTCGCTTAACTATAGTGTCTTTCTTAAAGACGCGCCGGTCGCCCGTCCGGCCCGGCCCGGCCCGTCCGGCCCGGCCGGCCGGGCGACCGGCGCGGCACGTGGAATGTGCTCCGAAATGAATCATTTACTAAAATAAATATGGCCGAGTACCGGCCGGCCGGCTATGGCCACTGCCACACGTAAACTTTGAATCGGCTGCGAGGTACCACTCAACCGAAACTACATAAATATGGTACATATTAATAAATTATCGAGGACAACCTAAGCATCGGTTCCAAATCCAGCTCAAAATTTACCTGCGGCTACGTTATATACAATACAATAATTGTTCGATGTAGAAAATAGATCGTCCGTTCCATGCTGAACATGGCTGAATACATCTGTGGACGTGAAGTCTGCCGGTCGAAGTTTACGTGACCGTGAGACATGCTGGCGGATAATGAATCGTACTAAACGTAACGTCGCCAGCCGCGCCAGCGCTCGCGGCCCGAGACACGCGACGTGTCGCGGCGTGCAGCCCCCGGCGCTAGTCTCGCTCCCCGGCGTCGTCCGCCCCCGGGCGGGCGGGCGGCGGCAGGGCGGGCGGCGGCAGGGCGCGGCGCGGGCGCGGAGGGTCGCACAGCGCGGTCCACTCGCCGTCGGGCTGGTAGAGGCACTCGACGCACGCGAGGAAGTCCTTCCCGTCGAAGCCGCCCACCGCGTACAGCGCGGCCTGCAGCGCCAGCAGCGCCAGGCCGGCCCGCGCGCGGCGCAGCGCCGGGCCGGCCCGCCAGCCGGCCGCGCCCGCGTCCGCCGCCAGCCAGTCCGTGCGGCGCAGCGAGGCGGCGCCGTCCGAGCCGCCCGCCGACACCAGCCGGCCGCGCCACACGCAGCCGCCCATGGAGCGCCGCGCGGTGGGCAGCGCGGGCCCCGCGCTCCACGCCGCCTCCCGCCCGCCCAGCTCGAGGCGCTCGGTGCTGGCGAGGCAGTGCCAGGCGTCGCAGCCGCCCAGCGCCCACAGCGCGCCCTCCCACACCACGCCTGCGCACTGCGCGCGACCTGCAACGCCGCGCGCCGGTCACTTGTCTAAGCTGTTGTAGGAAAGCGATGACGCGGTCTACGATGGCGCACGCTCGCCTAGAAGGCACCTGTTCGCTCTTGACTTGAACGCTCCGAGATTATGGTTAGCTCGCACCATAAAGCGCGTAGCCACACGCTTGGTGCGGGTTGATGAAATTTCAACCTTATATATATGACGAATAGACACCGTTTTCTGTGACCAACGAACGATGGAGGAATAACATCGTGTAATGCACTTGCACACTCCCCAAAGGATAGTCTACAAAAACCTACGCACCGGCAACTTCATTCTACTCTACACCAATACTCTTTCACTAGGCGATAGGACTTTTCTGTAAAGTTCGTCTAGGTAGGTACCACAGCTTTGCTAGATGTTCTGTAGTGTGCAAGCACTACTGTTCCGGTTTGAAGGTCATTAAGGTAGCTAGTGAAATTACTGGGCAAATGAGACTATGATCTGATCACACAGTCTAGTAAATCTTATCAGTATACTGTGTGAAGTCTCGGGATGACATGCACAGTGCAGAGTTACGCAAAACTATATTAATTAAAATGCATCATTACATTAATGATGACAAAATCAAGTAACAAAAAAATACCAATAAAAAAACCCAATAAGTTGACAGCAAAAGTTGTCCAGATATAAAATACTGTCACACCTTTCCTAACTTCCTAACGTTTCCGCAACTGATTTAGCTTTGGACTCGACGTACGAGCCAACATTGAGACCGAATGTTAAAGTAACCCTCAAGGTGGTATGTTACCGGTGCTGGCACACCTGTGGAGACAGTGGGTGGTAAAGGCTCCGTTTCGCGGTGACTGCACGCCTGGGCCTTACCAGCATTAAGCTTGACCAGATTGGCATCGCCCCATTCGGAGCCTGCCTGCAAGGTCAAGTTTATGCGATTAAACATGCCTTCTCGGAGTCTACATCTGCGCTCCTGCAGCGGATATGTACCAGATAATGTATCTTGCTGTAAGCATGCATGCTCACCCAAACGGGGTTTGCGGGTTCTTTGGGTATGCAAGATCCCGAGTTTTAACAGATCGTTGATGTACAGCAGGAAAAGGGTTGCAGAAAGAACTGACCCCTGAGGGACCCCAACATCGATTGCCGATTGATTAGACGAGCGCCCGTCAACGACTACTCGTATCGATTGATCTTTCAGAAAGTCTGATATCCATACACATAAGCCAGAGGGACATTCAGAGAAACAGCAAACGTTTCTCTATACTTTTCAATGGCTTCGCTATAAAAAAATTTTTATATATTTTTTTTTTTTTTATATGTGTGGCATATCCTAGAAGATTCTCAGTAAAACGGTTTCAACAAAATCTGCATTGTCAGTCACCGAGATTGTTCGCTTCTAGGTATGCCAGTGCTAGGTCCACGGTCTAAACTTTAGATTACAGGTCTAGCTCCGATACATTTAGTTAGATTTTAAAGGGTCGACGTTGCGAGCTTCCATGATTTCGCCACTCGACCGGTCTCCAAGGAAAGGGGAAACAGGTGCCAAGATCCCCGCCGGTGTACAACCGCCGCCACCGGCATGCTCTTGTGCTCACCCGTCCCGAGCGGCGCCACGTCGCTCCAGCGCTCGGCGGCGGGCTCGTAGCGCAGCACGCGGCGCAGGTTGGTGCCGCCCGCCCAGCCGCCCAGCACGTAGATGGCCCCGGCCGGCTCGTGCGCCGCCGCGGCCGCGTGCGACAGCGGCTGCGGCAGGCGGCCGGCCGCGCGCCAGCCGTCGCGCTCCGTGTACGCGTGCACCGAGTCCAGCTCCGCGTGGCCGTCGCTGCCGCCGAGCGCCCACACCGTGTCCCCCAGCCGCGCGGCCGGGAAGCGAGCGCGCGCGCCGCGCATGTCCGCCGCCGCGCTCCACGCGTTGGTCTCCGGGCAGTACGTCTCCGCCGAGCGCAGC
The DNA here is from genome assembly GCA_910589525.2 of Ennomos quercinarius. Lineage (NCBI taxonomy): Eukaryota > Metazoa > Arthropoda > Insecta > Lepidoptera > Geometridae > Ennomos > Ennomos quercinarius. Next base: position 13,134,698 of record OU342510.1, read on the forward strand.
ACGCGCGCGCGGTCGTACCCGCCGCACACCAGCAGCCGGCCCTGCAGCGCCGCCGCGCCGTGCGCGCAGCGGCCCTCCGCCAGCCGCGCGCGCCGCTCGCCGCCGCCCGCGCCCGGCTCCCCGCCCAGCGCCGCGCCGCGCGCCACGCCGCCGCCGCCCGCCGCCACGTCGCTCCAGCGCACGCGCGCCGCCGCCAGCGCCCCGCGCACGGCCAGCAGCGCGCGCGTGTGGCCCGCGCCCGCGCGCCGCGCCGCCAGCACGGCGCACTCGGCGCGCGCCGCGCGCTCGCCCAGCTCGCCGGGCGGCGCGGGCGCGGGCGCGGGCGGCGGCCGGCGCGCGCCCGCGGCGCGGCGGTACTGCAGCAGCTCGGGCGCGTCGCCGCGCGCGGCCGGCAGCTCCCCGCAGTCGCGCAGCGCGCCGCGCGCGTCCACGTACAGCAGGTGCGTGCGCGCGCACAGCTCCTCCACCTGCGACACGCGGCCGTCACGCACGCGCCGCGCGCACTCGCCACGCGCGGCGCGCGCTACTCACGTCGGCGCCGGGCTGGTCGCGCAGCCAGGCGAGCGCGGCGTCCGCGACGGCGTGCGGCGTCTCCTCGCCGCCCACGGAGCTGGAGTCGCGCATCATCTCTATCTGCAGCTGCGGGAGCGTCCCGAGCGCGCCGCTCGAACATATCTCCTCGAACTGCAACACGAGAACGTCCCGCACCTTATACATAGCGAATTGGAATAACGATCGGAATGGGCAGGTCGCATCGCATCGCTGCAGAAGGCGAGCAGCCACTCAAGGTGAGAGGTCTACGTTCAGCGGTGACCGTCTTCAAGCTGTCGCCAGCATGATGCACTCACGTTGTCCGCGATGTACTTGTCGAGCGCGGCGAGGTGGTGCGGCGCCAGGTCGGGCAGCGCGCGCGCGGCGAGCGCGGCGCCGGGCGGGCCGCGCGCGTGGCGCCGCACCAGATGGTCGGCCAGCGCGGCGCGCGCCGGCTCCACGCGCAGGCGCCACGCCGCCGTGTACAGCGCGCGCGCGTCGTGCGCGGAGCGCGCCTGCAGCCGGCCCGTGTACAGGTAGTCGAGCAGCGCGTGCAGCGCGGCGGGCTCCACGCCGCGCACGCGCAGCATGCTGCCGCCCGCCTGCACGGCCTGCAGCAGGTAGGGCGAGGCGGCGGCCAGCACGGCGCCGTGCGCGCAGGCCTCGGCGCCGCCGGCCGCCACCACCACGTCGTAGTGCTGCCGCGAGCGCCGCAGCGCGTTGAGCGCGGCGAGCGCGCGCGCCGGCGCCGCGGCGTCCGTCACGCGCAGCGCCCAGCCGCCGTCCGACCCGTCCGACCCGTCCGACGAGCACCCGCCGTCTGCGCAACGCAACCGACAACCGCTCGTCACATGCTCCACCCACTCTTTCCTGCGCGATCCACGACCGTCACGACTCTCCCGAAGCTGATACCTTCTTTCGGTTTAAAATTATCTCGTATTATGTTTTGATATTGTCGATACCGTAAATCCCGTAGGAAAGAGAGGAGACGATAACCGACGCCGCAGAGTGAAACGGCTCCCTCCGCTTGGATCCACAGCCGGGATCCGCATGTGAATCCGCGGATACCTTTGGCGACATTAAAATTTGCCACGAACCGATATGTTGCGACACTAGGTATATACCAACTCCGTCACGGTCTGCACACGCGGTGCCTCATTCATTGCAACTATGAGAGGCCTGCGTTCGGCCACTGCATCGTTTCACCTGATGGTTAGTATCGACGCCGCCGACGATGATACAACATGCTAGCTAGAAGATACCGGTTCACTCTAGTGACGAGACGCGACGGGACAAGGGAAACAAAGCTAACCCATTCGTCATCCTTTACAACCTTGTCGTCCACGATCACGTTGGTAGGTACCTACTACAAAGTATTACGTAAGCCTAAGTGGGAGATCAATTGTGAGCACTTATGGCTCTCTTAAGTTGAGGGAAGGTTCATCTGTAAACGTTTTTAATGTATGCGCACTCTATCTACCACCACCGTTACAAGTAGAGACACTTGAATATATTTTATTGGATAACATTACGCATGTCAGTAATAATGGAGCTGCACCAAGTTCCCAGACACTGATTATACTGTAACGGGTGAAATTTTGTGTTTCAAAAGGATTGAAATATATTTAGATTTAGTTAATATTTAAAACCAACTATTTGGGTAACTTAGGACAAAGTGGATCTATCGGCGAGTAGCAGCGATACATAAAATTTAGTAAGAATAGTCTACTGATTAGTACGGCCGCGAAGCTGCAGAGGGCAGCTGAATAAATTTTGGTTTGGAGACCAAATCTAGCCTTTTCATTTGGTGGCTTTAATTTCCTTGAAATATAACTAAGAAATTACAATCAGTAGGTTGAACGATTCTGGCACGTTTTCGTCTCATGAGGCTAGTGAACATTGAGATTTGCTTTCTAGATCGATCACGGACGGACGCCATCTGCAGTGGAATGTAAGGAATATATCTACTTTTGGGAAGCTAGCTAGCCGCGCTTCGTCGTTCGCCAGAGGGCATTGTTCTAAATCATAGGTTTTGGGAAGGATTTAGCGAGTTATATTTAGACATGAGCGCCGCGCCGGCGCGCCGCCGTCGCCGTCCATTTTCCTGCGCCGCCGCCGCCGTAACACGGGAACGGCGCGCCGACTGGCGCTGGGCGCCGAACGAAAAAGAGATTGAAATACATATATATCTCAGTTCCAGCATGTTCAATGTTTTAATTAGACGCGTTCGTTTTATTTTACGTAAAATAGCGTCTTCGTCGTCGGAGTTTGATCAAAACTTCGATGTTTTACTTAACAAAAAGTACCCAGATTAAGTAAACGTGACTCACAAGTGACTTCGCTTTCAAAATTAAAGGATAAAAGCGATGACAAAACAAAATAGTTCTTAGTGATCAGGGTTTTCTGGGGTACGTTTAAGAAATGCAAAAGAAAGAGACTGCCATTTACTGCTGTTCAACTACAAAGAAGACCAGATAAGGAAACAGTAGTCGTGCCCTTGCCAATTGCAAGCCAATTTCAGTCACGTCCATACTCTAAGCCTATGGAACGTGTACTGAATAATAGACTCCTGGTATACCTTGAAGAAAACAACATTCTCAGTGACCGGCAATATGGAGTTCGTCGAAACCGGTCCGCTGAAGATCTTCTTGCGTCTGCCACCTACACCTGGAGCAAGACCATTGAGAGATACGGTGAAGCACCAGATGTCTCAAAGGCCTTTGACAGGGTTGGCATGATAGCCTAATCAGCAAGCTTCCATCTATGGCTTACCAACCAGTTTTTGTGTATCGGTATCTGATTATTTGAGGGACTGATCAATACGTGTAGTCATTGATGGTTGCGCGTCAGATCGATTAACGCTGGAGTCCCTCAGAGATCGTTTCTCTCCGCAACGATTTTTCTGCACGTATTAATGATCTGCTTACACCCGGAAGCTTTGGGTATGCAGACAATAGCACCGTTGTAGGGAGATATGTATCTGATGCACAAGCTGGAGGTGCGAATTTCCATACTCTCAGGGAAGACATGATTGAGCGCAAGAGTTTGGCTTTGCAGCCAGTCTCCGCTTGGGGTAACGCCAATCTTGTTAAATTCGATGCCTCTAAAACACAGGCGTGTGTATTCACCGCAAAACAGAGTCCTTCCACTCCTACTTTCCGGGGTGTAGCAGTACCAGTAACTAATCACCTAGAGCTGTTAGGTGTATCTCTAACATCGAACCTTAACTTTGGCTCGTACATCGAGGGAAGGGCTAAATTGGCTTCACAGAAGCTGAGCATCCTTGGGCAGGTTACACAATATTTCACATCGAGAGATCTTAGATCTTTGTCAGGCACATGTCTGGTCATGTGAGGAATACTGCAGCCATCTTTGGGATGATTCGGCTAAGTATGAGCTTGAAGCCCTTGACTCAATACAAAAACGGGCTATAAAACTCCAAAGCCTTGAACACAGCATCATTATTAGACTGCCGCTTTCATTCGACTAATACGTGAAAACTCAGGGTATTAATAAAGTATCACTTATAACAACCGTTAATGTGTTCATTATAATCATTAGAATCTTATGATTATGCGTTATGTTGAGCTATTTTTACTGCAATGAAAGTGCCACGCCGCCACGACGCCGCCGCCGCTGACCTCAACAAGTCGGCGCGCCGCCGCCGGCCTTAGCCCCATCGGCGCTCATATCTAGTTATATTCGATGTGAGAGTGGGTAGTGTTTCAGTGAAAAGAAGAAAGCGGCACTGAATGCTAATTTAGATTAGATCAGCTGGTTTGTTAAGTCCGTTTTCAGAGAAATAATTTAAATTGCAAACCCCATCTAGCAGCGAGTAGGAATGCAGCTAAAGATTTCAACCATCGAACCATGACGGAAATGACGCATTCCTCTCCAAGCAGCCGAGTTTACGCGAATGCAGTTTTGCTCCTTAATGCACATTGCACAAAGGGATAAAGTGGTCTGCACCAAAAGATTCTAGAAGGTTCCACAGCTATTCTCGTTTGCTGCAAGGCTTCTGGAAGGTTCCATAGGAGACTGGGCGGATATCGCGGAGGGGCAAGCGATGTTGATGGCTGAGTAAGCCAGAGCCCGCCTGTAGGTGATGATGAGTGTAGGTGTTTCCGATGTAGAAAAGTTAAAATAAAGTGCGATATAAAAGGAAGCTTGTAAAGAAGCGAAAACCAAATAATAATGAAAAATTAAAAATTTTACATAAAAATTATAACGACATATTTTTCCTTGTCAACCTAAAGTCTGTCCATTCTAGACAACTAAATAAAACTAAAATAAAGGAGGTTAAACTCCGACCTCCGTGTCGCTCACACCGCCTTTCATTACGCGTCTGTTACTTCCCAGGCACAGTCTGGTCTTTAAATTTACTTGAATAAAGTGTGAGATTACGGTGTAGGTGATTTCTTTTCGTTTGCAACGACATCGTAAGAGTTCAGTTCAGTGGAATCATTTCGAAATTTTCTTCCAGAGGACGGTTCGGCTTTCTGCGGGCGTACCGTTTGAGGGGTGCGGCAGAATTCGAAGGTGCTGATAGAATAAATAAGATCTAGGAAGCTGTTTTTTTTTCAAGTACGGTCGGAGTGACACCGTTTGGAAATATTATTTTCGAGGAAAGAAGAGGTCAGTAAAAGGGTTTTTTTTGCTAAAGTGATAGTAGGGAACGTACATTGGGGAATCATATTCGTTACAACTACGTCATGAAAATTCCAGAGTTCGGGCGGGACCGTCTTCTACACCGGTCTTCTCGGGCTTCTACACCGGGGTTCTACACCGGTTCGACTCCAGCTTCTACACCGGGACCGGACCTGGACCCGTGGCGTAGTGATTGCACAGCTGATCTGTGGCACACCGTACTGGGTCGCGTCTGCTTCGCGCATAAAGTTATATCTTTCGTACGAGGTTTGATATACATAGCATTTTTACATGTATATGCGCATAGAATTATAAAAAAATAGCAGGAATGAATCTTGATTGACATCGAACTGACATACAGCAATGGCGGCCGCATAAATATGTGTGACTGATTAAAGGATTGCCATGTGAAGAAAATTACCCGAATCCGACAAAAAAAAATCTGTTGTTGGTGTGACTTTTCGTATGACCACAAAGCTACGTGAGCGTAACAGAGTAGTCAAAATTGAATGGCTTATTTTTTTTTTTACTTTCGATAGGTTAGCGTTTGACTACATCTCACCTGATGGTAAGTGATGATGAGGTCGAAGGTGGAGCACGCCTACCTAGAATTAACCTATTTACTTTTGGTTTGAAGACGCTTAAGTTGTAAGTGGATGGAAATACCGACGCCGGGAGTGAGTTCCATTCCCTAGCCGCACGCACAATAAAGGAATCTGCAATCTCCCCTCCCCCACACTTGCCCCCACCTCCCCCTCACTTTCCCTCCCACTCCTGCACTTGCCACCACCTCCCCCCTCACTTGCCCCCCTTGGTTGGCAACTGGGAATATACCCTGTACGCTAAAGCGAAGAGAGAAGGGAGAGCGAAAAAGATAGGGAAAAAGGATGAATGTATGACGGTGAAGAGAGGCGCACCTGCCTCCATTCATCCTTTTCCCCTCCCAGTTCTTTCTTCCTTTGGATAGGGTTAGGGCGTAAAACTAACTAACCGGCTCGGGTCAGCCAGTCAGTTAATAAAACTGTTTATTTGGCACAAAGATTATAGCCAGGGTGTTGCTTAAAATGTTTTATGAACACATAAATCGTATTTTTCTACGTTACTTTACTTTTTCTACATTATAGAAAACCTGCACAAATATGCACGATTAGTAGGTCCATTACCGGTACAATATTTATTAACCTGCAAAGACCAGCACATGCATATGCATAATGGAAATATGCATTTGCATATAGTCAGATCTCTAATTATGATCAATATAGGTGAATAAGTTGTATTCGAACATAATTTGGTCATTCTCCCACACTTCCGGGTAATTTGCAAGTTTGATTGTTGGTAACACTAGCTGGTTTTGTGTATTGATTGCATCTCAATAGTTTTATCGAAAAAGCAAGAAATTAGCGAAATATTAACAAGCTTACTTGTGAAAAGTGATCCCCTGAGTTTTTTTTATCAAACCACTATGATTCCGACAACTTTTCACAACGCAAGACGGCATTTTATAATATTTTTTTCTATGCGTCTTGGGCGAGGTTCGGAGCAGTAATGGCAGGCGATAGACTTCCTATGATGTGAGTGTGTGCGTGTCCGCTCGTACTTATTAGCGTTCCGACTTCCTATGGGTACCTCGGTTCGGGATCAATTGGGACTCAGTCCTGCTTTTTTTTATAAGGTCTATGTATATGCGACATCATTTCTTTATGCGTGGTGTCCGACATCATTTTTTATATACACGTTCTTACGAACCGAGGAAATTCTTATGAGGAAAATAACTCTGGATTCATACATTTAAAATGTTCAAACTAGTATTTTATGATGAATACTAGAAAAAAAAACTAGGTAACCATATATTTATTCAACACTTTGCAGTTTTTAACATAATTGTATACTTAAAAGTGACAAATTAGACGAGGACGTGAATTTAGGAGCCGTTTTCAAAAAAAATAAAAGAAAATATCCAAAAACATAGGTATTTTTTGATAAAATACGCTCATTTTTAAGGTCAATAGATAAAAGAGATTGAGTTTCATCGGTATGGTAACAATAATGGTCAAAAAACTGATTTCTGGAAGCACATCACCCATAGAACAATATTGTCAAAACATGCATTTTTCATTCATCCATATTTTCTAAACGTGGCCGTCCGAGGTCAAGGACAAAGGTCATGTGGCTTCGTCTTGGACTCGGCAAGGGGGACTAACAATTCCAGCCTGACCGTACGGTAACAAAAAGTTATGAGGAAAACAAATTCCGCCCCCTAATTACCTAACTCACAACAGGTTTGCGACAGGCGTAAATCTCGCGGTGATTGCTGTCATACATCATTAGTGGTGTCGAGCATGTATGCTTCGCTACTGCTGTTGCTTTGCTACTGCTGTCGCATTGCTGTTGCAAATTTTACGTAATTACCCCGCCGGTTTCATACATTTGAAATATTCAAACTGATAGTTTACAATGAATACTCAAAAAAAAAAGCTTGTAGTTGTAAATTTATTTAATGTTTTGATGTGCTCAACAAAACTGCATACTAAAAACACTCAAAATTATAACTTTTTTTTTCGAAAATCCTATGAAAGGGAAGCTGGATTTTTCGTCCACTGTGCACCGCGGCCGAGGCGACTCACTAGTAGTATTTATGACACATATGACATTGTGTGAACCAGTCGCTGTCGCTACTGTACCTCACCTAGGAATAATAGCTAGCAACTACAACCAGACATATATTATGCTGTAACAAGTTTTCAATGAGGTTACAACAAATTCATCTCTGTTCAGTAAACCAAGTGAAATGCTAATACTATATAGGTATCTACAAGTCATAAATAACATACCTATTAATATAACCTGATACATTCACAGAGTATTATACTCCTGCATAATATATATATATACCTTAGTTACGATAACATAAGCTACGTTTATCGCGATATCTGCCGGTTAATTGTATGTATGTATGGATCGCGTCGCGGCAGTATCTCTGATCGCTGATACGATACGTCGCGGGGCGGAGCGGGCACACAAGGGCATTATCTATTGCGTTTGTTGTGGCGACAGGTGCCTACACTACACCTTAATACAATTACAATACTATAGTTAGTAAAGTGCAACCTTCGCGTCACCTCATCACCTGCGCAGTACACTACACTATTTTGCAGATTACGTGATGCCTCGCTCGCTACGGTGAGGGCTTCACTTGTATTCCGCCCGTGTATCATAACATGCCGTAGAATATACCTAATATTGTCAACGCAAAAGTTTATGCATGTTCCCTCTTCACACAGAGACAGATGAGCTGATTTGAATCAAAATTGGAACGGAGATAGGTACACGCTAGTTTAACGCATAGGATAGCACACGCAATCCGCGGGGCGCAGCTGGTACAATATTTGATGGATGACTTGTAGTCGAGTGAGTGGGAACAGCCGGTGATGCCGCTAGCCGATAGAGGCCGCATGGTGTCGGGCCACCGGTGTAGCGGAGGGAGGCAGGGGAGCGAGCGCGAGCGGTCGGTGATGCGGAACGGTCGAGATTATTCGATATTTCGAGACTACTTTGTCGTCGTGATGGCTGCACCAATTGGTTCAATTACTTCCTGGTCCCGCCGCGGTGACCTCGCCCCGCAATCGGGGGACAAACCGCCGTGACCGACGACGACGTCGCGCTATGACAAGGTCACCGCCAGAATAATGAGTTTCACCTAATATTTAATGGTAGATGGCTTTGGAAGGTAATAATAGATACTAATAATGCATTGGATTACAACATAATTATTTCTTTGATTAGATTACATAGGTTGGTACCTGAAATCAAAGTCAAATAATTTTATTGCATAAAGTTATTTTAGCACTTTATGCATGATCCCTTATGCATCTAAGAATGATCAAGATTCTTGCAATTCTTGTGAGCTACATGAAACAGCAATTAGTTCATTTACAGCAAAAACTGGTAAGGAGAGCATAGAACGGGTTCATCAATACTGGTTTGGGTGCTGGCCGCTGCCAGGGTCGAGCCCATGGTTAATCTTGTTATAAATGATTATGTAAGCCTCAGTAGATGTTACATGGTATTATTGTGTATTCTGTGCCATCGGTGGCCAGTATGTACATATCGGGTAACAATGGCATGAGCTGCCACAGTTTTCCTGCTTTAATTCCTCATCATAATTAATAATTTGTATTACAACTCACGGTACAGAAACTAGTTTATTATTGGTATTGTGCTGATTCTATATGATATTATATGCATACATACTCTCTAAGAGCATGTCCACCTTTGTATAGGGTTCTGTCTGTAGCTGTAATTACAAAAAAATATCTGTTGTTTTGTAAAGTCAAACTTAAGGTTAAACCTCTGGCAGTATAGGATGTCTAAGTGCTTTGTACTTTACTCTTTATCACTCAGAAATAGATAGTTATAGTAACATTGTTTTTTTATCAGAGAAAATGTACACATAGGTGTATCAACATGTAAGACTATAAAGATTCTATGTTGAACAGTTATTAAACAGTGGTGGAACCCTGGTGTGCCATATTTTAGTAATATAAACCCTGAAAAAAATAAATTATGATGTATGAAACTTTGCCTGGTACATTTCAAAAGACCCATTGAATACGCCATGTAAGAGGGAGTAATAGTTTTTTTATATTTTCATTTCATGTATTGCACAGCTAAAATTCATAATTAACATTTTTTTACTTAATCTATACCTTTTGTGCAAAATGTCTATGTATATAGGTACTGTAAAGTTATTAATTTTTATGGTTTAAATGTGCCATAAATGTTACTTGTTACTCTTGCTACTCTTCTCGCTGGTTCTCTGGTGCATCTCGCAGGCTGCTCTGCCTTGAGAGTGGCTAACGTCTGTACTGCAGCGAGCAGGTTCACTAGGTTGTTGTGAATACCAAACACATGTACATGTTCATCTCTCACACGGTATTGGTACCAATAATCTAACAGATTACCTACACATTTTATAAGTTGGTACTCGACTATTCATTAAATATTGTAGTTTGCAATGGAAATAAATAGAAAAATGTTCTACTGTTACTAATGAAGATTTTGAGTTATCAAACAACTAACTGGGAGGGGTTTACATTCCCTTTATACGTAAATAATACCCATGCATTGGTTATATTAGTACTAACCTACTATTAGCAATAAAATGAATAGGGTTAGAACAGCCGACAGTTGTGAAAGAGGGTGGAGAGACTGTAGAAAATGTACAATACAGTTGTCATGGCAATATATTTGTAGAACTTGGTTGTTGGTGGTAAGCATCGTGGGACTCACCGTCGCCGTTGGCGTAGGGCTCGGGCGGCTTCGTGTCGGGCGGCTTCACATCAATCAGGTCGTGAGGCTTCATGTTGAGCGGGTCTAGCGCCGGTGTCGGTGGCGATGCGGCTGGCTGCTCGCTCCTGCACACACAGCGGACGGCGTATAGACTACAGGCGGCGGTAACCGGATCACAGCAGAGCACGTGGCCGAGCGGGCGAAGGCCGCGGCGCAGTGGCGTCACATGGCCGCAGGCCGCGTAAACAAACCCACCTGATGCGCCCGACGCGGCCGAACGCGGCGCCTGCACCTGCGTTGCGGCGCCCTAATCAGATTACGCACATTACGTGATGACTCTCGGCGGTTCGCTCGCACACAGCCTCGGCAAAGCTATGGGCGCTCGCAAAGATTTCGACGCTCTCGGCTCGTTACTTGCCACAGCCCGCGACTTGTTTTTATTTCATTTTGTCAATTTTCAATTTTGATTGATTAACTGTCATGTCAGTTGTCAGTTTGTCATTCAGCAGACATTGGCACAATCTGGACGATGACATGACATTGATACATATTAAGTTGACGTTGACAGTGAAAGAAGTTAAAAGACAGTTGGTTCTTTTTTATATTTTGGCTCCACACCTAGTGGGAATTCTGTGCTCCACACATAGTGTATTTAGCCAGTATCAAGTATTGTAACTTTCCTTGGTGTTAAAGAATATTTCACGTAAAGTCAAGCCTTAGTCACAGTCTAGGTAGTCATAGTCCAGTCTAAGTCATGCCCTAGTAAAGTGGTGGCAACTTTTATGGTAGAAGCTTCTATAGAGTTTTGGAAGCAACACGAAAAACCACGTTTCACCACATTATACCACTTGCCCACACTCATGCTCGTAATTCAGCACTTAAGGCGACCAGCAGGGCTAGATAAGCAGGTCAAAACCCGTTCAAAGAAACATCTGCTTCAACGTATAGTTTTTAAGACACTGCTCAAATCACAGAATTTCATACCAAGATCCAAAATTAAATATCCTTGATCATGAATAACATCCACTCTGCGTGCAGTGTGCATGTGGTTAATTATTATCGTCGTTTTCTTTCAAAAGATTATAATAAAATGTTGCAAGATAGTCTATTTGGCCCACTTGGCCAAAACTTGGGCGTGACAACAATGGTTGAAGTGGGTAGTTCCAGGCTATACTTCAACGTCAAACTCATGGTTAATGGCCTTTATGGATAGGTCAGTTATTTTGCCAATGCTACATAGAATGATAGCACATTACAGTGACAGTGACAGATAGGGAATATAAAAAAAATATGACAAGTGTTTTTTCGTGTAAAAGATGCCGACTTCTTCTTCTGTCGAGAAACGAGCCCTCTACCATTATGTGTAATAAATACTACTAGTGAGTCAACTCGGCCGGCGCGGCGGCTAGACGGAGCAACGATGGGGTGCGGTATGAAGGAGAGCGGAGGTCCCCCCTACCCGCGACGTCTGCGGTAGTACCGACCGGCTTCGCTTGCGGTCGGTACGCCCGTTCAGGCATGTCGCTTACACAGAACAAGTTGCATGGATTGTGTTCAAGCTACTCTTGCGATCCATTAGTATAGAATATACTATGGAACTACATACATTGTTTACATATAATTTGATAAAATTGAATGTTTACTAAGAAGTACCTGCCTCTTACCTACCTAGATCCTACTTCAAGATAATGTGTATGTACTCATGTATCCATTTTACCCGCATACAAATTTTTTGTTAGTATAATACTGAATCAATTAAGAATTCGTCTATGATACGTAAGTATATTGAACGTACTACGTGAATAGAAGAAGAACCTATCTTTTCGTCCAAAATACGAATAACTATATAACGAAGGTTTTCAATCAGTGTGTGTTGCCAGTGATGACTTATGGAACTGAGACATGGTCTCTTACTATTGGCCTTATTAATACCTAAGGTCAAAGATGCGCAGCGAGCATATATGCTCGGTGTTTCCCTGCGAGATGAGATCGTGACGTAAGGAGGAGATATACAGGAGAACTAAAGTGAGTAGGAGGCCCTTAAATAAAACAAGGTAACGATGTAAGTAAATAAAATCCACAGTCTATATTTCACACGTTTTAAATATAAATAAGATACTGCTGATGTACAAACTATACTACACGCTATAAACTTGTGCGGTAAAATATCCTAACAACACTAAGCGATGTTGTACGAATGCCGATTCAAACTCAACTGCCGAACAAAAATTAAAAACCAGCAAACGTTCCTCCTGAGCCGCCATTTTTACCGGACACCAATTCGGTCACCAATGGCAGCTCAGCAGGCCTCTCATTGGTTGAATTAATTCGTTCAGAAACCAAAACTTCAAAAGTACGTTCAAAAACACGAATTAACAAACCAACTTAACGTATACTTAAAACTCGCGTCTGTATTGAGGAGGCGCTAGCGTCGCCTGCAGTTTTCTACATCAAAAAATGAAGCTGGAGTTGCCAGGCGACAACATCCGGCCCTCCTGCGCACGCAGCCGACCACGGCTAGCGTTCATGTCTGGTGCAATTGCTGAGAACAAACATGTTAACATTAGAACCATAACAACTGCTTTCAACATTTTCTACTGTATTTCAATTCACCACATGTCATTATACTTGTGTAACAGGGGATTTTGTACGTAAATCTGTTGTTCCATCAGCGGCCAACAGATAACGTAGGTGCAAAGTCATCAAACATTATTGGTATTCTCTATGACGTTGACTGTTTCATCGGCGGTCAGTACACAAGAAAGACCAGTGATTTTCTCTAGGCGATGCCACATGATCACCCTAGATACAATTCACCACATGTACCTACTTTCAAATACTTGTGTAACAGGGGATTTTGTAAGTAAACCTGTTGTTCCATCAGCGGTCAACAGATAACGCAGGTGCAAAGTCATCAATCATTATTGGTGTTCTCTATGGCATTGACTGTTCCATCGGCGGTCAGTACACAAGAAAGACAAGTGGCTTTCTCTAGGCGATGCCTCAGGTCAACCCTAGATACAATTCACCACATGTACCTACTTTCAAATGAAAGACAAGTAGCTTTCTCTAGGCGATGCCTTAGGCCAACCCTAGATACAATTCACCACATGTACTTTCAAATAAACGACAAGTGGCTTTCTCTAGGCGATGCCTTAGGCCAATCCTAGATACCATTCACCACATGTACTTATTTCACATTGTAATGTAATGGTTTCACAAGCCCACTGTCATGACAGCCATTACATCACATTTGCATTGCCTAAATACCAATAATTGATCGAAGCAAATTGCACTTGACAGTAATAAATAGAGAAAAGATAACAGTTCCACAATATAAACCATACAGAAAAGTACCTATTCAACCAAAAATGTTCAAATTCAATACTGCACATTAAATACCTGACAACATCCGTGTCATTCTTCTTTTGATTTAATACATACCACCTCCATTCCTCGAAATCTGTTAGACTTATCCATGGTTTTCATATTTTCCTATAATACCTTCACATTGTTTTAAAGTACTCTCATCACCTGGCAATTCCACGACTTTGTACCGATCGTGTCCCAACACTTCTGCTATCTGGAATGGTCCTTTAAATACTGGCATTAGTTTGGTACTTTGTCACCACTAAATCACTTATGTCATAATCGCATGCTTACTTATGCGTTAAATCAACAGCATGTTTTTGTTGATTTGCCTTAATTCGTGTTCGACTACTTCACGGCAAAACGACCTAAATTAACGTAATTTGCCCTGGCTACCTTTCGACTATAACATATTGCTTTGAGACTAACCATCATCGTCTGCCATATTATAATATATCGTTTTATTTTAGACTTTTTTTTATGGTGCTCGGCAACTCCTGACTTTAATTATCTCTGACACAAATACTTGGATCTTGTAACTGGACAGTCTCTCTTGGCTATTTAATAAACATTACACTTTCATAACATACGGGAAAAATAATAATAGCTAAATTCTTGTGTTAATAAAACCCATCTACATAACTATTCGCAAGTTTATATCTTGTTACAAGGATTCTGTTCACCAGCTGGGCTAGCATGGATGGTAGACAAAATTGTCTTTCCCCGTTTTACGTCACTTTCTTGATACTTGCTTGGAGTAAAACAGGGGAAAGACAGTTTTGTCTACCGGCCGTGCTAACCCTACTGGAGAATACATTATACCATGTAGGTACAATTCAGAAATTTGTAAATTTGAAAAGCACACAAAATACTATTTGTAATAATTTAAATGATACCTGTGAAAAATGTAACGAATTGTAATGATTAAGATTTTTATTAATCACTATAGTTTTATCTAGACAAATATTTATATTTAATAGGCGTTGTACTGCCACACAAAAGTTTTTACGTTACACTTAGGTGAAATGGAAGATAATGCTGTCTAGCATTCAGTTTGCCTATGTACCTACATTTGTTATCTGTAAAACTAAGCATTTTCTATCTATCTATCTACTGACATGATAGTGTAATTTATTTAACAACTATTTTAATAATCTGACTAAAATCTTTAATACATTTGATTGTTTTATTGATTCTATTAATTCATTGTTTTAAATTTTATGTAATATACCTTTTTTTTTAATTGTGTATATAATATGGGTTTTCTACCTGAAATAAATAAATAATAATAATAACTAACGTTAAACGGCACTAATATCCCTAAAACATTTTTTTTAAATCTGTGTATTGTAGTGAAATTAATGATAGTAAAATTGGTGGTTTCGGTGAAATTGCCAGTAAGTTTTGGACCATCTGCATAATGTCCTTCTTGCACACATCATAAATTTATAACTTTCTTTTTTTTTCTTTTTTTTTACAATTTTTCGGTAGGGTTCCCAGAACAGCTATTTATTAATTAACACAATAAGGGGGAAAATATGTCTGATCCAAATAACTACCGTCCCATAGCCTAGCTAAGAGCAATGCTTATTAGATGGAATCATGGAACTCTTTCTTGACATTGTTTATACTAAGGATAAAGTTTAATGAGCCAGACACCTACAAATTCCTTGGAATTAACAGGAACAGTCATTTGAATTGAAGAAACCATGTATACTTAAAGGTTGAAATGTCATGTTTTTGTTCTGAAGAAACTCAGGCAAACTGTCAATTGAAGCAGCATCACAGCTTGCCATGGACAATCAAATGGTTCCTCTATTCTCAGTTATTATTTGATAAAGTAGGGCAACTCAGTTGAAGTAGATATAATGGTGTTTAAGAAACAGCTAAGTGACTGGAAGCAAAATGTTTCTAGAGCTGTTATTCAAAACAGTAACAGTAGCAGTTCAGTTATTGTTCAGTCCAAGAATTTCTGTTAGATATCTACTTATTTAACCATCTGACATAAGATTGTTCTGTAATGTAACAATAATAAACTGTTAAAAATTAAATTTAACCACTATCACAGTATCTGTACACCGGAAACGGTAGAATATTTGGAACACAAAAAGTGTATTATCCACACAACAGAAAATCCTAATAAATACTTATAATCGACTTCTTTTTCATTTGAATTTGTAACATGTGGTAAGAAAAATATCTGTTTCTTGCACACCTGCTTACAGACTTTATATACGTATTCACTTACTATAAAATTTTGTATGCATTAGTGTAACCTTTTTAATTTAAAAAACTGTAACCACTTAGTCACATTCTAAAATGTTTTATCACCAATAGAACCTACAATGTCTGATATAATCTCTTGTTGATCAAAAGATAACCTCAATCTGTCGTCAATGCAAACTTTCTGTTGAAAGTAAAATTCATTAAATTCATAAAGCATTTGGTTTTCAGTAGGCCTAACATGCCTCAGTTCTTTTATCATAAAGTACATCATTATGATTCATTTTAGAAAGTATCTATCAAAGTATTTCGCCACTACGTCAACATCCACGTGGTCCAACGAGCGTTATTTTGTTTTAAAACGCAACGTACTATATTTACCAATGATGCGCAATATTTGAAAAGAATATTTGAAAAGCTTGACACTTAATCACACGATGGGTCGTTGACCATTGACCATCCAAATGTATGGGCGTCACAGCCTCGAGTACATTAATCCACATTTGTATAACGTATAAATTAAGAAGTCAATAAGAAAGTTTTACATTTTGACTTACTGCAATGTGTATCGCTTACGTCTCACTTTCCTGCGTCGTTTGTCTTCGCTGCTAAACGGCGCTGAGGAGGATAACCTTATGGTGACAGGATAAAACTTGGCATCTGTGGCTTCCTGGCAAGGCGTGGGATAGATAACACTTCTGATGTAGGAGGCCCTTAAATAAAACAAGGTAACGATGTAAGTAAATAAAATCCACAGTCTATATTTCACACGTTTTAAATATAAATAAGATACTGCTGATGTACAAACTATACTACACGCTATAAACTTGTGCGGTAAAATATCCTAACAACACTAAGCGATGTTGTACGAATGCCGATTCAAACTCAACTGCCGAACAAAAATTAAAAACCAGCAAACGTTCCTCCTGAGCCGCCATTTTTACCGGACACCAATTCGGTCACCAATGGCAGCTCAGCAGGCCTCTCATTGGTTGAATTAATTCGTTCAGAAACCAAAACTTCAAAAGTACGTTCAAAAACACGAATTAACAAACCAACTTAACGTATACTTAAAACTCGCGTCTGTATTGAGGAGGCGCTAGCGTCGCCTGCAGTTTTCTACATCAAAAAATGAAGCTGGAGTTGCCAGGCGACAACATCCGGCCCTCCTGCGCACGCAGCCGACCACGGCTAGCGTTCATGTCTGGTGCAATTGCTGAGAACAAACATGTTAACATTAGAACCATAACAACTGCTTTCAACATTTTCTACTGTATTTCAATTCACCACATGTCATTATACTTGTGTAACAGGGGATTTTGTACGTAAATCTGTTGTTCCATCAGCGGCCAACAGATAACGTAGGTGCAAAGTCATCAAACATTATTGCCTGCAGTTTTCTACATCAAAAAATGAAGCTGGAGTTGCCAGGCGACAACATCCGGCCCTCCTGCGCACGCAGCCGACCACGGCTAGCGTTCATGTCTGGTGCAATTGCTGAGAACAAACATGTTAACATTAGAACCATAACAACTGCTTTCAACATTTTCTACTGTATTTCAATTCACCACATGTCATTATACTTGTGTAACAGGGGATTTTGTACGTAAATCTGTTGTTCCATCAGCGGCCAACAGATAACGTAGGTGCAAAGTCATCAAACATTATTGCCTGCAGTTTTCTACATCAAAAAATGAAGCTGGAGTTGCCAGGCGACAACAAGTGACCGCTATATCTCTTAAAATTAGCAAGTTGAAATGGAAATGACAACCCATATCGCTCGTACAGGCGAGTAGCCGCTCAAAGTGGCGCTCTGTGGGGGAGTCCTATGTTCAGCAGTGGGCGTCTTCAGGCTGATCATGATGATACTACGTAGTCTACGTATAACTTGCAGTAAAATACTGAGAACTTAACTGAATCGAGATATCATCATAAAACAGTAGTGCGGTAATGTAAAGTAAAAAGCACGCGTCCGTAATATCTTGCATTATCAACCTAAAAGCGGTGTGATAAGAGCCACTGTACGAACAACTGTAACAAAAATAAATTATTGCGAAACACAAAATTATTATCTAAGAAAATGTTTTTCTGACAACCCTTGCTTATTTTTAGGGACTAGACGTCGAGACGGTCTTGTAGGTATTTTGCGGTATAACAAAGGAGTTGACCCACTATTAGTATTTATTACACATATGCCTCTACCACAAAATACTAACAGAACGCAATCAACATAGTAAGTGCGCTCGAGCAACGCACACATAGACACCACTCACCGACACGATGTCTCGGAGTCTGTCGGAGTAGTGCGAGCGCGAGCGCCACCCGCTTGAGACACGCGTCGTTGAACATTCTTTTAAAAAAATGGAGCAACTAATAGTAGATTAGTAGCCAAGGGCTGTAAGGCATCAATTGCAGCCCGAGATATTTAGGCGCACGAGCGCAGCGAGGGCGCCTATAGTTCTAGGGTGCAATTGATGCTTACACCCGAGCTAACTACTCTGCTTTACATCTCGATTGTGAGGTAAGTAGAAAAAACCGGCATTACAACAAAGACTTCTATGTATACACCAGACAGGACATCTCTAACTTGCACTGTCAACCACTGCAAATATGCCAATGAGCATCTTCTCGCTCATTCGATGCTCAGCTCTCAAAGTGACTGCACGTGCAGCAGTGAACAGCAGTAAAAATTATGATCCGAATGTGCCATTGCACTAGGGCTGCGTGTTGTGATCGTTGGTTAGACGATTTAATCTAATAAAGCGCTGTAGCGGATTTTAGTTTAATTATACAAAAAATGACAACTATTTGTGCTTTGAATAGCTTCTCTAGTACGCAGTACATATACCTCTTTGCATTACAAGAATAAAACATTTTAGAACTTTCAGGCAAAATATTGTTAATTGCTGCTTCAGCTTGCATGTTCATTGAATAGGGAGTGCAGCTTATATCTTCATCACTTGCAGAACTCATGTTTTTTTCCTAATTAGAACGTAATTATAAAAAAATCCCAAAAACAAACAATATTTAAAGTAAAAGTTTTCTACTCCCGCCTATTTTCATCTTTTTTTAAATTTTTTTTTTCAAGAACTTACGTGCGTGGTGGTCATATGCGGGATCAACCGCGTGTGTGAGGTTATATCATTGACTATTATCAAACCACACAGTGAAAAAATACCAATTGACCAAACCATATTACCAAGTAACCAAACCATAAACCATATTTACCAAGTTGTAACGTGGCGTCTTGCGGTTAGCTGACCAGACGCTTCGTTATGTTGGTAGTCGCGCCCTTGTGCTACGATAGTCGTGGCAAGGGATGGAATACCTAAGATAGGGTAACCTATGGGGGATATGAGTCCAGGGAAACACGCGGTTATCAGTTACAATACACGGGTATATATTTATCGTATCACAATAATTATGTGCTTAGGGCGTCTAAACAGTACTTTAGCTTATCCTAAGTTTACATCTACGGGAGAGTGTCGGACCCCGGGACGACGTGGTCGCGGTGGGCTCACGAGCAGGAGCGCGACGGCCTGTGAGCAGTGTACGCGTGACGAACGGTCGGGAGAACGGGGGGCGTCCTGTTCAATGAGGAAAAAGCAGCATAAGTGTGGTGGCCACGTGCTTTCTAGCCTCGGAACAGCAGGCTGGTCGTCTGCGATACGAAACCAGGGTGCGGGTCACGGCGAGTTCTCCAGCAGGAGCGCGGCGGCCTGCGAGTAGTATTCCGCACGGGCGGATGGTTGACGGGCGCGGAGGGCGTCTAGCTCGGGGAGGGGAGAAGCGGCATCAGTATGGTGGCCACGCACTTCCGCCCTTGGAGCCAGGTGACGTCCGGGACGCGGGGAAACGAGAGTGCGTGGTGGTGCGCAGCGCGGGGGTTAGTGCATGCAGGGGGTACCGAAGGCCCAGCACATAAGTATGGTGGCCACGCGCTATGCGTCCTTGGTACGACGGGACGGCGTCTAAGGATCAGGGACGTGTCTCTTTGCAGCATAAGTATGGTGGCCACGCGCGCCGAGACACGGGGGCAGGATACCATATTACCAAATAACCATCAGTGGGTGTATCAGTGTCGAAATTCTGGATCACCTCATCGGAGTCTGGACCATATACCGGACTACCTGGAGTTTTCTTGGCCGTGGACCAAAACGGCCGCGTGCAGTCGCCTAGCTACCACTGTTACCATTTGTTCGGTGGTGAACAGGCAAGCACTCTCGACAGCTGGACCTCAAGTAAGATTTTTCCATATTAACCAATCTTATAAAAATGGAAGACCTTTTAGCGAACCAGGATACGCTAGTACTGGCGTTGGAACAGCTCCTGCCATCCTTCAAGAAGAGCGGACGTGACCGCAAAACGTTAAGAAGAAGCTGGATGTTCTAGAAACGTACTGGAGAGATTTTGAATCAAATAACTCTCAAATGCGTGAATACAGAGTTGAAGCAGTCTCATATTTCAAGGATAACCAGTACCAGCAAGTTTTAGAAAATTGTATTCAGACTCTACTACAGAGGTCTGGTTCTTCCATAGTAGCGCAAGATGATTTTGGTTGCTTTTTATTAAGTTAATATCCTTAGCATATTGTTCGGCGAATTGGTCATCGAGTACACCGAATAAACTGTGTGCAATATTGCCTACTGCATTGATAAGTCCTCGGGTTACTCGCACGCGCGCAGGTGTGAACTGCTGACCGAGCAAGGCTTTGTTGTTATGTTCCAACTCCGTATATCAGTGATGCAATTGTAATATGATCAGGTTAGGTACAGTGACTTTTGATTTCTGATTTTATGCAAAGGTCTTCACCTGGAAGACCTTTGCTTTGTTTAACCTATTTAACAAATATCTTGACCACCTGGTCAATATATTTGTTAAATAGGTTAAACCCTTGCCAGTATGGATCTTGCGCTACTATGGAAGACTCAGACCTGTGTAGTAGAGTCTGAATACAATTTTCTAAAACAGATGGAAAACGGTATGAACAAACAGCATACAATACATTAGAAGAACTTGCTCTCATCATGCACCAAGAAGTTCTGAACATAAGGACGACCGATGAGATTGCATTATCTTCAATCACTGCTAACGGCATTCTGATAAGTTTGGGAACAATTCAAGATACTCTAATGTATTCGGTGCGAGGCTTTGGCAAGAGACGCCCTACCGCCGCGGCGCGCATCTCGCCGCCGCCCGTGCCACTACGGCCGCTGGAGCTACCGGACGAGAACCGGAACCGAGCGTTTTGTGTTTATTTCTAAAGTTGAGCCTCTCCCTGTCACAGAGATAATTCGTAAATGATGGTGCAGTAGTCGCTGCAGTACCTATATAGATACCTACGTACAAGAATTTTTAGGTGCTAAGCATGAATAGTTTTTTAATCCTTAATTGGGAATTAACATTAACATTAACATCGAAAAATATAACGACATTTATTAATAAACGTTACCGGCAACACAAAACAAAGTCAACATAATATTATGGTTCAGTCCGCCTAATTATAGTAATACACACTGCATAACAGTGATTAATGATACATATGGTGTTCGGTATGAGTTTCGCTAAAGTGGCTTTCGATATTGAGTATGAAACCCGAAACAGCTAGATACCTACTCAGTGTGTACTCTTGTTTTATCATTGTCTAACTATTCTGCGGCTACACAATAATGACTAGTAGTTGGTCTCTATCCCATGGTCATCAGGCCGCCCGCGCCAGCAGAGTGCGCGTGACGTCACGTGTCGGGTCGGCGGCGCGGGCACCCGTCACCGTCAGGGCGGGCGGGCAGCATCGATCGCGGGCGGGGGCGGGCTCGCGCTCGCGGCCGCGGCAGTGCGCCGCGCGAGGCCGCCGGCGACGCGCGCCCCCGACCCCGCCCGCCCTCGCCGCCATGTGCGGCGCGCCGCTGCTGCTCGCGCTGCTGGCCGCGCTGCCGCTCGCCGACCGCGTCCAGTGAGTGCCTCCATCACATGACTCACACGTGACGTCACACTCACCACCACCCCGAGCCGATTGTTTCTCGCCACCATTCTTACAGTTTTTCGTTTTGATCTGATTACAAGAATCATCGGGTGAACATCAAAGTAGCTACTTAATTCCCTGGAATTTGATCGAATGGCTTTAACCTGAAGATAAATGGAGTTAGTTAGGAATAATTACTACGGACAGCGTTGAATGCTTATTATTCAATTCTCAACCAGTATGTTCTATGTAGGTAAAATTATGTATTATGGATGCCATAAGTAACTTTAGGTTCCGGGGTGCCTGCTTAAACAAAAGAAGATATTTTGTGCTTATCTTGATCACAAAAATATGAGTGAACATAAATACGATACAACACGTAAGTGTAATAGAAGCAAAACTCATAATAACGTACTTTTATAAATGGCTGCACGATCTACGATGCTGAACGATGCTGAACGATGCAGTACGAGTTGGTAAGAAATCCGCGGAGAGCCGATGAATGCAGGAGGCGAGCAGCCGCGTAAAGTGGCGCTCTGTGGGGGAGGCCTATGTTCAGCAGTGGATGTCTTCAGGCTTTTGATGATAATAAATGGGTGGCTGATCGTAGCTACCACAAGTGCTACGAGTGCTACGAGCGGTGCTACGAGGCAGGTGCACATGTCAGGTACTATATAATATTACGCACACGTGACGCTTGGTGCAAGTGGCTGGGAGCTGGAGCTGGAGCTGCAGCTGGCTGACTGCCGAGCCTGACACCATCTAATACCGTTCGAAGCGAACAAATCGTACAATGTTGTGTAGGTAGGTACTTATATTCAAATCAAATCAAATCAATTTTTTTTATTGCAAATAGGCTATTTTTAGCACTTTTACAAGTCAAAACTAGATAATGTATTTAAAAATAATAAATTTTTTTAATTATTGTACGTTCTAAGCAAGCATAATTAAACAAACTTACACAGTGCCTAATGTCAAAAATGTCAAAATATTATAATCATAACAAGCCCATCACAAAACGAGTTTGAAAAAAAAAAGTTCTCTTCCCCACATCAGGTGCAAGCAATCCAAATTAAATCAATATTATGACGTGCAGTAATCCGAGCGGGCGCGGCGGGCGCGCAACTGCACGCACATGTATTAGTGTCTCGCAGACATAACATAACACAGGACAAGCGTAGCTCTACATTGCTGCCCATCCACGGCGTAAATATAATACTTAGATGTCATATAAATAGAAGCGAATGACACACAAGCCTCCACAAAACCTTAGCGAAGACATGTCTGTCGGAGACAGCTTACCTGTCTACTTTATCGAGGGACATGTCAGTGAAGTACCCAGTATGGTTACCGTAGGTACTTTATCGAGGGACATGTCAGTGAGGGACCCAGTATGGTTACCGTAGGTACTTTATCGAGGGACATGTCAGTGAGGCACCCAGTATGGTTACCGTAGGTACTTTATCGAGGGACATGTCAGTGAGGCACCCAGTATGGTTACCGTAGGTACTTTATCGAGGGACATGTCAGTGAGGCACCCAGTATGGTTACCGTAGGTACTTTATCGAGGGACATGTCAGTGAGGCACTCAGTATGGTTACCGTAGGTACTTTATCGAGGGACATGTCAGTGAGGCACCCAGTATGGTTACCGTAGGTACTTTATTATGCGTTGTACAACATCACACACATGACGAATGTAAAGAGTTTCAGGACCAAAACAAATGAGTAAATAAATACTAAGGTGGTTATAGAAAACAATAAAATTAATGATGTGTGCGCGCTCCGTAAAAAATATCTATACATATAATAAAACTGTAGAGATAAAAAAGTCTGTAATTGCAAGATATCAAAAAAATAATCACACAGGTTGGCTCAAAATTAGCCGCTGATCACGATAAGCCACTTTTCATACACTTTGTCTGTTTGTTTGTTTGTTTGTTATGACTGAACTCCTAAAATACTGAATGGATTTTCATGCGGTTTTCACTAATATGCTTAGAAATAGCCGGCGCTTAAAATAGGGCATATTAAAATTGAAATATCGTTATTTTTTTTTAATGAGAATTATTAAGATTTCATAACGAATCGAAGTTTTAAACAACATGGCCGATTGGTGTTTTTTTTTTGGCTACTTACCGTATGTTACGATATGTCACAGATTAGAGCAAAAAACCATTGACTACGCTCTGTGCCACACATACAGGTCTGTGGTGCTACATGTTTATCTGGAGGCACAGATTAAAGAAAAAAGTCTCTGTGAAGAATGTATATGACCAAAGAGTAATATTAGTAGGTATGATACTCCAAGGCGTGATTTTTCAATCATTAGATAAAAGTTATTCAATAGATAAAACAAAACACTAAAAATAATACCTGAATTAAGGGTGTCGCGAAATGCGATTTTAATCGAGAGGTAAGGAAAATTTGGTGTAGCAATGGATAACCTCAACGAAACAATTACGAGAGGTAATTGTTAATAATCCTGGCTAGGCTGGGTAAGTTGTTCAAAGATTACTTTTTATATTCCAAACTTATAACACGATTTATTTAAAAACTTAGATAACATATAATAATAAGTATACTAAACTAAACTAGACCTAAAAACTAAGATTACTTTGATCAAAGAGTTAACTTGTGATGAGAATTTAACTTTTGATGTGAGTCTTATTAAAAGGGAAATAAAGAGGAATTAGAAAGAGTTTTGCACGGTGGTAAGGGCGGGTCAAATGGGGAAGGCTGGTCGACCCTCCTTCGGGACCTTCGGGTCCTGAAGGTTTAAGGTGAGGAGAAGTAAGTTCGCATCTGATAATGACTTCACTCGTTGGTGAGAGGATCCTACCACTTAGCTGTGGCTCTCGGTGTTTTCATGGTATCAAAGGCGACTCTCACCTAATAAGTAAAAATAAGAACTGTTTCCTCTATTCCTTTCAATGATGCTCTGTAACATTTCATTTGTGGTGTACATTACACCTAACCTATAATGGAACCTTAGGCAGGCATGATAGTGTGGAGACGTACTTCTCATGTCATGCCCAACTTCGCCACAAAGGGTTTCTTTATTTCAAAACTGTTACAGAACCCTAAAAATGAAACATTCTTTGCAAAAGCGATTCTGATTTGAGCTTTGTACACATGTTATTTCCTCACTCCCTCCACTATGTTGAAAGTGCAGTGAAATGAGACAACGTGGAAAATAGTGGACATATAAATGTCGACTCCTTTTACAGTGGCGTACTTAAGTATTTGTAATTTCTAAATAGTATTAACAAAATTAATTATGTACGCGTCGTATAGGTAGATGCATTTTACACGTGTGCTAATACGTGCTCAGCTCCGAAAAGATTTAGTGGATTTGTTGTTTGGTGTATAGAAAATGCATGATCTATTATTAGAGTACCTAAACGTAGAAATAACACAATACAAGCGTGCGAAGCCGCGGGCAAAAGCT
This sequence comes from Ennomos quercinarius, assembly GCA_910589525.2. Taxonomy (NCBI): domain Eukaryota; kingdom Metazoa; phylum Arthropoda; class Insecta; order Lepidoptera; family Geometridae; genus Ennomos; species Ennomos quercinarius. Next base: position 13,160,169 of record OU342510.1, read on the forward strand.
AGTTCAGAATAAGAAACCGTCTGTTGTTGTTTGCTGTTCGGTTGTCAGACCACATGACATATTTTATATAATATATATATTTTTATAGTTTATAGGCAAAGCATTTGACCACTGTCTCACCTGATGGTAAGTGATGACGCGGCCTACGGTGGTGCATGCCTGCCTAGAAGATATCTGTTCACTTTCGACTCAAAGACTCCCAAACCATAGCTGGAGCCAGGAAACAAGGACGCCGGCAAGGTGTTCCACTTGTTCATATGTCATGCACACATGAGACAGGCAAGAATGCAATATATTACATAGTAATGTATGCATGGATCCTTAAAATGTACTTTAATAATACATATATGGAGAGAGATGGTGTAGTGTAGTCGCTAGTACGTACAATACTTTGTAGGAACTTGTCCACTGTGCATCCTGTACTATACATGCTACGCGTATTAATATTGATCCGTTAACTGTATTGTGTGTATTGTTGGCGGTATTATTCATACAAGTTGTGTTATAGCTTGTCGAGAGCACGCTGGGCCATGCTTGTGTATGTGTAGCTCCCAGTCCCGTACATGTCCCGTACATGCGCAGCCGTGATGAGATCCCGCTGTCCTTGTACATTATTCACTCGTGTAGGTATATCACTTTACAACTTTGCAAGTTATAAAGTTGTAAAGGGTTCAGAGGGACAGATAGACCAGACAGACATGACGTACCTATAATAAGGATTCTTTGTAATAATTATAAACAATAATTATCATCATCATCATCATCAAAAGCCTGAAGACGTCCACTGCTGAACATAGGTCACCCCCACTGATTGCCACTCTGAGCGGCTGCTCGCCTCCTGCATCCATCGGCTCCCTGCGGCTTTAACCCTGATCGCCTGTCCACCTAGTGGGGGGTAGTGGGTAGTCTTCCGGTTCGTGGTCGCCATTCAGGAACCATTCTTCCCCATCGGTTGTCAGTTCTACGAGCGATGTGACCTGCCCATTGCCTGAATAACTTGCTAATTCTAAGAGCTATATCGGTCACCTTGTAATAATAGAGAACCCTAAAATGAAGCTTAAGGAAAGAATTAAGAACGTGTCCAATTAATAGGGAATTTGCAATTGTTAGTTAAATAGATTTGATTGTTCGGCGTCGTGAGGCAAGATAAAACGCAATAATACATCTTATGGGTTCTAATCCATGTGTCTTTATATTTAACCAAAGTATGCAATGTGGCAGCCAACTGTAAACGATTAGTGAAATAATACGACCGAGAGGAACGAAAGCTGCAGCACCAGTGGGGGCGTGTGACGAGACGGTCGCGTCTTGTGTTGCAGGGGAGGCGGTGGCGGCGGCGGAGGCATGTTCGGTGACGTCAACATCTCCTCCATCCTCGACTCGTTCAGCATCAGCTACGACAAGCGTGTGAGGCCCAACTACGGAGGTCAGTCGACTGCGCCTGCGCGCTCTGCGCCGATGCGTACGGACTCTGCTCCACGGATATATCTATGCTAACAATATTACCTTCACTGTATCATGTGCCGTTCTGTTGGGTGCGAGCTAACTTAAAGCATCAGGTCGTGCTCTCAGCGCGTCTATAACTGCACAACTTACACTACTTACTCATTATAATGAAATACCCTTTTTGTAAAATCTAGCCTGTTTTAAAATTATAACAATGCACCAGTTATTCAAAATGATTCAATAATAATTAAATAAATTGTAGAGATAGTTGCGATCCTTCCTGTCTCGTGTAGACAAGCTCTAGTGTCAGTTTTTTAGCCGCCGTAAAGCTTCCAACTTGGCTTACCGACTGTTGTCTTGTGACAACAGCCGGGACCGACGGCCTAACTTACCCTCAGAACCATGGTAGCGCTCAGTTGTGAATAACGATCTCTTAGTAGCGATCACCTATACCTGTGCCCATATGCAGGTCACGTTGCTAACTTTAAAATGTTTGCATAGGTTTTGAAGGGCTAATCGAGCTTCGCTAAGAGTGCTATCAGCTGGGATGTATTCCGCAAGTGCTGCGGTGTCTTCGCAACTTCATATTTAATAACTATAATATAACTTATGGGTCACCGAGTTCTGACTTGTCGTGCCAGTCAGTCCCTCTTGCTCGGCACGTTACCTGGGCATCCGACGCCCGCATTCGGTGCTTGGTTCGTAGACCGTATCCTTTCAGGGTGTATTTAAGCAGGCCCTGAACTAATAAGTTTTTGGTTTTAATGACATAAAAGAAACCTCAATGACTGTACTGACACTTCATTTTAATCATATTTAACCATAGTTTTTAAAAACAGTCATCATCATCATTAACAGCCTGAAGACGTCCACTGCTGAACATAGGCCTCCCCCAGAGCACGCCACCTTGAGCGGCTGCTCGCCTCCTGCATCCATCGGCTCCCCGCGGCTTTCACCAGGTCGTCGGTCCACCGAGTGGGGGGCCGGCCTACGCTGCGTCTTCCGGTTCGTGGTCGCCACTCGAGAACCTTTCTTCCCCATCGGTTGTCAGTTCTACGAGCGATGTGGCCTGCCCATTGCCACTTCAACTTAGGTACTAACTCTACAAGCTATATCGGCAAAAACAGTGTATATTAAAAACAGTGCTTAAACGTGAAACTTTTTTTTTTCCTGAAAATAATGACCCTGGCATGAAAGTTGATTTATCTCAAAAAGTTGATTGAAGATTTTTTCAGTAGGTAAATGTTTTAAAAACATGTCCTTTTCAACGGCTTTCTAATGAGAAACCATTTATCAAAAAATATTGATGCGTTCCAAAGATACTCACAACCAAATATGTCTACCCCCTCATCGTCACATGAAATCATCCAGGTAAATACTTGGTATCAGGATCAACGTTAAGCCATAAAGCGGGAGTTAGGGCAACCAAGTAGTGATAAACTTATTTTTATGTATCAATGGACTCTCATTTTAATGCACAGAGTCTACTATACGAGTTGAAATTGGGCAAAATCCCGGGTAAATCACACTTAATATTGTTGATGACATTAAAAATGGAAATTTGTTTATTTCTTTGTATAACATCTCAAAACGGCTGTAATATTGTTCTTAAATCCAGTAAGTTGTAGATTTTCATGCACATTTTTAAGATTTTGTGCTTAAACTTTAACCAGAAGTACACGTTTTACCCTTTCAGAAGTTTTTATCATCTTATCCTAAAATTTGGTACAATAGCAAAATAAATACCCAAACGAAAATAAAGTTATTTAAGATTAGTGGTCGTTTATTAATAGAAATAATGTTTAACAATATTGTCATTTACCCAGGATTTTGTCCAATTTCAACTCGCATAGTAGACTCTGTGCATTCATGAGAATCCATTGATACATAAAAATAAGTTTATCACTACTTGGTTGCCCTAACTCCCGCTTTATGGCTTAACGTTGATCGTGATACCAAGTATATTTACATGGCTGATTTCATATGTCGATGAGGGGGTAGACTTCTTTGGTTGTGAGTATCTTTGGAACCCATCAATATTTTTTGATAAATGGTTCTCATGAGTATATATAAAAAAAATGTAATACAATTTGTGAGTTCTTTGACATTTTATGGTATTGATAATTATGATGCTACTAATATAGCTGTAAGTCTTAGTGTTACTAACAAATCGGATTGAATTATCTGTAATAAAATGAAATTAGTATTATTATTATTCACTCATTTATTTACTCATTTATTTATTTTATTCTTAAGCTTATGTTTTTTACAATATTTGTATAAAAAGGAATTTACAAAAATATTATAAAAAACCTAAACCTAGAGTGCCGCCGGCAGCGGGGCAGGACCCAAGCTACCGATGGTTAGGGCTGCAGAGTGAGGAACCTCCTGACAATACGTGCCGTGTCAAGGAGTACTGCCTTCTGAATCTGACCCTTGATCCAACCATCTAGCGAGAGCCTCTCCAGGTGTTGGTCGAGGCTCTTCGCTATAAGGCCGTTTGCCGAAACGACTATCGGGACAATGCTCGTTGAGTCAACATTCCACATGGCGGTTACCTCGTGAGCCAAGTCAAGGTACTTGCTGAGTTTGTCCTTCTCAGCCTTCACGAGGTTCTCGTCATGCGGAATGGTGATGTCAACGAGCACTGCCCGGCGTTGGGACCGGTCTATCAGCACGATATCAGGGTTATTGGCTACAATAGTCCTGTCCGTGATGATAGAGTAATCCCAATAGAGCAATGCACGACCATTTTCGAGAACCGGCCCCGGCGTGTACTTGTAGTACGGCACCTCAGACTCCACAAGGCCGTATTGAAGGGCAAGTTGCTGATGGATGATCCTGGCCACTAGGTTGTGTCTGTGCAAGTACTCTCCGTTAGCAAGATGAGAACAACCGGAAATGATATGTCGGAGAGATTCTCCGGGACGGCGGCATGCCCGACAGATGGCGACCGTACCGTCCTTCATGATATATTTCCGGTAGTTGTTCGTCTTGATAACTTCGTCCGCAATTGCACAGACCAAACCCTCGGTTTCCCCAAATAGGTCGCCGAATCGCAGCCAGTTCACCGACGCATGCAGGTCCACATCGGGCCCTGTCAAGGCCCGATAGAACCGCCCGTGCAGCTCCTTGCCTTTCCATACGTCCCTGCGGTCCTCAGTGCTAAGTACCACCGGTTTACGCCAGTTCTCATTTGCCAAGGAGAGCGGCGTGAGGCCCTTGTCAACTGCCACCACATCGCGATGCATCCCGCATTCGTTGTTTAGGAAGTACTCCCGGAGACTGCACACTTTACGGTTATGGAGGTTTTTGGCATTTAAAAAGCCACGACCCCCCCATTTCCGCGGAATGTACAGTCTCATAACAGACGAGCGCGGGTGCAACATACGATGCGATGTAAGCAGTTGATGGACCTTTCTATCCAGGGCGTCCAGCTCGATCTGAGTCCATCTTAGTATGCCAAAGGAGTATATCAATAAGGGCATCACCCAGCCGTTGATGGCGCGCACCTTGTTGCTACCCGACAAAAGACTGTTGAGTACTTTTTTCAGAATGCAGAAGAAGCGCTCCGCTTAACATCCCCTACTGAAATACCGAACGACTCTGACATACCAAGATACTTGTAGGTTTCAGTCTCGGAGAGGGATCTGAGAGTCATTGTCTCGGAAAGTTGCAAATTCGTAGAATTTACAACTTTCCCTCCTCGTACATGCATGACCGCACACTTATCCACACCGAACTCCATCCTGATAGAGTTGCTAAAATTCTCAGTGATTTTTAACAACTCTATCAATTGTGGGCGTTGCGGTGCGAACAGTTTGAGGTCATCCATGTACAGTAGATGACAGATGGTCTCACCCCCCCCCCCCCCCCGTAGAAGCCGACAGCCTAGCTTTGAATCCCCCAGTAAAGTACTGAGAGGATTCAACGCCAGGCAAAACCACAAGTGGCTCAGACTGTCGCCCTGGAATATGCCTCGCTCTATCCTTATTAAGTCCTGTGGACCAGAGACGCTGTCCCCGCCACCTGGTTGACGAAGGACCGTGGTCCACTGCCCCATGCATGACCTTAAAAAAGAGCTTAGAGTTGTATCTATCTTATACAGCTCCAAGACCCCCTCCAGCCATGAATGAGGCACCGAATCATAGGCCTTCTTATAGTCAACCCAGGCAGTAGAGAGAGCCCCTCTGTTCCGAGCCCCTCGTTCTCGCTTCCGTGGTACTACCGGACTTATGGAGCAGGAAGGTGACACCAGTTGTCACGAAACTTGGGAGTTAACCAGCCTCTAGGGCTTCTTGACATTGTATCGCCAAACATAGGTATGAGCACCGAATCTATTTAATCCAGAAGTTGTGCAATCCATCCGGTCCAGGACTTTTCCAGTTCTGGGCCGTCCAGATCGCACAACTTATGTCTTCGGAGTCTATCGTAATAGACCCCATGGACTCGATCTGCTCACACGTACGTTCGACAACACGCATCCAATCGCCCTCCGTGTGCTTGACGGGCACCGACCAGATGCTACGCCAAAACTCGTTCATGGCGTTTGCATCTGCTAGCTGACCGTCGACCACACGTTGGCCGGTTCCCTCCCAGTTCCGGTACACCTTCCTGTGGTCGCTTTGGAAAAGGCGATTTTGCTGATACCTATCCACACGCTCTCTGTTGCGGCGAATACGACTTGCCCACGCATAGACTTTCTGCTTCAGGAAGTCAATGCGCTCCGTGACACAGGCCATGTAATTCTTGGGCCTGATACCGGTCCCAGTAAAGGCCTGGGCCACGAAACGCATTACCCGGGGGCGATGATTGCCCCGACTGAAGCAGACCAGCTTCGCTATGAGAGTCCTGAAGTGATACGCTTCTCGATCCGTACCTGCCACGCGGGAGCACCATCGGCGGGTCGCGGTGCTCGGTCAGTGTCCGGAAACTTGACACGAGCCACGCGACTCGCCACGATGGCCCCACAGTACAAGATCGAGTGCGTATCAACTAAGTCTTCGCTAGTCCGTAAGTACGGAGCTAGCAAAGCGTTCGGGGCATCCCATTAGCACTAGGTTTCGTCTATTCGTGGGCAAACGTGGTAATCGCGGCCTAGAGGTAGATGTGGATCGATACCGCAAAATCGCGTCTACCAAAGCGCTCCTCAATTGCTCATTCGCCTGGGTACTTACGCTGTCACTCACACTTTCTTCCCCATCGATCGCGGGATCACCCCGCGGCGTCACCGGTGGCGGGCCCATAATTGGTCCCGGATCCGGAAGCGCGGCAGGCAGGACCCGCGGTGACGGAGAAGAAGCGCGAATAGGCAGCGTCTCTAGGCGCAACCGATCAAGCGTTGACTGGTCCAACAGCTTGCACCGATGGATAGCCCACACCTGATCCCACAGTCGTTGGGCGGATACGGAGAGGGATGGCTCAAGGTTCTGAAACAGAGACAGCATCCGATCTCGGTGCGCAGTCAGGTTGCTTCCTTTATTATTATTATTATTTTCATTTATTCATTTGAATTCTCGGGTCTAGCCCGGACATTTGGGAGGCATTGGTGGGGCCGAAGCTAACACCAAGAGGCCCTTTCAATACAACAGTAACTATAACACGGTCACACTATCCCTGGATCATTGCATTTCAGCGAGACCCACAGACAATGTGACCGTGTTTTACATATTTCTTTCTTATATGTTGGTGGTATATTGTTAACTATTTTATTATAATATGAAGGTAAAAACATCTGGGCTATTATGGTGAACTTTTGATGGTTTTTGATATTGGTTTATGGAATGAGATAACGGCACCTGCCAATTTTGTCTCATATCAAAAAGTTCGAGGCAGGTGACGACTCGCCACCCACTAAATGGGCCCCCTGTAGTGGCTACCGCATATTGGTGCCGAGGGAGCAACATTGGTGTGGGTGGCTTAGGGTGTCGAGAGGTGTGCTGCGCTTTCACTGAACGCTACTCGCGGCGTTATGCCCTTTAACACTTCCACCCTGGAGCTTAGGTTTTTGCTCTTGCGACTTCCAACCCTGGACAGCTAGGTAAGGCAAGCCAGGGGTCAGGGGTCTCATTTAGCCCCTTGGAATCAGGGTACGTGGTGTCGCCACTCACCGACGGCTCGCCACAAAGCCGCCCCTGCGTTATTATTATTATTATTAGAAAGCCGTTGAAAAGGACATATTTTTAAAACAATTTACTGAAAAAAATCTTCTCAAAAAAACTTTTTGAGATAAATCAACTTTCATGCCAGGGTCATTATTTTCAGGAAAAAAAATGTTTTACGTTTAAGCGCGGTTTTCAAAAACTATTGTTAATTCATAGAATTATAAAAAAAAGCAAGAATGAATCTTGATTGACATCGAACTGACGTACAGCAATGGCGGCCGCATAAATATGTGTGACTGATTAAAGGATTGCCATGCGAAGAAAATTACCCGAATCCGACAAAAAAAATTTGTTGTTGGTGTGACTTTTCGTATGACCAAAAAGCTACGCGAGCTTATAACAGAGTAGTCAAAATTGAATGGCTTATTTTTTTTTACTTTCGATGGGTTAGCTTTTGACTACATCTCACCTGATGGTAAGTGATGATGAGGTCGAAGGTGGAGCACGCCTACCTAGAATTAACCTATTTACTTTTGATTTGAAGACACCTTAGTTGTAAGTGGATGGAAATACCGACGCCGGGAGTGAGTTCCATTCCCTAGCCGCACGCATAATAAAGAAATCTGCAATCTCCCCTCCCCCACACTTGCCCTCACCTCCCCCCTCACTTAGTCTGCGTTCCCCCGCATTTTCTCCACCTCCCCCGCACTTGCCCCACCTCCCCCGCACTTGCCCCCCTCTCACACTTGCCCCCACCTCCCCCTTACTTTCCCTGCCACCCCCTGCACTTGCCACCACCTCCCCTCTCACTTAGTCTGCCCCCCCTACTTGCCCTGCCTCCCCCCGCACTTGCCCCCCTCCCCCCAAGAACCATGTATAGATTACATTTGGACAGTAATGAAGGGGTTGGTGATCTACGTAGCAATGTACGGCGAATGAAGTGGGAGCAATAGCTTCCCAGTCTCCACCGGGTGGCAACTGGGAATTTTACTCCCAGTTGCTATCCGGGGGCGAAGCATGTGGGGGCAACTGGGAATATACCCTGTACGCTATAGCGAAGAGAGAAGGGAGAGCGAAAAAGATAGGGCAAAAAGGATGAATGTATGACGGTGAAGAGAGGCGCACCTGTCTCCATTCATCCTTTTCCCCTCCCAGTTCTTTCTTCCTTTGGACAGGGTTAGGGCGTAAAACTAACTAACCAGGTCGGGTCAGCCAGTCAGTTAATAAAACTGTTTATTTGGCACAAATATTTATAGCCAGGGTGTTCCTTAAAATGTTTTATGAACACATAAATCGTATTTTTCTACGTTACTTTACTTTTTCTAAATTATAGAAAACCTGCACAAATATGCACGATTAGTAGGTCCATTACCGGTACAATATTTATTAACCTGCAAAGACCAGCACTTGCATATGCATAATGTAAATATGCATTTGCATATAGTCAGATCTCTAATTATGATCAATATAGGTGAATAAGTTGTATTCGAACATAATTTGGTCATTCTCCCACACTTCCGGGTAATTTGCAAGTTTGATTGTTGGTAACACTAGCTGGTTTTGTGTATTGATTGCATCTCAATAGTTTTATCAAAAAAGCAAGAAATTAGCGAAATATTAACAAGCTTACTTGTGAAAAGTGATCCCCTGACTTTTTTTATCAAACCACTATGATTCCGACAACTTTTCTCAACGCAAGACGGCATTTTATAATATTTTTTTCTATGCGCCTTGGGCGAGGTTCGGAGCAGTAATGGCAGGTGATAGACTTCCTATGATGTGAGTGTGTGCGTGTCCGCTCGTACTTATTAGCGTTCCGACTTCCTATGGGTACCTCGGTTCGGGATCAATTGGGACTCCGTCCTTCTTTTTTTATTAGGTCTATGGGTTAATTATGATTAAATTTAAATTTCAGTATAGTTATTGAGGTTTCTTTTAAGTAATTAAAACCAAAAACTTATTAGTTAATACCCGTACTTTCAGAAATTAGTGATTTAAAGTAAAAAACGGGAAATTTTCCCAATTTCCACAAAATGTTGAATAACTCAAAAAAAAACGCTGAACTAATATTGTGCTTAAAAGATAGCGCCCAAGGCCTGTTTCCTGTTTTCATTTGGGGGCGGGGGGGGGGGGGATTCTGACAAGAATCGAAGCTAGGGTTGGGATGATATGTGGATATGTAGGAGTGCAAGTCCACTGTCCCGAGGCGTATATTAGTAAGAAAAGCGCGAGCGAAGCGAGCGCGAAAATAACCTACAATATGTTCGAAAATGCATAAGACATCGTTTGCGAGTCATGATCAAAGCTCATCAGAAAAACCAGATCAAGCATGGAATGGAAAACGATGGCGCGAGTGCAGCGAGCGTGAAAAATTAGTGCGATGAACTGTAAAAACGGACGTTACTGCAACACGAGGCGTATACTAGTAAGAAAAGCGCGAGCGAAGCGAGCACGAAAATAACCTACAATATGCTCAAAATTACACAAGAAATGGTTTTTGGGTATATTTGCGCGCCATAATCAAATATCATCAGAAAACAGATCAAGCATGGAAAACGACGGCGCGAGCGCAGCGAGCGCGAAAAATCAGCGCGACGGACTCCAAAAATGGACGTCATTAACACGAGGCGCATACTAGTAAGAAAAGAGCGAGCGAAGCGAGCGTCTAAATAACTACAATGTGCTCGAAATAGCACAAAAAATCGTTTTTGGGTAGGTATATTTGTCATCTACATTCAAAGCTCATCAAAAAATCGATTAAGCACGAAAAACAACGGCGGGAGCGTAGCGAGCGCGAAAAATCTGCGCGATGTACTGTAGAAATGAACGTTATTGTAAGACGAGGCGCATACTAGTAAGAAAAGCGTGAGCGAAGCGAGCGCGAAAATTCTTTAAAACATCTTGAGGATTTCCGAAAAATATGTTTAGTAAGTGTAAACAGCGGCGCAGCAGTGTGTAGCGTGTGTTTAGTTTTGTTTAGTAAGTGTGATGGGCGTTGTTTTGACTTTACACAAAAACATCAAAACAAACGAGCAAATCTAGGACGAAAATTATCTTTGAAACATCGATTTATAAAAATTCAATAAGGATCTATAGCAGTTAATTCCACTGTAATACAATGGTTAATACCTATACCTACCTACTAATTTGAAATTTTTGAGGCTGCACCTCGAATGTGTGGTGGTTTAAAAAAAACCCTTCCCAACTACTATAATACTACCAGAAAATTTTAAAATTATTTCAGATATTTAACACAAACCAGCCAGTTTGTAGCCCCCAACCCAACCAGTAGTCGGACCAGTATAAGTGGGTAGTGAAAAGAGTGAAATATATTTCCGCAATTCCACTGTCTTTTTACTTATACAAAGTGTAGGCAGAGGCCGATTACTGGCTTTTAATTGGGGGCGGCGAACTGGGTCTTTTACTATGGAATACTTAGTAGTTTGCTTTACCGTTGAATATAGAATGAAAGGAAACAGGGAAAAGTCATCGGCAAGATGTCTTGTAGACTTTTCTCTGTAAGACGTAACTAAACACCGTCAAAAATAGAAAGAAAAAACATCGGCTCCTAATCTTACCACCCCTAAAATCTGGTGTGTTAGGCTCAATCCTACTCAACCTAATGGTACCTATATGCTGTGTAAAAGTGCACCTCAACTGAATCGGAAAATTGAACCAAAAGTATGGGACTCCTGGGTCTTTTGCCCCAGGAGTAGAAAGTATGCCTCCCCCCCTGTATCCGCCATTGGTTTAAACACACCCTGAAAGGATACGGGCTACGAACCAATCACCCCTGTAGGTACATCTATACCCTACCTTGTTGTTTACAATTAAAGCTCCTACCTATAAATAGTTACATGGTCATAATTAGGTTGAGACTGGCTACGTGGCTACGTTGCTTGTCTGCAGACCTCCTGCAGACGCTAGCGCGGCGGCTAGGCGCTACAGTAATTTTGTTTTGCTTCAGTCACGCTATTCGGACTAAGCATTGCTGGTTGGAGTAACTCCACTCGTCAGTCCGTTTTAGCTACAGTTTAGTAGTACCCCACCAAGCGCAGCACATTTTGATACCGATCATCCACTTATTACGTTCGTACGGCGCGGCGCGGCGCGCGGCGCTTGCGTACAGATACCATATCAGCTGACATGCATCGGAAACACTCAATTTATTGGATCACTGGAGAGATAAATGCACGCAGACATCAACGTAAGGGTTTATTTACTTTTTGTGAAAACTACTGTACTGACTGGTAATTTAACATCAAGAGTAAACTTATCGCTACATTGTGTAGAAAACAATATATTTATTGTGAAGGTCTTATGAAGTGGCCCAGTTTTAGCCGTAAAAGAATGAATATCGATCGATGTCGTAACACCGCTCGCACCCTGTGTTTTTAAATTGTATGTAATTTTGCAGGACCGCCCGTGGAAGTGGGGGTCACCATGTACGTGCTCTCCATCAGCTCTCTGTCTGAAGTCCAAATGGTACACTTGTCTCTGTAGTATCGCAGCGTGCCCTGACACCGCCCCCTGCCCCCCACCGCCCCCCGTGCGTACCGCGCCCCCGCGCCCGCCTCTCACCGCGCGCGCTTGTTGCAGGTCCGCCGGTGGAGGTGGGCGTCACGATGTATGTGCTGTCGATCAGCTCCGTGTCGGAAGTGCTCATGGTACCTTCTGTGTGCTCTAGCTTGTCTCGCTCCCTGGCTCTGGCCAGGAGCAGCCCCAGACTCGAGGCTGCGAGCATGTATACGCCTATGTGGAGAACTCTGCTTCCTTTTGTCTAACTACTCCTCCACCTCCTCATCGACGACGAACCGGTAGCGTTGTTCCGCCGCGAGCGAGCGCGTCCCTTCACGCGGGGCTCGATACTGGCTGGCCTCGTCGTTTCTATATTACCGCCGCGCGCTTCCGCGAGCCGAGTGCGGCCGACCGACCGGCAACCGCGCCATCACCAGCCTGCTCTCTTCACTCGGTAGAACCTACCCGTTTCGTCACCCGTAACACCTCTCTGCACCGGTATTAGAGCTTTACGATGAACCGCTATTTTATTTTATGTGTTTGTTGAATGTTGTGCTGTGTCTATTTATGATTATCTAAACGTTTCGTGTCGTTCTGTATGGCCAAACCCGACCGACCGCGGCGGCTGAATCGATGTAAACCGTCTCTGTACTTGGAACGAGTCGTGCGTTGTTCGTGTGGTAGCAGCAGCGGTGTCAGCGCACCGCCAGCGCGGCTCGCCGGCTCGGTACTGATCGCTCGCTCGGCCCGCCCGCAGGACTTCACGCTGGACTTCTACTTCAGGCAGTTCTGGACGGACCCGCGGCTCGCCTACAGGAAGCGGCCTGGCGTCGAGACGCTCTCCGTCGGCTCCGAGTTCATCAAGAACATCTGGGTGCCCGACACCTTCTTCGTCAACGAGAAGCAGTCCTACTTCCACACCGCCACCACCAGCAACGAGTTCATCCGCATCCACCACTCGGGCTCTATCACGCGCAGCATCAGGTACCGCGCGCCTCTCCCTGCCTGCCCCTGCCCTGCCCTTCCTCTGCCCTGGTCCGACTCACGCTCGCGCCGCTTACTTGCAGGCTGACCATCACGGCGTCGTGCCCCATGAACTTGCAGTACTTCCCCATGGACCGCCAGCTCTGCCACATCGAGATAGAGAGCTGTAAGTATACCCGTCTACCGCCGCCGCCGGCGAACCTGGACCTCCAACTTCCTGGATGATATTGTTTATAAATTAATTAAGTAAACCTGTGCTCTTGAATTTTTTCCCGAAGTATGAGCGAGGCGATGGGGATTGATCTGGAATTTGTTTCAAAATTTAACTAACCGATGTCACGTTTATCTGCAGAGATGATAGAAAAATAATACAAAGAAAGTATGCGTGTCGTGCTCACGAAGCGATCTTTGGTTCGATAGTCACAATGCAATCGACTCACTGGGCTTGTACCGATGTTGTGCCGTGGCCACCGTTCCGTACCCGTTCCGCATCACTGACGCCACCGACAGCGGGCCACTGGCACCGGCCGCCGCTGCGCGCACAGCGACCCGGCCTGGCGCGGGCGCGGCTCCTCGCCTACCGCACCCGCAGGGACCGCTCCGCACCTCTCACCTCTCGCTCGCACCCCTCGCCGAGCACCGAGCACCGCTCACCTCTCACCCGCACGTCCACGCCGTACTGGCACCGCACCGACGCGACGCTTCTTCTCACATCGGTTTATTCGTTGACCGCACTCGTACCGGTGGTCGGTTTCGTAGCTCCGCTAGCATGCCATTTTATCCATTGCACGCACGAGGTAGATAGTCGTTTTTATTTTTCTATCATCCCCGTGCCGGAGCGCGGTGCGGACCCCATCGTGGCGCGGCAACCGCGGCTCGCAGCGTAAGTGATAGCGTTTGTGTGTTTGGCATGTGTCCGGAGTCGGGTACACCATGACAGACATTCTGTACGTGTGGAGGGACGGCGCCTCCAGCGTCGGCATGAGCAGCGAGGTGCAGCTGCCGCAGTTCCGCGTGCTCGGCCACCGCCAGCGGTCCACCGACGTGGCGCTCTCCACAGGTAGGCCTCCCCTCGCCCCGCGCCCCGCCCCGCGTCCCGCGCCAGCCTCGGTCGCCCCGCGCCCCGCGCCGTGCGCGCTACTCGTCACTCACCATGTTCTGCGCACAGTCGGCTACACGATGCGAGACATCCGCTACAAGTGGAACGAGGGACCCAACTCCGTGGGCGTCTCCCACGAGGTCTCGCTGCCGCAGTTCAAGGTTCTCGGTCACCGCCAGCGTGCCATGGAGATTTCCCTCACCACAGGTTCGCATAATTATGTACCAAGGGCTTATTATGTGATTGAATTTTTATTTTATTGCAGACGTTTTGAACTTGTTCTCTTTAATATATTACCTATAATATCGTGCATATTATTACCGTGGCTTACATAACGTACGTAGCACCAGATGCACTAGCACAGGGCCGTAATGCGCGCTTATGCGCTGGATGCGTTTCCAGGAAACTACTCGCGGCTGGCGTGCGAGATCCAGTTTGTGCGGTCCATGGGTTACTACCTGATCCAGATCTACATCCCGTCGGGGCTGATCGTGATCATCTCGTGGGTATCGTTCTGGCTGAACCGCAACGCAACGCCGGCGCGCGTGCAGCTTGGAGTCACCACCGTGCTCACCATGACTACGCTCATGTCCTCCACCAACGCGGCGCTGCCCAAGATCTCCTACGTCAAGTCCATCGACGTCTACCTCGGCACCTGCTTCGTTATGGTGTTCACGAGCCTACTAGGTGAGTGCCATTCTTTCGCCCCCTCCCCCGCCCTTCGCCCCGCCTCGCTGCTCGCTATCACAGCTCCCGTATCGTGCGTTTCAGAGTATGCCACCGTCGGGTACATGTCCAAGAGGATACAGATGAGGAAACAAAGGTTCGTGGCGATACAGAAGATAATGGCTGAGAAGAACGTGAGGCCGGAGCCCCCACCGTGGGACTCGCACTCGCTTTCCAAGATGAGCACTAGTTCACGGTGTCCACCGGGCCGCTCCTCGGTGGGTACAGCGACCTACGCGTGGCCTGCGCGTTAGGCAAGGGAGGTGAGGGTAGGTCGCGGCTGACGGCGGGCGTGTGTTGCAGGAGGTGCGGTACAAGGTGCGGGACCCAAAGGCGCACTCGAAGGGCGGCACGCTGGAGAACACGCTGAACGCGCGCGTCGCCAGCGCCGCTTCGGAGGACCCGCTGCCCACCATGCACCCGCTGCACCCGGGCAAGGTGAGCGCCGCTCGTTGCTACACTACGCCACCGTTTAGTGTCTACATAACTTGTAATATGCCAAATTGAACACTTTTAGTTTTATAACTTTTTTTCATTGATTCGTTCTAAATAACCGTTACAATAACGCTGGCGTATTTTTTACTGATCAAGCAAGCACAAAGTGCGAGCGAAGCGTTTCCGTTTCAACTTGGACAAAGATGACTTCGCATGTCTGCCCGGAAGATGTCTTGCTATTTTCCTCTACAGGTTGCATTTCTCAACCGATTGTTGTGATCAGGTTCGATAATTACATGAACATTTGGCGATTCAGTTTTTGGTTTTCAATATGGGGGAGCCATGGAGTTTGAAAACGTAAAAAAATATCAAAATTCAAATAGAAACTTGCGAGGCCTACAGCTCATGGGCTCTGTTGGGCTC
Organism: Ennomos quercinarius; assembly: GCA_910589525.2. NCBI lineage: Eukaryota > Metazoa > Arthropoda > Insecta > Lepidoptera > Geometridae > Ennomos > Ennomos quercinarius. The sequence goes on from OU342510.1 coordinate 13,175,904, forward strand.
TGTGAGCCCATGAGCCGTACTAGTGTTGACTTTAATGCGCATCGTTTCTGTGTGCAGGACCTGGGCAAGTTCCTGGGAATGACGCCGTCGGACATCGACAAGTACTCGCGCATCGTGTTCCCGGTGTGCTTCGTGTGCTTCAACCTGATGTACTGGATCGTGTACCTGCACGTCTCTGATGTCGTCGCGGACGACCTCGTGCTGCTCAGCGACAAGTGAGTGCGGCGAGTGGCACCGGCAGCTGCAGATCGTCGGCAATGTCGTGCCGACAAGGGAGCGCATGTCGGGTTGTGTCATGCTGACAATGGAGCGCGTGTCGGATTATGTCGTGCTGACAAGGGAGCGCGTGTCCAGTTGTGTCGTGCTGACAAGGGAGCGCGTGTCGGGTTGTGTCTTGCTGACAAGGGAGCGCGTGTCGGGTTGTGTCTTGCCGACAAGGGAGCGCGTGTTGGGTTGTGTCGCGCCTACAAGGGAGCGAGCGTTGGGTTGTGTCGTGCCCGCAAGGGAGCGCGTGTCGGGGGTCGGCGCCAGGCCGCCCGGTGACAGAGGAAGCCATGACGTCGGTTCTCGGCGACATGCGAGCCGCGCCGCAGCAAGCGAGTGGTGCCGCGCACCGTACTACACTTGTTAGCTCATATAAAAAGTCTGATGCTCAATTTTAAATCGCTTTACTTATCGATCGGACGGTGACCTGTGGAGAGTTCCGTCGTGTGATACGGGTCGGTTGAGGCCCGGTTACGTATTATTAGGAAATATTGCACCTTCGAAACGTTGGTTTAAGATATTCTATGGAAAGTTCTGTTTTCCGTTCAGATTTATATTTTAGAGTTGAGTAGTTTTAAGCGAGGTCTCCGGCTCGGTGCTCGAGGCTCCCAGCCAGGTGATTCACGACAGGGTTTTGATACATCGTTTACACTACTGATGCACCGCACGGTATACGCAGTAGGTGACGTGCCGCTGCAGACCGGTGTGTGCCAGTGCAGGCCGCTGTGTGCCAGTGCAGGCCGCTGTGTGCCACTGCGAGCCGTTGTGTGCCAGTGCAGGCCGCTGTGTGCCACTGCGAGCCGTTGTGTGCCAGTGCAGGCCGCTGTGTGCCACTGCGAGCCGTTGTGTGCCAGTGCAGGCCGCTGTGTGCCACTGCGAGCCGTTGTGTGCCAGTGCAGGCCGCTGTGTGCCACTGTGAGCCGTTGTGTGCCACTGCGAGCCGTTGTGGCCCAGTGCGGGCCATTGTGCGCCACAACGGGCCGTTGTGTGCCACTGCGGGACCTTGCATGCCGCTGCGAAGTGATGCGTACTGGACCGCATCGCGTGCATCACTCGTCGTTCGTCGTTTCTCTTCTCTCACATTTACTTGTTTTGTATAATATTATTATAATGTAAGACAAAATGTTCCTTAATTTTAGAGCAATCATAAATTTAACGATTACTGATTAAGTAGATATAGAGTAATCACTTAGCACTCGTCTGTAAAGCGATTTATATACATAACTTAATAGAATAATAGGGTACACTTAGGTTAAGAAACCGGTTCTAAATTATGTAATAACTATTCCGAAGAATGAATATTGTACTATGTAAGTAATCGTAACGTTCAATATTGAACTATAAATAATAGTTTTATGATATTATTGTACCTACATCACTAGTCACTATTACAACTTGTATAGAATCACCCTTCATTTTTATTAGTTTAGAATAAAATGGTAAAACGTTATCGGCACCGTGCGGCACGCGTATGGCGACATGCCTACATGTGTACTGCTCGCTCCGAGGTCTAATTAGTGTAATAATTATATTACTCGCCTGCTCTACGCGCAGTACATCTAACTCCGATTGAATAAATGTAAATTTATCAAAAAGCCAAACAGACCAATAAGTAGGTAAATTAACAGATTAATTTATATAAGAGTGAATTTTTATTTTGTATTATGTTGGAACTTAATGAAATAAATCCAACACGAGTGTCGATTCTCAAGTTGCGAGTAAACTCAGTTTGTCACCTCGATGATCCTATTCCGATGATACCGATTGTCAGAAGTTGGCACCTATATTTTATTCTAACTAATGGTACAAAATGTAAATATTTAATGACGCACGATTATACCGTGCATGTAAAGCGTAGGTAGAACCTAGAGTAACTTCCCTTTAGTTGGACACTAGTCAAGTCAGCAAATATAAATATCATTAAATTATTTAGCACCTGAGTTTGTGTATCTACATTACAAACTGTTGCGCTCAGTCTCTCTCACTTTCACCCGACCGCTCGTATCGTACCACTAGCCACGTATACCGAGGGGTGCCACCGCATGCCGTCGCATGCCACCGCATAATGTTCGGATAAAGACGCGTGCCGTCGCATGCCACCGCATACTGTTCGGATACAGACGCGTGCCGTTGCATGCCGTCACGCGCCTTCGCGGGCCGTTGGTGGCACTGCCTCCACATGCCTTAACACCACTATAATACACTACACTTGGGTACTTGCTTGCAATATTGGTGCGAGAGCCCACTGCAAAAATACCTACGTCATCGGGTACCCCAATAGGCTATCTTTAGATCGTTAACCAACACTTAAACATGTAAAAAAAATACAGGTCTGCCAGTTCCGATCCTGCCGGGTCATGGAAATAATCCACCTCCACCAACTTCAAATGCCTTGAATACTAAGTTTTCCCAAGTTTAGACCTGGCAGACCTTTTAATCTATTATCAGGGTCGCCTTGGCTATTATTAAGCGTAGGTTTCATCGGGGTATTCGTTGAGGTAGGTAAAGGGTCTGAAGGGCACATTCTTAGGGGTCTGCCAGATACTTCCGGCAGGGTGCGCAATGGCAGACCAATTTTTTTTACATAATTAATCAATGGTTATCTATCTGTTGCCAGAACTTTCAATCGGGTAAATTTTGCCAAAAAAAATATATCAAAAAATTTCAATTATTTCCATGACCCGGCAGGATCGAAACTGGCAGACCTGATTTTTTTTACATATTCAGATGTCGGTTAACGATGTAAAGATATATCTATTGGGGTACCCGATGACGTAGGTATTTGTGCAGTGGGCTCTCGCACCACATGTACCTATAAAATATTCTGCATTTGTGCACCACTAGGTACTTGGCACCTTGCTACTTTCACAAAATTCTGTCTGTTTTTGAGATTTTTCTTCATGCAGTAATGTGAATCGTTTCTTATCAACTTCTATTCGCTTACAAACTAAGCGAACCAAAAATTTAGTATAAGTAAGTGCAAATCTGAAAATTCTAAAATACATATTATGTCTATTTGTAAGAAAATTAGCGTCATCGAAAATAAATTCGTTTAAAGTCGATAGAAATATATTTAAGTTTTACCTAAATGACTTGTGGTTTTATTATGTGGCCTTTCCTTTTAGGGTCAATTCACATAGAGCTGCAAAATGCTCGAGCAGTTTTTAAGTGCTATTGGAATATAAACATTATTCCATTTAGACAAAGCTGAAAACAGTATGCAACATTAAAATCTTACCTACAAGACAGGAGCGCGTGTGCGAACATTGTCGCCGCGGCAGCGCGAGCATGCTCGAGCATGCTCGAGCATGCGCGAGCAGTCGCGCGGCTGCTCGAGCCAACTTTATTTTCTAGGGAATCGTACTTTTCAGTTGAAAAGATCGTAATTTGATATGAATACCCGAAAAAAAGAGGATGCATAGAAATCTTAATGAAACATTGGGAAATTATTTAAATAAGAACCGTAATTTATAATAATTACGAATTAATATTTTAGGGCACACAATATCAAATATTAGGCAATTCTTAATTTTTATTTGTATTTATTTTATGACGGGCAAAGGCACTTTTAGTATTTTATATACAAACAATGAGTGATTTTCTGGAACTTTGGTTACCAGAATCACGACAAATTCCATAGGGAAATCCCCACGAAGCAAAAAAAAACAGTACGTTTTTAAATCATAAAACTCCGAATCAACGACTATTAATAAAATAAAATGAAATTGAAATATACGTACTACGTAGTGTGTACTTTGAATAGCAATTACGTAAAATAATAAAATAAATAAGGCGGTAAGAACAGCGCGGTGGTCATGGAACTTTGATTGTAATGCAACAGGAGAAACATTAATCCTAATTTGAAAATTTCCATACTAACTTTGCACATAAAGTGTACCTTGGATCTTGATGAGTACATGCTGGCGTAGACCTCACTCAGGGCGTACGCGACGTCCATGGGATTCCTATGAGTGCAAAACAACTCTTGGCTGATGGAGAATGCCGGGTTTGGACGAGCATACCTTAATTCGAAGAGGTTATTTCTGTCGAAGTAAGGCAGCTGGTTCCAATCCCCAATGAGGACAACTTCACTAGCGGCTGACAATCGAGCAGCCATCACTATGGCTCCAAAATGGTTCATGAGAGCCTCATCAACCGTCAAGCGGTCACATTCTGACTCTCTGAAACCATTTACTAACACTGAAGCCATAGTACGCACCTTGGATGTTTCCTTTCCTCTTATCCGGTGCGCGAGCTTGCTTTTTAGATCTTTGGCTGCCTCGATTGTAGTGGTGACTACAACCTCCCTGCTTTCGTCGAAGTTCCTCACAATATGTGTTGTTTTGCCGCATCCGGGAACACCATTAACCCATCTGAATTGCGGTACCGCCCAATTTTGCCATGAAGACTCAGAGTTCCCTGAAATGGTTTCTGCCATCTCTACGATTCTGCTATCAAGCATAATCTTCGTACATCGGGCAGTGACTACGATGGGGTCTTCTTTTGGAGTCGCGAACTTCAGTTGACCAGTCCGTTGTGTCTCTCCCTCGTCCAGAACCACAAATCCACACGTTGCGTTGTATGCCGCCATGTACTGACCAGACATGGTTCCCTTGATGACCTGGGATGTGTCATTGTTGTACACAGCAGCATCTGCTTCCTCGAGTCTCACGCTGAGAAGCTTCTCGTTGTCCAGCCGAAAAGATTGCACGATGTTCTTGCAAGTTATCAGATTGACTTTGATGGTCGCTCGTACAGCCGCTTGAAACTCAAGGAATGCATTCCTCATGTGGTCTCTGGGTCCAGATGCTGGTTTGAGACATGGTGGACTAACTATTTTGACTATTTTGAACATCAATATAGTACAGGTGGGACAATTTTTTTATTTTTTTTTATTATTTTTTTTAACTTTTTATAATAGAATACATAACTTTTTTTTTTTTTTTAAGAATTAAAAAGAAATATCTGGGTCTCATCCTGGACGGGAGGTGGACTTTTGGGGCTCATTTTACCCGCCTGGCCCCAAGAGTCCTGGGAGCGGCCGCCGCTCTGGGGAGGCTGCTGCCCAACGTGGGTGGTCCAAACGCTACGTGCCGCCGGCTATACTCCGGAGTGATCCGGAGTATGGCCATGTATGGGGCACCGGTCTGGGTGGACGCCCTCGGTCGCAATAACAAAGCCCTGCTGCGACGTCCGCAGCGGGTCTGTACGGTTTGAGCAAACCGCACAATAAAGCTTACAAGTACATGTTCCCGCGGGTCAGCATTTTTACTCCACAGCAACGATTTTATATTATTTTAATTAACGTCAGTACACATATCGCCTCCGAACCATCAACACTCATTTAACTATAACTATTTTGTACTCAATAACAATAAACGAAGAACAAGAATTCGTAAACTTATTTTAACTAAAACTATTTAACAATTCAAAGATTGTAGGGTGCAAACCATACATCTTTTTGGTCCTTCGAGCCGGATCTGAACCAGCGACCTATGGATGTATGGTTTGCACCCTACAATCTTTGAATTGTTAAATAGTTTTAGTTAAAATAAGTTTACGAACTCTTGTTCTTCGTTTATTGTTATTGAGTACAAAATAGTTATAGTTAAATGAGTGTTGATGGTTCGGAGGCGATATGTGTACTGACGTTAAAATAATATAAAATCGTTGCTGTGGAGTAAAAACGCTGACCCGCGGGAAAATGTACTTGTAAGCATTATTGTGCGGTTTGCTCAAACCGTACATGCTCCCCAGGGCGAGATGAGATGAGGTGAATGATAGTACAAGGCGATACAACAATTCAAAAAATAAAACTTAAATAGACTAACTTATAAATTTCATTCATATCACACATCACTACAACTTGCACCAAATAGCCTGTTTTGTTTACATCAGGTGACGTCTTGTCCACGCGGGAATACGGGTGAGTCACTCTGGTATCGACTTCGTTTCTCGGAGTTCGTCTTGACGTTGTTGGTACTGGTGGAAGTTGTACGAGTTGTATGGCGGGTTCTGAGGGTCGACGAGCAATAGTGGTAGGCGATGTAGAGGAAAACGTCACTGAGCAGCGAGCTCGGGCGCGCCGCCCAGCCAGCAGGTACAGCACCACGAATTGGTGAACATCGTGTGTTGTAATGGTGCTGCTGGTAGGTCATATCTTGTCATCTTTGTTTTTCATTTGATTTATTTGTTCGTCGATCTGTCGTTGTTTGTTTTGTAGGTTGAAGTCATCGGTCATCTCATCTGCGTTTAAGTTTGTTGGTATGATTATGTTGGAAATGCTGTTTATAGGTATTTCATCTTGAGTAAATCAGGTTGTACAGTTAGATAGTTTGCAGGTTGCATACGCTCATATGTTTTGAAGGTCTCGCCCTTGATGACACAGCCATTCATGGAGCGATAACGCCGGCCTTGCTGACTCGCTCGATCGTCAGTAACCTGACGCTCGCAGGTGATTTCAATTGTTGATTCTCCACAGGAGAAATATAGGTAAGTAATAAGTAAGTAGATGTTTAACTTAGTTCAATTCGAATATTGTCGTTTTGTTCCTTGCAGGTATTTCGTAGTCATCTGGTTTTATTTGGGGGATTGGGCGTTATTCACTCGTTGTTATTACCGTTGCATTGCTCTTCAAGTTTGTTTGTTTTATTCTCGTTCATTAGTTTTCCGTGTTCTCTTATAGTTATTAGGTAGTAAGGTGGTTGACTGCCGGGTCGGATTACATCGTGCCGCTGCCGGTAAGTCTCCCATCCTTTGTTGTGTATGTTGAATAGGGTTGTGCCTTCTGCATTTTACTCGATTGTTAATGTTGTTGCTATGTTTCTTCTTGACAGCCCTATTTCTACCGACTTCCCAGTAAGTATTGTTTTCTCCGACTCTGTCGTAAAAGTTTGATCTTTTGAAGAACTTCTTTCTTCCGTTCCAGGTTCCAGATTTTGCCTTTAAAGGAGTTATGTTTTAAATGTTTTATGATAATATTTCTTGTTTTATTTATTCCAAGTGCAGTTATGCTGCTGGACTTCCGAGCGGTATGCGATAACGATAGCGTCCATGCGGTAACTTGAGTCAAGTTTCAGTTTCTGGTAAGTGTAGCGTTGATGATCTTCCAGGAATTGTTTCAGATGTTTCTGTAGTCTGTTCTAGCTACTGGATCACCGCAGTGCCATCCTAGTACAGTAGTGAAGATTGTGTTCTTCGTTTGAGTTATAGCTTGTCTGATTTAGGTATTTCGCCTTCGTCAACCCGTTGTAGGTTCGTTTCCTCATTTGTTTGGTATTCCGTTGATATCTGATTTGAAGTTCCGTTGTTTTTGTTGAATGTTAGTTGTAATGCAAAGATGTCTTCTGTTGTGTTTCATTGTAAGCGATTCTTGGTGTTGATAGTCTTGTAGTAAAGATTTCTTGTTTGGTTTTCAGAGCTTGTCGTAGATGGTGGAGCGTAAGGGTGGTGGTGTGATTTGGCCTTGACTAGTGCAGTAGCCAAATGTGTTTTGGGCATGTCTTTGGTTTGCACGTGGCTGCTAGAAGTAGATGCATTCCTGTCGCTATGTCTGTCGTTGTTTCCAGCCGAGTTCACGGAAGTGTCGTGTAACAAAGTATGATGGTGTGAGTTGCATTGGAAACAACATTTCGCTGACTTGCACTGTTTGCCCTTGTGGTCGAACAAACAGTTAGTGCATAAGTTATGTGTTGCAACAAAATTCCATCGTTCGTTTGAATGTAATTTGATAAACTCGTTGCAGTGGAATAATCCATGTCCGTTTTTGCAGAGTGGGCATGTAACGTAGTCAGGAACTTTACTGGTTTTGTTCAAGGTGAAATAGTTGTTGCTTGAGTTATATGGTGTTTCTGGCTTCAAGTCGAAATTTAGGTTGCCACTGTACGCCCTGTATTTTGGTTGAAATCTGTTGTTGGATGATGACCCACGCTGTTGTTGGTAATCGTTTGTTTGTCGGTCTTGTTTGCGACGTGCAGTTTCCAAAGATGTAAATTTAGTTTCTAAGTAGCGTAGGAATTCTGTTAAGTTAGGTAGTTCTCTTGGTTTTTCTAAAGATTCATTGTAGTCGTTGTAGGTGTCAGCATCCAGTTTTTGTGATAGAAGATGTACCAGGATTGGGTCCCAGGTCGAGATATCCACGCCGAGGTTCTTTATAGCGTTTAAGCACTCGTTAGATGTATCGTGAATCTTCTTGATGACAGCAGATGTTTGATGTTGTATAGTTGGTAAGTTTTTTTTTTTTTTTTTTTTTTTTATTGTTCGATAGGCTTGCGCTTGACCACTATCTCACCTGATGTTAAGTGTCGATGCGGTCTAGGATGTAACGCGCTTGCCTAGAAGATACCTGTTCACTCTCGATTTGAAGACTCCAAGATTGTAGTTCTCGGGAAATACAGACGCCGGCAAAGCGTTCCACTCTTTGGCTGTTCGCATGATAAATGTGGAAGCAAAACGCTTTGTTCGCACATGCGGGATGTTAACCATGTAACGATGGCGTTTTTTCGTACATCTGCTTGTCCGATGGTGGAAAGGTGATGGCGGAATCAGGTTATGCAACTCCAGTGCGCACTCTCCAAAATGCACTCGATAAAAGACCGATAAACTGGCAACTTTGCGTCTATGGTCGAGGCTCTGTAGCCGAGTCTCAAACAGTTAATTGCCTATGAGCTTCTTGGCGCGTTTTTCAATAGAATCTAAGGCTTCCAGCTGGTATTTAGCAGATCCATCCCACAGGTGGCAGCAGTACTCCATGCACGATCGAACTTGAGCTTGATACAAATTAAGAAGCTGTTCCGGTGCGAAGTACTGCCTGACCTTAGCAAGAACACCAAGCTTTTTGGCAGCTAGTTTAGCCTTCGACTCTATAAAGGACCCAAAGTTCAAGTTAGATGTCAGGGTCATACCTAGCAGCTCTAGGTGATCCGAAATCGGTATCGAAATGTCACGGAAAGTGGGAACCAACAAAAACGGACTCCTTTTTGCGGAAAAAAGACACGCCTGGGTTTTGCTTGCATTGAACCTAACCAAGTTTGCCTCGCCCCATGCAGAGACAGCATTCAAGGCCAAGTTCATGCTCTCAACCATGGTCTCTCTGAGAGCGTGAATTTCGGCACCACTGGCCCTAGCGCTAGACTTGTAGCTTTCTACAACCGTGCTGTCATCCGCATACCCAAAGATACCGGGTTTTAGCAGGTCATTTATATGTAGCAGGAAGAGGGTTGCAGAAAGTACCGATCCTTGAGGTACCCCAGCATTGATTGCTAATCGATCAGACGAGCAGCCGTCAATAACTACCCGTATGGATCTTTCCCTCAAAAAATCTGAAATCCATTTGCACAGGCCAGTGGGCAGGCCGAAAGATGGAAGCTTGCTTATGAGGCTATCATGCCAGACCCTGTCGAAGGCCTTCGAGATATCAAGAGAAACGGCAAGGGTTTCACCGTACTTCTCGATGGCCTCGCTCCATGTGTGCGTGGCATACGCTAGAAGGTCTCCAGTGGACCGATTTCGGCGAAAACCGTACTGTCGGTCACTCAGGAGATCGTTTGCTTCTAGGTATGCCAGGAGCCGGCTGTTCAGAACACGTTCCATAGTCTTGCAGAGAATGGACGTGACTGATATTGGCCTATAGTTAGCAGGATCGGCACGACTACCTTTTTTAGGCACAGGTTGCAAGTTTAGGATATTGTTGAGATGAGAGGTGAATATCAGCTTCTTGTTGTTGTATCTGTTGTTGAGAATCTCCCAAACACGTGGTAGTTATCAGAACTGATTGATAAATGCTGAATCAGTTTTTCAGCTTCGCCTGTCACCTTGGTCTTCAGATATTGCATCTTCTGAGCGCTCGATAAGTACGAGTTAGTGTGGACTGTTCTGTAAACAAGTCCTTGAAGGATATCCAGCTGTTGTAATCTCCTCCGAAGGTAGGTAAGTCCATCATAGGAGTAGACTTTTCTTTGTGTGATACTGACCACATTTTGGTGTTTATGGCTTTCTTCAAGTCGAAGTATTGTTGTTCGGACATTTCAAAAGTTTGTTCGTAGACTTCATCTTGTATTGTTGCTTCGCAATCGATCTCCCAGTGTAAGGAGTCGATCACTTTCCATCTGGATTCGAGGTTCTTGAGAGTGTCCTCGAATTCCCACTTCTCGTTGATAAGTTCTAAGTTGATAGTTGCGATTGTTCTGGAAAAAGCCTTGAAGTTGCTGTTTTGTTTGCGTAGCATTTCTTTCGTTTTGCTAGCGTTACCTTGTGTAATAGTTTTGGCAAATGTTTTTTTTTTCGTTGATTGTTGTTGTTTTTGTTGTAGTAGTTGTTTGTTGTTGTTGTAATTGTTCTTGTGTAGTTAGTGTGATCTAAGAATGTACCTTCTGTACGGTATGTGCGCCTTGTCTCAATTCAGCCGGTGAGACCCGCTTGTGGGAGGCCAGCCGAACCGATTCGCTACCGCAAAAAGATACAAACACAAAGTAGGTATAAATCACACTTCGTTGACCTGTGGACTGTGATGGTATGTATCCTCAGGTTGCTGGTAGTACTTGCAGGAAGAACCACGAACTCACAGTATTTTCACACCGAAAACGCGCGATTCGTCCTACGAGCACGGTTCTCGAAGGACCAAAAAGATGTATGGTTTGCACCCTACAATCTTTGAATTGTTAAATAGTTTTAGTTAAAATAAGTTTACGAATTCTTGTTCTTCGTTTATTGTTATTGAGTACAAAATAGTTATAGTTAAATGAGTGTTGATGGTTCGGAGGCGATATGTGTACTGACGTTAAAATAATATAAAATCGTTGCTGTGGAGTAAAAACGCTGACCCGCGGGAACATGTACTTGTAAGCTTTATTGTGCGGTTTGCTCAAACCGTACAGGGTCATTGCGACGAAGGCGATCCGCGGATACCGGACGGTGTCCTGGACGGCGGCATGCGCGCTGGCCGGTGATCCCCCCTGGGAGCTCGAAGCGGAGACCCTTGCCGAAGTTTACCACTTCGTGGCGGCGAGGAGGACCCGTGGAGAGCCCCCGGCGTGGGAGGAGGTCAGGCGCCTGCGGAACCAGGCGCGGACCGCCTTGTTGCGGCGGTGGATGGAGGACCTGGCTCCACCGGTGCCTGGGCAGAGGACGGTGGAGGCCATCCGCCCGGTCCTCCGGGAGTGGGTGCGGCGGCCATTTGGGTCGCTGACCTTCCGTTTGGTGCAGGTGCTTTCCGGGCACGGATGCTTTGGAAAGTACCTGCACCAAATCGCAAGACGGGAGGCGACCCCAGCCTGCCACGAATGTGGCGCGCCGGAGGATACGGCGCCCCACACGCTGGAGGTGTGTGCTGCTTGGGATTCTGAGCGGCGCACACTTTCAGCGGTCGTTGGCCGGGACCTCTCGTTGCCGAGCGTGGTAAACGCCATTTTTTTTTTTATGTATGTCTTACTGTTGTTTCCTCTGACATGGGATTCAGAGACTTTTTTCAGCTGACACACCTTGATTAAATCAATTTGCTCTATTGTTTATCGCTTCAAACATAAAAGATGTTTGAAGTTGCGAGGGAAAGTGGAGAATTAAGGGAGGTGGGATTGGGACAGGTATTCAAAATGTTTTGCGCTGATAACTACTTCTAGTTTTTATATTCTAAATGTATAAATTTCTACTTTTATTATTTTTTAACTGAGGTACTTTTATGCTGTGCTGAATATATACTTAGTATATATTGTCAGCATAATATATTTATCTATTTCGTTTGTTTACTTTTTTGACTAATTTCTCGCAATAATCTAAAAATATTTTTCTACTCTCTTTATTCATCATTATGTTTCTTACATTTTCTCTATTTAGTACTTCATCGATTTCGTTTTCAACGTCATGTCTTTCCCGGCCGAATACAGGACAGTCAAAAAGCACGTGTGGTACAGATTCGGGTTTGCCCGCTTCGCAGATGCACGATGGGTTCTCCTTGCACTTAAATCTGTTCAAGTATTCTGAGAACCCACCGTGCCCCGTCATTGCCTGGGTAATGAATTTATTCGGGACGAACTTTTTGACTACCCTGTATGCGTCCACGGCGTCTGGAAGGAAAAGTTTAGTCACGGAGGCTGTCTCTCCCGATCTGTATCGTCGGTTCCATTCGTCAAGCGATTCCATTCGGATTTGCCGCTTGACGAATGAAACCGGAATCAGGTCGTAGTCCGGTTTTGTTTTTAATCTTAAAGCGGCTTCTTTGGCTAGTGCATCTGCTCGCTCGTTCCCCTCAATCCCTGCGTGGGCTTTTATCCAAAAAAGTGTTACTTGTTTGTTTTGGTGTTTGATTGCTCTAAGGTTCTCTCTGACTTGCACCACTAGGGGATGAGGGGACGTTACATTCCTTATAGCTTCCAGAGCCGATCGGGAGTCGCTATATACACCAAAGCTTTCTTCGGGGCGCTGGAGGATCACTTGAGTAGCTTTAAGTATGGCCAAGAGTTCGGCTTGATACACAGTACAGTAGGATGGCATTTTAAGCTTGAGGGATTTGGTCTCTGTCTCGTTGTTCCATATTGACAGTGCGGCTCCAACCTTACCCTCAATCTTACTGCCATCTGTGTATACCCTTACTGCCTGGTGGTTGTTATTGTCGACTCCCTCTTGGTCATTCAAGATGGTGAATCCTGGGCTCTCATTCTCTGCTGGATGGGGTGCGTTGGAAAAAGGTACCATCTTCTCTACCTCCCCATCCCCCAGTGATGGCCGAAATACTCCCCTTTTTGCCTCATATAACGCGGCTGCCTCTTGTATTCTCAGGTCGAGGGGCAGTATCCCAGCCAGCACCAGTGACGAGTTTAGGGAGACTGTGCGATACGCCTTACACAGTTTTTGGGCAAATCCCCTTTGCACAGCATTTAGGTGTCTTTGTATGCCTAGTTTTTTAGTTGCCGGGGCCCAGGCACTCGCCGCATACAATATCACCGGCTCCACGGTGGCAAGGTATATAACCCGAACGATTTCTGGGTGTAGACCCCAACTGACCTTTGCCGCTCTTGATAGCTGTTTGTAGATGTTGAGGGCTTTTTTACATATGTTTGCGACATGTGTGTTAAAGGTCAGCTTGGAGTCTATAGTCAGGCCAAGTATTTTAATTTCTTCAGACATGCCAATGCCGACCTCACCCATGGTCAGGAGTGGTGCATCATACTTTAGCTTCCGCGTCATTGTCATCGCTTTTGTTTTGTGCGGCGCGAATTTTAGCTTGTTTCTGATACCCCACTCCTGAACAAAAGCGAGGGCCGCATTGGCCTGTCCTTGCACTTCTAGCCCCGTGTTTCCATGGAACACCAGCACCACGTCATCGGCGAACGCCTGTACGTAGTCACCCCTTTTATCTAGCTCCTTTAACAAGGAGTCCAGCAGAAGATTCCAGAGAATTGGACCCCCAATCGACCCCTGGACACACCCCTTTTCAGTATTCTTCGAGTATTCCGCCCCCGCATATCTCACACTAACTCTTCTGCTCTGAAGATAGCTATCAATGACCCTCCGGATGTTGACCGGACACTCTTCCTCAGCTAGGTTAGGTTAGGTTAGGTTAGGTTAGGTTAGGTTCTGGAGGCGGTGGTCCACGCGTCAATGTACGATTGGCGGGTGGAGCTCCGGCTCCGAGGTGAACATCCTCCCCCAAGGGAGGTGGAAGTGTGGAGGTTCCGTGCGCGACGGTCCTTGCTCAGGATGTGGGGGGAGCGGCTGGCCCATCCCAGGGCTGGCATAAGGACTGTCGAGGCGATCCGTCCAGTCCTCGAGGACTGGGTGGACCGGGAGCACGGGTCCCTAACCTTCCGGCTGGTGCAGGTCCTGTCGGACCACGGGTGCTTTGGTAAGTACCTGTGCCGCACCGCTGGAAGGGAGCCGACGACGGAGTGCCACCATTGTGGCAGCGACGAGGACACGGCACAGCACACGCTCGAGGTGTGTGTGGCCTGGGCGTTTCAGCGCAGTGACCTCGTCGCTGCGGTGGGGGCCGACCTCTCGCTTCCGGCATTGATCAGTTCAATGGTTGGGAGCGAGGAGTCGTGGAATGCGGGTGTGGCCTTCTGCGAGGACGTGATGTCGCAGAAGGAGGCTGCGGAGCGCGAGAGGGAGATAACATCTCATCTCGCGATCCGCAGCAGGAGAGCCGGGAGGAGGAGGCGGCTCTACCACACCCTCTTTCAACCCCCATAACAGAGGTCTAGGCGTCGGTCCCCGGGGGGGGGCCGGCGCCTAACGAAAGACCTCGAGATGGCGCGCGCAGGTGCCTGCGTGCCATTTCAAAGGTAGACGGAGTGGAGAAATCTCCAGCTCCACTCCGTTGCAGAGTTCGGGGCCTGGTAAAGGGCCAACGCCGTTGGGGCCGCGGTAGAGTGCGCAAGCGAGCCCGTTGCCCCAGCACCATGGCGTCCCGAGGGCACCCGTTGGGTTTTTAGTCGGTGGGAGTCCGACATAACCTCTCGCTGCCCCCGCGGCGGGTGGTATCCATAATGGATTTTCCCAACGTTAAAAAAAAAAAAAAAAAAAAAAAAAAAAAAAAAAAAAAAAAAAAAAAAAAAAAAAGGTTAGGTTAGGTTAGGTTAGGTTGGGGTGCGGGCCAGGATACCTCCGCGTTTGCCTCGAGTGTTGCCAGTCCCTTATGGATGCTTGCATCCGGGGGGAGGGGCAGCACTTGGACCGGTGCACCCTGGGCGACGGCTAATAATAACTTCCCTTCGGGGTTCTTATTAGTCGTTGGCTAAATCCTGGCGGGGCTTCTCTGCGATCCTCATGTCACGGCATGAGGCGCAGCAGAGAGGCAGAGGCCTCTCCAAGTATCTTTCCGCTTAGCGGAGAGGACAGTGGATGAGGTCAGGCGGCAACCCAGCGATGGGCAGCCGCCAGAGGGGGATGGCGTCCATTTTCGGACACCATTGAGAGGGTGCATATGGTCGCAAGGGGCGACCATATGTGGGACTCGCATCGGCGCCCTGGATAGTCTGGGAAGTGGCGGTGCGAGCCGGAGACAGCCCGGAAGGGCGGCGGGGCTCGGTCGGCGTCTTGGCCTTATGCCGAGTAGCGGCGACGTGAGCGAGCTGCCTTCGTACTTTTACGAAGGTCGCTACCGGAGATGACAAGGCTGCAGAGAGGCAGCAAGAATGGGGTGCTCCTATTGGATGGAGTGGTTCATCTATCCTCTCCCTCCGCGATCGCCACAAGTCGCGGAGGCAGATGGACGGATGAACATTGGACGGAACTGTGTGTCTTTCTTTCCTGGCACAGCATGTGTCTAGATGCTGTGTAGGGATTGAGAGACACACCTTGCTAGAGGAATTATCCTTCCTTCATGGGGGAAATGGCGGGATCCGTGATCGCTCGCATTACGCACTGTCCTGCGCACTGGCAGTGCGTGATGTGCGTGATCACTGACTGCGAGAGGCAGTCGGAGTGCTGGGAGACGCTGTCACAGGCGAACTCCCAGGAGGCTCGGACGATCGGGTGCGGGGGAACCCATCGTTCATATGGCCTCGGGATGGCGCGCGCGGTGTTTCCGCGTGCTATCCAAGGGTTGTGATGGGGCGAGTATTAACTCCCATGCTTGTCCCATCGACAACGGAGAGGAGTCCGGAGACGGACAAGCGCCGCCGGGGCCGCGGTAGAGTGCTAACGCGTGCCCGTAGCCCTGGCGACAATGCGCTGAGAAGGAACACCCCGGGTCGTTTAGTGGGTATGCCGCTACAGTGGCGGTGAGTCCCACATATCCACCAGCTTCCCCGAGGCTGGTGGAATCCATAAAGGATTTTTCCCGGTTAAAAAAAAAAAAAAAAGGTTAGGTTAGGTTAGGTTAGGTTAGGTTAGGTTAGGTTGGGGTGGGGAACCCCCCACAGTGCTTACGTCCTCGTCGTGTTCCCTGGAAACGACCCAGTTCTGACCACCGTAACGGAGTGGCAGACTGGGCTCGGCTAAAGTGCACTGTGCCGTCGATGTCTACGCCGTCATCTGACCAAGTTGTGATGCCTAAACAGGCTCGAGACTCCTTCGGGAAGTTTATAAAAGGCCCTTCTCAGGGCCAACCAAAAGGCCCTTCTCAGGGCCAACCAAAAGGCCCTTCTCAGGGCCAACTAAAAGGCCCTTCTCAGGGCCAACCAAAAGGCCCTTCTCAGGGCCAACCAAAAGGCCCTTCTCAGGGCCAACCAAAAGGCCCTTCTCAGGGCCATTCCCGAGCTTCCTCTTTGGAAGGGTCGAGGGAGTCAGACGACTCCTTCTCCGAGATGGAGATGTCGGGCGGTGTAGACACCGCAGACGAAAGTGTTGGCCGGAAGCGGCCGCACTCTTCATTCTTCGTGCCTGGGTATTTAGACTCAGACACGGAGACTGAAGAGACGGCGGCTGCCAAAGTCAGCACGGCGAGGAGAGGCAGGAGGAAGGCCACCCAGGCGAGCTCCTCCAGGGAAACCTTCCTCAAGCCTGCTCCGGTTGACGGAGAGTTGGAGGTAGTCCTGCAAGGCAGGAAGTACAGGAAGTCTCCAGCCGCTCTGGTTTGCGACGCCGGGTTGAGCACAGGAACCGATTCCGATGCTCGCCCGTTGATCGACGACCTAAACGACCTGAATGCTCAGGAGCTGAGGGCGCGTGCGGGGGAGGAACTTGCCGGTGTTTTGGAGGTCGCCAGGAAGTCTGGCAACCTCAAAGGCGAGTTTGTTGGTCGCCTCAAGAAAGCCGCGTCGGTCCTAGGAGAGGTGGTCGACACCTTAACTGGGAGGACCGAAGTCGAGGAGACGCAACGGCTCAGGGCGGTGAGTAACCGCCAGCGCCTGGAAATAGCGTCGCTGAAGGCGGAGGTGAAAGCGTTACGTATTGGCTTCACCGAAGCCAAGACGGAAACCGCCGCCACCATCGCTGCTGCCGCCGCTGCCTCTGCCACCGCCTCTGCTGCGGCTGAGAGACCGGCTGCCCCCACCACCACGCTGGGGGCAGATGTGATTGAGGAGCTGAAGGGGTCCTTGACTGCCACGCTCGGGCAAATGATTAATGCCCGACTCGCGGTGATCGAGGACCGCCTCTTGCCAGCCCAGACGGTACGCCCGCCACTTAGAGCGGATGCCAAGCGGGCAGCGGCTGAGGCAAAAAGGGCTGAGCCGGCTCGCCAGCAGGCCGTGACTGCGGGTCCCTCTACCTCAAAGGGGACTCCAAGTGCCCAGGTTCCCCAAAAGGAAACCTGGGCGCAAGTGGTGGGAAAGGGCAAGGGGAAAGGGAAAGGGAAGTCCTCCGTTCCCTCCTCTGTCCCAGCCCCTGGTACCCCTGTGGCCCAAGCCCCCGCGGCTCGTGCCTCCACGGCCCGTGCCCCCACGGTTCGTGCCCCCGTGGCCCGAGCCCGTGCGGCCCAGCCCCCAGTGGCCCGTGCTCCTGCGGCTCGTGCCCCTGCAGTCGGAGCTCCAGCAGCTCGTTTGCCTGCAGCTAAACCGGCAGCCTCCCCTGCCGGTAAAGCTAAGACGGTGCTGAAGAGTCCCCCGAAGTCCGCGGTCGTGGTGCTATCGTTGCGCCCCGAAGCCGTGGAAAAGGGGGTCACCTACGGCACCGTCCTCCAGACGGCGCAGGACAAGATTGACCTGCTGGAGCTGGGGATCGAGCGGATCCGCTGCCGCTCGACTGCGACAGGAGCCAGGAAGCTGGAGATTCCTGGCTCCCAAAACGCGGAAAAGGCGGATCGCCTCGCAGAAGTGCTCCGCGGGATAGTGACGGAGGTGGCCACCGTCACCAGGCCCGTCAAAACCGCTGATCTGAGGATCACGGACCTGGACGACGCGACCACAAGAGAGAAGGTGGTGGCGGCGGTCGCTCGGGCGGGGGCATGTGACCCGCAGGTGGTCAAGGTCGGAGAGATCCGCACTGGCGTGGCTGGGACTGGCTCCACCCTCGTAACCCTCCCGGTTGCAGCAGCCAAAGTGTTGCTGCAAAAGGGTAAGTTACTGATAGGGTGGAGCTCGGTGAAGGTGGTGGCACTGGGGGAACGCCCCATGCGCTGCTACAAGTGCTTGGGGCTGGGGCACACTCGCCCCCAGTGTCCCGCTGCGGCGGACAGGGGTGACCTGTGTTTCCGATGTGGAGACGCAGGTCACCGGGCGGCCAGCTGCGGGAAAACCACCCCGCGCTGTGCAATATGCGCCGAATCGGGGAGGCCCTCCGGGCACATAATGGGGGGACGCAGCTGCGTTCCCCCTAGGACGAAGGGGAAGGCCACTCGGACCCAGGCTGCCCCGGCCGCCACAAACCGGGCCGCCCCGGAAGGAGCACGCCAAGCGGCGTGTGAGGAGGTTGTGATGTCTGATTGATGGATCAAGTCGGACATCACAACCTTCTTCAGACGAATCTGAACCACTGCGCCCGGGCCCAAGATCTGTTCATGCAGTCCCTGGCGCAGTGGCAGATAGACGTGGCGGTAGCCGCGGAGCCGTACTACGTCCCCCCCCAACATTCTTGCTGGGCTGGGGATTTGGACGACTCCGTGGCTGTTGTGGGGCGGCCCGGAAGTGCCTCCCCCCTCTCGGTTGAGGAGAGGGGCTCGGGGTACGTGGTGGCCAGGTGGGGAGAGTATGCGATTGTCGGCGCATACTTCTCCCCCAACAGAACCGCTGCAGAGCTGGAGGTCTTTGTGGACCTCCTGGCTGCGGCGGTGAGACGTCAGGCGCCACGTCAGGTCCTCCTTATGGGGGACCTGAACGCTAAGGCCCGGGATTGGGGCAACCCCTCCACTAACTCCCGTGGCGAGATCGTCAGGGAGTGGGCGGTTGCCTCAGGACTGACCCTGCTCAACAGAGGGTCGGTCCACACCTGCGTGCGACAGCGTGGGGGGTCCGTGGTGGACGTATCGTTCGCCACCCCAGCTGTCGCAGCACGTGTCCGGGCCTGGAGGGTGTTGTCGGAGGTGGAGACTCTCTCGGACCACAAATATATACGGTTTGAGATCTTCACCTCCGACAGCCAAGGGGGGCCCCAGCGGGTGGCGCGGGCGGCCTTCCCGCGCTGGGCCATTAGTCGCCTCGACGCCGAGTTGGCAAAGGAGGCGGCTATAGTGCAGGCGTGGCAGGCTGGCCCCGCGCACCCAGACGTGGACGTCGCGGCGGGTCATTTCCGCGAGGCGGTGACGGCCGTGTGCGACACGGCCATGCCGAGGGCCCGGCGACATCCTGAGCGCCGCCAGGTGTACTGGTGGAGCTCGGAGATCGCGGATCTCCGAGCCGCCTGCTCGGCGGCGCGGCGGCCCTACACCCGCTGCAGGAGGCGGCGCAGGGGCCGCACGGACGAGCAGCTGTCAGCCGAGGAGCTGGCAGCTGAGGGCCAGCTGTACAGCGCCTACCGCAATGCGCGGTGGGACCTACAGCTGGCCATAGAAAGGCGGAAGTCGGAGGCCTGGGGTGAAACCCTCGAGGGCCTCAACAGGGACCCATGGGGACGTCCATACAAGGCTGCCCGGAATAAGTTCCGGGGCCAGACGTCCCCAGTCGCGGAGTCCCTGGAGCCGGAGCTCCTAGACAGGGTGTTGGGGGGGCTTTTCCCCGACAGAAATCCCCTCCACAACCCTCCGACGATGGCGCCATCCCTCCCCGAGGCGGACTTAGCGGACTCCATCCCACCTCTTTCAGAGGCGGAGATGGAGATCGCGGTCGCACGCCTACGGGGCAAGAGGACCGCTCCGGGTCCCGACGGGATACCGGGACGGGTCCTCACAATCGCCCTGAGGGAGATGGGCGATCGGCTTCGGGAACTGTTCGACGCATGCCTTACGTCTGGACGGTTCCCGAAGCTGTGGAAGGATGGCCGATTGTGCCTGTTGCGGAAGGAGGGTCGTCCTATCGACTCTTCTTCCGCATACAGGCCCATCGTCTTGCTGGATGACACGGGGAAGCTGCTAGAGCGTGTAGTAGCTTCTCGTGTCATCCGGCACCTGGAGGGTACTGGGCCTGGGCTGTCGGAGGCCCAGTATGGGTTCAGAGCAGGGCGGTCTACTATAGACGCCCTGCTCTGGCTCAAGAGGTGGACGCAGGATGCGGTCGGTGGAGGGGAAAGGGCGTTGGCTGTGTCGCTTGACATAGCCAACGCCTTCAACAGCCTTCCGCATGGAACGATACAGGAGGCGCTCCGTTATCACGGAGTGCCCCTGTATCTGCGGAAGCTGTTGGCTGATTACCTCCAGGACCGCGAGGTCCTGGTGGAAGGGCGTGACGGTTTGAGGCACCGTCGCGTCTCCTGCGGGGTTCCACAGGGGTCGGTCTTGGGACCGCTTCTGTGGAACATTGGCTACGACTGGGTGCTGCGTGGCACGCTTCCTGCAAATATGCAGGTTGCGTGCTACGCGGACGACACCCTGGTCGTAGTCAAGGGGAGGGACCTCAGGGAGACGGTGCGGCTGGCCACGGTGGGTACAACCCTCGTGGTCGACCGCATTCGCTCCCTGGGACTGGAGGTTGCCCTCTCCAAGACTGAGGCCCTGTTGTTCCACGGGCCTCGGGGGGGACCCCCTCCAGGGACTCGGGTACTCCTGGATGGGATCCCGGTCCCGGTTGGGACCCAGATGAAATATCTGGGTCTCATCCTGGACGGGAGGTGGACTTTTGGGGCCCATTTTACCCAACTGGCCCCAAGAGTCCTGGGTGCGGCTGCCGCACTGGGGAGGCTGCTGCCCAACGTGGGTGGCCCGAACGCCACGTGCCGTCGGCTATACTCCGGAGTTATCCGGAGTATGGCCATGTACGGGGCACCGGTCTGGGTGGACGCCCTCGGTCGCAATAACAAGGCCCTGCTGCGACGTCCGCAGCGGGTCATTGCGACGAGGGCGATCCGCGGATACCGGACGGTGTCCTGGACGGCGGCGTGCGTGCTGGCCGGTGATCCCCCCTGGGAGCTCGAAGCGGAAACCCTCGCCGAAGTTTACCACTTTGTGGCGGCGAGGAGGTCCCGTGGAGAGCCCCCAGCGTGGGAGGAGGTCAGGCGCCTGCGGAGGCAGGCGCGGGCCGCCCTGTTGCGGCGGTGGACGGAGGACCTGGCTCCACCGGTGCCTGGGCAGAGGACGGTGGAGGCCATCCGCCCGGTCCTCCGGGAGTGGGTGCGGCGGCCATTCGGGTCGCTGACCTTCCGATTGGTGCAGGTGCTTTCCGGACACGGATGTTTCGGAAAGTACCTGCACCAGATCGCGAGACGGGAGGCGACCCCAGCCTGCCACGAATGTGGGGCGCCGGAAGATACGGCGCCCCACACGCTGGAGGTGTGCGCTGCTTGGGAGTCTGAGCGGCGCACACTTTCAGCGGTCGTTGGCCGGGATCTCTCGTTGCCGAGCGTGGTGAACGCCATGCTCGACAGCGAGAGAGCGTGGCAGGCTACGGTCTCCTTTTGCGAGGTGGTGATGTCGCAAAAGGAGGCTGCGGAGCGGGTCAGAGAGGACGATGCCAACTCTGACCCCCTCCGGCGCAGACGGAGAGGGGGACGGAGGAGGCGCTTCGGGCGCCTTCTTCGTCCTCCGTAGTGGGGCCGGCGGCGGAGGGTCGGGGGACTCTCCGCTGCGCTCACACGGTCCCACACGTCTGGTGGGTAACTGAGGTGAAAGGTTACCCACCCACTGGCGCAGAGGCCCGGAAGGGCCTACCGCTGGGGCGAGATAGTGAATGCCAGCGCGACCCTATCTCGTCCCGTCCCGGCGGCGGACGGATCACGGGGGGGGTTTTAGTGGGTTCGAGTCCCACATACCCCCTGCCATCACCCCCGTGGTGGCAGGGAAGTGCGAGGGCATTTCCCCCCCCCAAAAAAAAAAAAAAAAAAAAAAAAAAAGGTTAGGTTGGGGTGCGGGCCAGGATACCTCCACGTTTGCCTCGAGTGTTGCCAGTCTCTTATGGATGCTTGCATCCGGGGGGAGGGGCAACAGTTGGACCGGTGCACCCTGGGCGACGGCTAATAACTTCCCTTCGGGGTTCTTATTAGTCGTTGGCTAAATCCTGACGGGGCCTCTCTGCGATCCTCATGTCTCGGCATGAGGCGCAGCAGAGAGGCAGGGGCCTCTCCAAGTATCTTTCCGCTTAGCGGAGAGGACAGTGGATGAGGCCAGGCGGCAACCCAGCGATGGGCAGCCGCCAGAGGGGGATGGCGTCCATTTTTGGACACCATTGAGAGGGTGCATATGGTCGCAAGGGGCGGCCATATGTGGGACTCGCACCGGCGCCCTGGATAGTCTGGGAAGTGGCGGTGCGAGCCGGAGACAGCCCGGAAGGGCGGCAGGGCTCGGTCGGCGTCTTGGCCTTATGCCGAGTAGCGGCGACGCGAGCGAGCTGCCTTCGTACTTGTACAAAGGTCGCTACCGGAGAAGACAAGGCTGCAGAGAGGCAGCAAGAATGGGGTGCTCCTATGCACCAGGAGACGGCGCTTTGCTCTTGCCCTGCGCGATGTACAGACATTGTGCATGGCTCGAGTAAAGCGTATATTGGTGGCACGGCTGCTGAGGCAGCGCGGAGTTGTAGATGGGAGAAGTGCTTCCCCGTTACGCTCCACCCGGAGGGGTGTTGGCTCGTGGGAAGTTTCCGAGGCGCGGGTGCGGGTGTGAGGGGGATAGCACAGTGATGGTATGTTCCTCCCTTTCTTCTCTGTGTATGGGCACTGGGGAGGTTAGGTCGGGGAACAAAAAGAGACGGGACTTCGAGAGAGGTCATTGATTGGAGTGCTTCATCTATCCTCTCCCTCCGCGATCGCCACAAGTCGCGGAGGCAGATGGACGGATGAACATTTGACGAAACTGTGTGTCTGTCTTTCCTGGCACAGCATGTGTCTAGATGCTGTGTAGGGATTGAGAGACACACCTTGCTAGACGAATTATCCTTCGTTCATGGGGGAAATGGCGGGATCCGTGATCACTCGCATTGCGCACTGTCCTGCGCACTGGCAGTGCGTGATGTGAGTGATCACAGACTGCGAGAGGCAGTCGAAGTGCTGGGAGACGCTGTCACAGGCGAACTCCCAGGAGGCTCGGACGATCGGGTGCGGGGGAACCCATCGTTCATATGGCCTCGGGATGGCGCGCGCGGTGTTTCCGCGCGCTATCCAAGGGTTGTGATGGGGCGAGTAGTAACTCCCATGCTTGTCCCATCGACAACGGAGAGGGGTCCGGAGACGGACAAGCGCCGCCGGGGCCGCGGTAGAGTGCTCACGCGTGCCCGTAGCCCTGGCGACAATGCGCTGAGAAGGAACACCCCGGGTCGTTTAGTGGGTATGCCGCCACAGTGGCGGTGAGTCCCACATATCCACCAGCTTCCCCGAGGCTGGTGGAATCCATAAAGGATTTTTCCCGGGTTAAAAAAAAAAAAAAAAAAAAAGGTTAGGTTAGGTTAGGTTAGGTTTTTTTTTTTTACTCCCGAGGGTAGGGGGGAATCCTCATGGATACCGCGGAGCTCGGGCCCCGCGGTTATGTCCGACTCCGCCTTGGCGACCTACGGACTAAACCACCCCTCCCTTTATGCAAGTCCCTCTGACAAAAAATCAGAGTCTGTGTCTGCTAATTTCTATTATTAGTCTCATAAAATTGTCTGTCTGTATGTCTGTTAAGCTTACTTATTATAAATATTACCACATATTAAATTATTACAATTTAAAACTATTACACATATTCAATTTAAATCATACAATGCTAACATCATATATTATTAGAATATACATATATAGCATAAAATTCCATTACAAAATGTTATTTATTACATTATTATTATTATTATTTATCACAGTTATTATTCCTAATTATTGATTATTACAATTTTTATTATTATTTGATACAATTAGTATTATTAATTACAATTATTATTATTTATTTCGTTTTATGACCTTATTTGCCACTACTTCGCAGTACTTAATAAATCTGTTTCTTTTATGTTTATCTGATATCAGTGTGCTTATATTTTCAGCTGTGATTTTAACCTCTAGCTCCTGCTCCACTTCATATCTATCAAGGCCAAAGGCAGGGCACTCAGTCAATAAATGGGTCACGTCTTCGGTTTGGTTCGGGTCGCATACGCACGATGGGCTTTCCTTACACTTAAACCTGTTCAAGTATTCGGAAAACCCACCGTGTCCCGTCATAACCTGTGTGAGCACCCCCGTTGGTACAATTTCTCTCACTACTTTAAAGGCCTGTATTGCGTCAGGGAAGAATAGTTTGGTGACCTTAGCTGTTTCTCCAGATTTATACCTCCGATTCCATTCATCCAGCGTACCCATACGGATCTGACGCTTGATGAATGAAATCGGGCACTGGTCATAATCTGGCTTGGTCTTTGTTTTAAGAGCCGCATCTTTTGCCAGCTGGTCGGCTCTCTCATTTCCCTCCAGTCCCGCATGAGCCTTTATCCAGAAGAGTTGGACGCTTTTGTTCTGGTGTTTGCACTCCATTAGGTTTTTGCGGATTTCGACTGCGAGGGGATGGAGAGAGCGATGGCCTGCGACCGCTTCAAGCGACGAGCGCGAGTCGCTGTAGATGCCAAAACTGGTTTCCGAGCGCCTGAGTACCTCTTTTGTAGCCTTTAATATGGCCAACAATTCTGCCTGATAGACCGTGCAGTAGGACGACAGCTTCAATTTCTGGCATTTGGTTTCGACGTCATTGCTCCACAGAGACAATGCCGCCCCAACCTTGCCATCAATTTTGCTGCCGTCCGTGAAGATACGTACTGCTTGGGTGCTGTTGTTGTCTACTTGTTCCTGGTCTATCAGACATATGAATTGCGGGCACATATTCATTGCGGGGTGAGGCATATCAGTGAACGCGGTGCGCCGTTCCACCTCCCTGTCTCCTAGCGCTGGCTGCGGTGCTCCCCTCCTTGCCTCATACAGGGCTGCTGCTTCCTGTATTCGAAGGTCGAGAGGAAGCATCGCAGCCAGCACCAGTGCCGAGTTCAGTGAGACGGTGCGATAGGACTTGCACAGTTTTTGTGCAAACCCCCTTTGGACCGCGTTCAACTGCTTTTGTACTCCCAGTTTCCTGGCTGCTGGCGCCCATACGCTCGATGCGTACAAGATCACCGGCTCGACTACTGCCGTGTATATGGTGCGTATGATTTCTGGGTTGAGTCCCCAGCTAATCCTGGCGGCTCTAGACAACTGCTTGTAAAAGTTTAGGGCTTTCCTACAAACGTTTGCTACATGGGTGTTAAATGTGAGCTTATTGTCTATTGTGAGCCCCAGGATTTTCAGCTCTTTCGATATGGCAATGTCAACTCCACCCATGCTCAACAGTGGGGTGTCAAATTTGAGTTTACGTGTCAAGACCATGGCATTTGTCTTGTGCGGTGCGAACTTTAACTTATTCTTGACACCCCACTGGTGAACATGAGCAAGGGCATTGTTGGCGCGTCGCTGGACCTCCACCGCAGTATCTCCATCAAACACTAACACCACATCATCGGCAAAAGCTTGGCAGTAGTCACCTCGCTTCTGCAATCCTTTGAGGAGAGGGTCCAGGAGGAGGTTCCAAAAGATCGGGCCTCCAATCGACCCCTGGACACAACCTTTCGTGGTTTCTTTGGTTACCTCCTCGCCAGCGTACCGTACTTTGACCTTTCTATTTTCCAGGTAGCTGTCGACAACTCTCCTCACGTTCACCGGACATCTCTCCTCAGCCAATCTCAGCCTGATCGCGGGCCACCATGCGCTATCAAAGGCCCCCTCTATGTCTAGCGATATTACGGTGAGTAGTTTTTTATCTGCTAATTTTCCGCGTATATACTCAACCAGGTCATAGAGGGAGTCCTCCGTGCTCTTTTGAGGCATAAAGCCGTACTGGCGTGGGCTGAGCCGGGGGACTACGTGCCATTTTATCCTGCTCACAATCAATTTTTCCAGAACCTTTCCCATCACTGGCAACAAACCTATCGGCCTATATGATTTTGGAACTGTGTAGCTTTCTTTTCCGGGTTTCCTAAGGATCACGACTGTGGCCTCCTTCCAGATCTCCGGAAAGTAGCCCAGTTCAAGGCATTTGTTTGCCAGTGAAAGGAAAAGGTCGGGTTCCTGGATTATAGTCCGCATACAGATGTCCGCCGTCAGACCATCCGACCCTGGTGCCTTCTTAGGATTAAAACTGAGCACAGCAGTCATTAGCTCTTCTTTGGTAAACGGTGGATCATGTTGTTCATCATCATGCCCCAATCCGTTTATCTGGCAAGCTGCTCTCCTGATCTGCGTGTGTTCAGCGTTGTCAGACTCAACTGTATCGGCCGGGTAGAATGTCTCGGCGAGAAATTTGGCAGACTCTCTCTGGCCCAGTACTTTTCCTTCCTTGATTAAAGGCAGGTCTTCATGCCTTTTAGCTGTTCTGCCTATAACCCTGTATATTCCCTCCCATAGACCCTCTTTATCTTGTTTTTCACAAAACTCCTTCCAACTATCTGTTTGGGCTTTTATGGCTTCTAGTTCATATTTTTCTTTTGCTTGCAGGTACTCTCCGATAACTTTATTTCTGCGGACCGGCGCTGCGCAGCGAATTCTTCGCTTCCTGGTAAAGACCTCCTGTTTCAGCTTGGCAAGCTCATCGGACCACCACGGTAAGTTGACTTCATTTTTGGATTTAATTTTTGGTATACTACTATTACACGCAGCTAAAATGATATTTATGTATATTTCTATGTTTCTCTCTAATTCTGTTTTGTTAATTGTTTCATCAAATACTAGTTTATTAATTTTATTTTCATCTAGCAACTGGGCCAGTTTCGCATGAAACTGGTTCCAGTTAGCTTTTTTACTATTGTAAATCCTTGTGGTTCTGCTTATGTTTATTCCTTTTGACTTTTCTAGCCGAATTTTAAAAGTGATCGCGTTGTGATCCGAGCTCGTCATGCCTTCATCTATCTTCCAGTCCTCCACCAGGTTGAGAATTTCTGGCGTGCAGGCCGTAACGTCCACAAAGCTGGTGCACGCTTTTTCGCCCCTTATAGTAAAAAAGGTAGGGGTGTTTCCTTTGTTGAGCACCTGCAAACCCATTTCTTCCAAAGCCCCGGCCATTTCTTCCCCTCTATGATCTATTTTTGGGCTACCCCACCAGGTACTCTTTGCGTTCGCATCACCTCCTATTATCAGTTTCCGACCGAAACTCCGCTCAATTCTGCTTAACTGCTCCAGGTATAACCCGATCGGCACTGGGTCGGGCTCAAAGTAGAACGAGACGACCACGATCTCCCAAGCAAGGGTTTTAAGTCTCACCACTACGATGTTGGTCGTGGTGAGATCTGGGCATTGGATGACGTTCAGTTCGGGGTCGAAAACGACAATTGCCGCTTTAACGACACCGTCACCTTGTTTGGCGTTTTGGTATATCCTTGCGCCCACGTAGTCCCTCATCCTACCCGCACTGCCAACGTACGGTTCCTGAACCAGTGCAAAAGCCATCTTCTGTTTGCTTGCCTCAAGCATCAGTTCCTTCGTTGCCAGTGCCTTTCGTTGCAAATTTGCTTGGGCAGCAAAGTATGGCCTATCCTTGGGTGAATCTAAATTTATACTGAGGACGCCCTTAGCAGTATGCTACCGTGGCTCTAGCTAGCGCGTCCCACTTCCGTCTAAGTGGGCAGTCCTGACTAAACGCATTGTGGTCAGTCCTGTCCATCTTAGAGTGCGTGCAGTTACAGCAGGAAGGGGTTGCGCCGGCGAGCCAATCAGAGCAATCTGTCTTCATGTGAGGTCCTCCACAATGGCTGCATTTGGCCTGCGTCTCCTTGCAGAAGCGCCGGCCGTGACCGTATCCGAGGCGGTTAGGTTAGGTTAGGTTAGGTT
The DNA here is from genome assembly GCA_910589525.2 of Ennomos quercinarius. Taxonomy (NCBI): domain Eukaryota; kingdom Metazoa; phylum Arthropoda; class Insecta; order Lepidoptera; family Geometridae; genus Ennomos; species Ennomos quercinarius. Next base: position 13,203,930 of record OU342510.1, read on the forward strand.
AGGTTAGGTTTTGCCAGTCCCTTATGGATGCTATTGCCAGTCCCTTATGGATGCTTGCATCCGGGGGGAAGGGCAGCACTTGGACCGGTGCACCCTGGGCGACGGCTAATAACTTCCCTTCGGGGTTCTTGTTAGTCGTTGGCTAAATCCTGGTGGGGCCTCTCTGCGATCCTTATGTCTAGGCATAAGGCGCAGCAGAGAGGCGGGTAGCGCACAGTCGCAGCTGGCGACTATGCGAGAGACTCGCGCCGGCGCCCTGGATAGTCCGGGTAGCGGTGGTGCGGGTCGTGGGATGGGGTGCCTTCAAGGCACACAGCGCGCGGCAGGGAGGGTCAACTCGGCCACCCTGTCGGGCAGCTGGTGGAGCAGTTTCGGCTGCAGAGGGCTTTCGGGCCGGTGTATGGCAGGCCTGCAAGGCTTGCGGCGCGGCGGGGAGGGTCAACTCGGCCACCCCGTCGGGCAACTGGTGGATACCAGAATATTTGTTGCTTTTGTCCTTGTCCTGTGTTTGTCCCATCTGTTTGTTTTTGTTTGTGTTTTGTGTTTGTGTTGTTCTCGGCCGTCGGGCCTGTAAGCCGACATACAAAAATGGCAAGTCTCAATAGAAATTTAGTACCCCAGGTAGGTACCACCGAGAACGTAGGTGGAGAATCCTGCCCTCCTAAGGGAGGCTGCCCCTCGTATTCTGGGGGGGGCAAAGACTGCCTTAATAAAAAACATGGAGGTCCCTTGAGGGACGAGAAAGGGCGTTTTGTGAGTGCGAAGCCAGTCCAGGACTCGGACGATTTTGAGTCTGGCTCGGCGGGCTCCACCATGAGTCTTGACTCAGTCGGGTTGGGGCGGAAGAGGAGGCTGTCAGGCCGCGACTCGGGCTCCGAGTACCCTTCCGATAGGGAGCGGAGCCGATACGAGCCGCAGGCTAGACGGGGAAGAGGTCTCCCTCCAAGGACCTGCGAGTTCGTCGGGCTCTCCAAAGGCAAAGCGGAGTTGATCGCTCTTAAGCGAGAAGAACGCCGCGCGCAGGCCGAGGAGGACCTGGCGAACTTTATAAGAGAGGACCGCGAGAAGCGGATGGCTCGCGTGACGCCAGGGAATGGGAGCGATCCCCTTCTCAGGTCGAACGCTGAGCTGGTGAGTGCTGTGGAGGGCAGCCTCACCGTCATCACCGAGGTGGCGACGAGGTCGTCGAACCTTAAGGGGACTTTTGTCCGATTCCTTAAGGATGCGGCGGCCTCCATCAAAGAGGCAGTCACGGAGTTGGCAGTCCACTCCGTGTCTGACGAGACGAAGCTCCTCCAGGCCGACAATGCTCGGCTGAAGGCTGAAGTGGGTGATCTCCGTAAGGAGATGGCTCAGATGAAGCTGGATGTGGAGGAGCTCAGGAAGGTGCAAGGGCAGCAGAGCCAGGCTCCCTCTGTCACTCGCGAGAGTGCGGCGGTTGAGCCACCCTGCCCTGCCCCACTTCCCAGGCGTGAAAGCGGAGTGATCCGTCGTCGCGCCTCACCGGTGAAACAGGATGGTGGAGAGTTTGAGCGAGACATCATGGTCAAGGTGGGGACCATGGTGAGTGCTCGACTCGAAGCGCTGGAGAAAAGGCTTCCCGCTGAGAAGCCGACCCGACCCCCACTTGCAGCGGACAGGAAGCAGGCTCAGGCGGCCAAAGCCGCGGCCCCTGCTTCTGAGCCGGCAGTCGGGGAGGCCAAGGGAAAGGGGAAGAAGAAGGGTGGTCCAGCAAAACCACCAGCACAGAAGGAGCCTCGGTTGCTTCCACCAGCACCCAAGGACATGATGGAGCCGTGGAGCAGCGTGGCGAAGCGCGGCAAAACCAACGGGGCTGGTGCAGTGCAGACTGCACTGCAGACCAGAACTCCAGCGGCGAAGCTGCGCCCGCCACGGTCGTCGGTGGTTGCCCTCAATCTGCAGCCTTTGGCTGTGGAGAAAGGGGTGACGTACACCGACATGATTATGAGAGCCAGGTCAAACTTGAAGCTCACGGACTTGGGCATACCGGACATGCGCTTCCGAATTTCGGCGGCGGGTGCTCGTATGTTCGAGATACCGGGGGCTGATAGTGGTGACAAGGCAGACGCATTGGCGGCAAAGTTGAGGGAGCTCCTCCCGGCGGGGTTCGTTCGGATTTCTAGGCCGAGAAAGTGCGCAGAAATGCGCATTTCCGGCCTCGACGACTCTGTCACCTCAGATGAGGTCGCGGCTGAGGTCGCGCGAGTTGGTGGTTGTTCGGCCGACTCGATAAAATACAGCGAAGTTCGCAGTAATTTTATCGGGCTCGGTTCGATGTGGCTGAGGTGCCCAGTTGAGGCCGCCAAAACGGTGGCAGGTAGGGGTAGGTTGCTCGTAGGTTGGAGCTCGTTAAGAGTCCACCTGCTAGAGCCGAAGCCCTTCATCTGTTACCGTTGCTTGGAGAGGGGACACGTGCGGCAGAAATGCCCATCGCAGGTGGACCGTAGCGATTTATGTTATCGCTGCGGGAAGCCTGGCCACGTGGCCTGTGAGTGTTCGGCTGCTGCGCACTGCGCTTTGTGTGCGGCGAAGAGCCTCAAGGCCAATCACCGGATGGGAGCAGAGGGCTGCGAGGCCCTTAGACCCAAGCAAAAGCGGAGGAGGGGCAGAGCGAGGGCGGACCGGAAGGCCACTTCGACTCGTGCCCGCCCTGCCAAGGCGAGGGATAAGGACGCGCCGATGTCCGTTGACCCTGGGCCTAGTGCCCCGGGTCCGGGACGTCGGTGAACGGGTCTGCGGGTGTTGAACCGGAGGGGGTTCTTCACCTGCCTATAGATCCCATGGACGGACGGCGTGCTGGGTACTGGTGCGCCGATCTGAGAGGTCCCCGTCACGAGACGGTGTGGATGATGCCGGTTGCGGCTTGCGCTGCTGGGTCCGCGCGTAGAGTGCGAAAGCGAACCCGGGGCCCCAGCACAAGGCGCTGGGTAGGTACCCCTGGATTTTTAGTGGGTAGGCCGTCTCATTAGCGGAGAGTCCCACATATCCACCAGTTGCCCTCACGGCTGGTGGAATACATAAAGTATTTTTACCAGGCTAAAAAAAAAAAAAAGGTTAGGTTAGGTTAGGTTAGGTTAGGTTAGGTTTTTTTTTTTTTTTTTTTTTTTTTTCCTGTCCGGGCGCAGGGCCCGGCCCGCGAGCTAAATACCCCTGACACAGGTCAGAGTCTTTGTTTTCTTATTGCTACTGTCTACTATCTATTGTGGGATCAGGGTTTTGGGTTGTAATTTTATTATCTACTTCTACTCTTATTTCTACATGAAAGTGTGTATACACACACTCTCTCATTCTTGGGAGCTAGGTCCTACTCTTCTTTTACAATTTATAATCGATACTTCTATTTAAATACTACTTACTTACATTTCTTACTTCTACTATGCTTTAGAGTTTTCCGCATACATCTTATTATTATTACATTCTTAAATCTATTACATACTTATTCTAGTTTACATGAGTTGTATATTCTTATTTTACATTTATGCTGTTTATATATATCTTAAATATATATAACACACATAACTTATTTATCTAGTTTTATTTTTTGCTATGACTTTATTCCCTATTTTTACACAATATTCTATGAAACTATCTCTAAGTACCTTATCTACAATTATATTATTTACATTTTCACATTTTAAAACAATCCCAAGTTTTTGCTCTAGTTCGTACCTTTCCCGACCGTATATTGGACACTCTATCAGGACATGCGCCGCCGTTTCATTGATACCAGGCTCACATGGGCAGGATGGGTCCTCTTTACACTTAAACCGGTTTAAGTATTCAGAGAACCCACCGTGCCCGGTAATCATCTGGGTGAGCACTCCTGTGGGCTCTATCATCCTAACAATCTTATAGGCTTGCAGCGCATCCGGGAAGAACAATTTCGTTGCACCTGCTGTTCCACCTGATTTATATCTCCGATTCCATTTATCAAGCGAATCCATACGGATTTGTCGCTTGACAAATGAAACCGGACATAGGTCGTAATCTGGTTTCCTCTTAATCCTCAGTGCCGCATCTTTCGCAAGCTCGTCTGCGCGCTCGTTCCCCAGAATTCCTTCATGCGCCCTCACCCAGAATAATTGGACCATCTTGTTCTCTCTCTGCAGGTCTCGTATTGTATTCCGGATTTGAGCCACTATTGGGTTCGGGTTCTCCGGATCGGCTATCGACTCCAAAGCTGACCTTGAGTCACTAATTATGTAGGCCTTCACTGTTCGTTCATCCTTGCCAATCATTTCAGCTGCACGCAAGATTGCAACCAACTCCGCCTGATATACAGAGCAGTAAGGTGCCAACAAAAAGTTTGCCATCTTTACTTCCGCCCCATTCTTCCACCAGGTTATAGCCGCTCCTACCTTTCCTTCTATTTTACTGCCATCCGTGTATACTTTGGGCGTTGTGTCCTCCAGTGCATCTACTTCTTCCTGGGTGTTAAGGTACTTATGTAGGATTGGCTGTCTGCCCGATGGGTGTGGCAGACTAAACGGTGAGATGCGCTTCTCTACTTCTCTTCCTGGCAAGTCAGGGCAGGGCTTCCCTCTCTTTTGCTGAAACAGCTCTGAGACCTCTTTAGCCCTAAGGTCCAATGGGAGAATTCCTGCCAGGCAGAGCACCGATGTATATGACGTGGTTCTGTGGGCCTTAGAAATTAAAATCGCAAACTTTCTGGTTAGTTGGTTCAGCTTCGTGATGACATATTTTTTCTCTACGACTTGTGCCCACGTGCTAGCTGCATAAAGCACAATCGGTTCCACTACCGCTGTGTATAGTAACTTTGTTATTTCCGGCTGCAACCCCCAATTAGCCCTTGTCGCGGTTGCTACGGCTCGGTATATTCCCACCGCCTTGTTACAGCTATTCTGCAGATGCGCGTTGAAAGTCAACTTGGAATCTATTGTGAGACCAAGGACCTTGAGGTCTTTTCCCACTGTGATATTCACTCCGTTAAGTTGGAAGTTTGGCGGGTCGTACTTGATCCTCTTGGTTACCACAATGGCCTGCGTTTTATGGGCTGCGAATCGCATCTTGCTGGCCTTTCCCCACTCAGCTATATGTGCCAGCGCTGTGTTTACTATTCCAGTCAGCTCAGAGGTTGACGCGGCCACTGCGATAACCAATATATCATCCGCGAGGTTAGGTTAGGTTAGGTTAGGTTGGGGTGCGGGCCAGGATACCTCCACGTTTGCCTCGAGTGTTGCCAGTCCCTTATGGATGCTTGCATCCGGGGGGAGGGGCAGCACTTGGACCGGTGCACCCTGGGCGACGGCTAATAACTTCCCTTCGGGGTTCTTATTAGTCGTTGGCTAAATCCTGGCGGGGCTTCTCTGCGATCCTCATGTCACGGCATGAGGCGCAGCAGAGAGGCAGAGGCCTCTCCAAGTATCTTTCCGCTTAGCGGAGAGGACAGTGGATGAGGTCAGGCGGCAACCCAGCGATGCGCAGCCGCCAGAGGGGGATGGCGTCCATTTTCGGACACCATTGAGAGGGTGCATATGGTCGCAAGGGGCGACCATATGTGGGACTCGCACCGGCGCCCTGGATAGTCTGGGAAGTGGCGGTGCGAGCCGGAGACAGCCCGGAAGGGCGGCGGGGCTCGGTCGGCGTCTTGGCCTTATGCCGAGTAGCGGCGACGTGAGCGAGCTGCCTTCGTACTTTTACGAAGGTCGCTACCGGAGATGACAAGGCTGCAGAGAGGCAGCAAGAATGGGGTGCTCCTATTGGATGGAGTGGTTCATCTATCCTCTCCCTCCGCGATCGCCACAAGTCGCGGAGGCAGATGGACGGATGAACATTGGACGGAACTGTGTGTCTTTCTTTCCTGGCACAGCATGTGTCTAGATGCTGTGTAGGGATTGAGAGACACACCTTGCTAGAGGAATTATCCTTCCTTCATGGGGGAAATGGCGGGATCCGTGATCGCTCGCATTACGCACTGTCCTGCGCACTGGCAGTGCGTGATGTGCGTGATCACTGACTGCGACAGGCAGTCGGAGTGCTGGGAGACGCTGTCACAGGCGAACTCCCAGGAGGCTCGGACGATCGGGTGCGGGGGAACCCATCGTTCATATGGCCTCGGGATGGCGCGCGCGGTGTTTCCGCGTGCTATCCAAGGGTTGTGATGGGGCGAGTATTAACTCCCATGCTTGTCGTGCCCGTAGCCCTGGCGACAATGCGCTGAGAAGGAACACCCCGGGTCGTTTAGTGGGTATGCCGCCACAGTGGCGGTGAGTCCCACATATCCACCAGCTTCCCCGAGGCTGGTGGAATCCATAAAGGAATTTTCCCGGGTTAAAAAAAAAAAAAAAAAAAAAAAAAAAAAAAAAAAAAAAAAAAAAAAAGGTTAGGTTAGGTTAGGTTAGGTTAGGTTAGGTTAGGTTAGGTTAGGTTAGGTTAGGTTTTTTTTTTTTTTTTTTTTTTTTTTTTTTTAAACCTGTCCGGGCGCTGAGGCCCGGCCCGCGAGCTAAACACCTCTGACACAGATCAGAGCCTTTATTTTCTTATATATTATTATCTACATTCTATTGGGTTTGGGATTGGGATGTTGGTTGTTTTATTCCTAATGTTTTATTGTCTGTAGTTCGCAATTATAATCTAGGGTTTACACACATTTTCCGTCCTATTTGAACAAAGGGTTCTAGTTCTTATACTATACATGTATCTTTTACTGTTTTTGTTTTATACTTATTTCTATTTTACATTGCTTATACATTTTTATTAAACATATTTTACAATTTTATCTTTTATTATTTACTCACATAGTTTTACGTTATTAAAATTAAATTTCTAGGCATACAACTATCTTTTACATACAAACTTATTTCTATGCTGCATGAATATATACTCATTATATATTGTTCAGCATATTTTTATATCTATTTATTTATAAATATCATCTTCTTACCTATTTCAAACGTTCTATTGTTTATGATATTTTGCAATTTGCATCTTTCTGGGCCACAACAAACACAGTTTATAACCCTATCTATTTCTGTTCTTGTATTTTTATCCTCCTTTCCATAAGAATACCTACCACTTTTTGTTTTTGCATTTAGAAATCGATGTTGAATGCGTTCATTTCGTTGCAGGCAACCATAATTATTCTGGCCTCCAGTTGCTGGCACTACACATCGGATGTCGCATTCCCCATTTGTGATCCGCTTCGGTTTGGCGAGCTGCTTGTGACACCATTTTAAGTTTACCAACTTGTTCATTTTCCTATGAAATTGATTTCGGTTGCCTTTTTGGTGTTTCGGGCTCGTCTTACCTATTTCGTTTCTCAGCTTATCTTTCAAGGCTTGCGCCACCAATGTGCGGGCAGTAATTTTAAGGAAACTGGTGCACAGAGTTTCCTTTGTCGTTCCACCAACTGCTCTATGGCCTAGGTTTACCTTGGGGACGCCCTTAGCAGTAGGCTATCGTGGCTCTCGCTAGAACCTCCCATTTCCTTCTTATGCTGCAGTCGTCACTAAAAGCGTTGTGCTCGGCGTGGTCCAGCTTAGCATGAACACAGTTACAGCACGTTGGGGCCACACCTGCAAGCCAGTCTGCACATTGCTGCTTCATGTGGGGGCCTCCGCAGTGACTGCACCTTTCGTGTGTTTCCCTACAGAAACGCCGGCCATGTCCGTAGCCAAGGCAGAGAGAACATTGTACTAGTGGCGACTGATCCATCACCCTTACTCGTTGCAAGTCAATGTGTACTGCCTCGGCTTCCACCATGCGTTGGTATAGCTTCGGAGAGACCCTCATAACTACATGGTTACATAACGGATTTCGGGTCTTTTTCTTATACGCTATCTCAACTCTATCATCTTTCTTGTCCAGGCCGAGAAATAATGGCCCATTTTGGTTTTTTAGCGCCCTCAGGATGTCCTCGTCTGTGTTATATTGGAGGACGTCTTTGAGGATCACTAACGGGTCCTTATTTTTAACTTCCTCGATGTTGAGCTCTTTTGCCATACTTAGCCTTTCCTTCAATTTTTGTCTATCTTCCACAGTCTTACATCCTAAAATCACCTTTCTATCCTTTGCTTTCCTAATTTTTTCTACCTTAATTCCCCCTTCTTTGGCATTTACCGCACTTCTAATTCTGTTCAGCACTTCTTCTCCTGACTCTGTTTCGTCCTTTGCAGTAACTACAACTGAGTGCAGTGCCGTTTGCTCCATGTGCTGCCTCTTAGGGGGCGCCGCTACTATGCTTGCGTAAGTTTGCTTTGCTACTGTTTCCCTTAGTTCTTCAACTCTGTCTGTGTTTTGTTTAATTTGCTCTGTGTGTTCTTCCAGCTTTTTGATAATGTCATTTTTCATATCTTCTACTTTGGCAGTTATTTCTGAGATCTCTACTTCCACTGGGTCCTCCTTGAGCCGTTCTTCTATAAGATCGCTTAGTTGCTGTTCAAAACTGTCCCTTTCTGCTTCCATATCTGTCAGCTGCTGGCTAACCCGTTCCGCCTCTAAGGTCATCTTGGCCTTTTCCGCCTCCGACTCTTTCAGCAGCTGATAGATACGTTCGGCCTCAGAGAGCACCACATTTTTAATGCTTGTTTTGGTATTTCTTGAGCTGTTCATACTAAATTCTAGTCTCTTTAAGCACTCATTAGCCTCGGCGTTCCGGCTAGCATATTTCCTCCTTTCCGGTTCTGATGAGATCCCAGTTTTAGCTTCGGGTGTTCTATCTGGGTATTTTACCTCCTGGTTTGGTGAGCTCATTGACGCCTCTACCGATGCTCTCCGTGCTATGGCCGGTTTAGTCATAGTAGAGCTGTTCACCGGCGCTCTTTTTGGGGAGTAGGAGACTTTGGTTTGGGTTTCCGATTTCTCGGCTTCCCATTTCCCTATACTCCTTCTCACGCTCTGAGGCTGGGATGTTATGTCACTTTTATTTGAGGGTCCGGCCCTTCCAGTTGTCCCGTCTGCCATGTTTGAGCAGGTCGATTCCGCCGTGCTCGCAGGTTTTTCCGTGATATTTTTCGGTGTACGAATCATTTTGCTAGATAATTAATTTACACGGTAAACAGGTTAGTCAATTAAATTTAAATTTGTAAAAGTTGTAAATATTAATTAGTCCTTGTATATACAATAATTTAGAAAAATCTAAATTTTCCAGTTCTATGTAATTAATTTTTATTTTTATTTCAGGTTTCACTGAGGTGCAGCGGTCTAAAATGTCTTCTACACAGGTAAGTACACCCGTTATTTATCTAAAATTAAGTAAAGCAAAAACACAAAAATAATGTTAACTCTATATAGAGTAGGTCTTAGAGTAGGTATGTTACTCTCAGTGAGAACCGTTAAGTCTTAAAATAAAACAAATAAAATAAAATAAAATAAAATAAAGTCGCGATCAACTTATGTCGTGGGCCAGAAAAATGCAAATTTCAAAAATTTACAAATATGGAGGGCGGGGGGGGGGAGGGATAAATAGATACGGGAGGGAATAAACTGCTATTTTACAAATTTTATAACACTAAAAATGAATTTAAAAGAATTTATAATTTATACAAACTAAATTTCCAAACTTTTACTATTTGTATGGGAAAAGTATTTTTGGAGCTAGAGGGGGGGGAAAATTTTCAAAAATTTTAGAATTTAAAAAGAAATTGGCTGGATTGTATATTGGAGATCGGTGCCAAAAATTGGCTATCTCCTCCCGTTTCTGAGTTATTTGAATTACAACTTTAAAAAAACCTAATATGCAGTTGGTAAACTTATTCTAAAAACAATAAATCCGCGCGCTTTAACTTTAAAAATCTAATTTCTTCACAAATGATTAAATAAAAGACGGAACTACAACTGAGCAAAAAATAAAGATAGGTCGTCGCTGAAATTTTGAAAATAATAAAACTTAAATAAAATTTCTAACCGCACAGAATTTTGATTTGTTGTTTCCGGGCCAAATCTTGACTTTTCAAAATTCTGAAAACGCCCTCCGCGTCCTCTTCTGGTCTCCTTCCTGGCAGCGTACCCAGAATCTTACTAGCTGGCTTGGATGGGTGACCTCGTGGCCACGTGGTTTTTGTTTTTTTGCCGATCTCTCCTCAACGGGGACCGGCAAAAATCTGTTCTCACCGCAGGGTTGTAGCCCTCCACAAGGCCTTCCAGAAAGCACTTCAAAAAGTGGGGGTCACAGATCTTAATAACCCAGCGTATCACGTTTTATGTATCGAAAAAACACGTTTTTCACTTTTTGGGCTATAACTTGGCAACCACTCAACACTTCACAAAACGGGTTTCACAGACGTGTTGGCCTCGTGAACGCGCAACTTTTGAAGTATCACACAACCTTCTACGATGAAAAAATACCACTTTTTTGGATTTTTAAGCGTGGAGCGACTTAGAATCGTGGCGTCTCTGACCGCGGTTGAGACGCGACTGGTTAGGTTAGGTTTTTTTTTTTTTTTTTTTTTTTTCCCCTGTCCGGGCGCAAGGCCCGGCCCGCGAGCTAATTTCCCCTGACACAGGTCAGAGACTTTATTTTCTTACATCTACTGTCTACTTTCTAATGTGGGATCAGGTTTTTGGGTTGTAAATCTATTTTCCTTATTTTTGGGATCTGGGGTTCTACTCTACTCCTATCATTTTATTATCGTTATTTTTATTTCTACTTACATACATATCTTGCTTCGATTATGATCTAGACATTGTACCCTTACATCTTTAATATTATAACTTCTTAAACTATTACATACTTATTCTAGTTTACATGAGTTGTATATTCTTGTTTTACATATATGCTGTTTATATATATCTTAATATATATAACACACATAACTTATTTATCTAGTTTTATTTTTTGCTATGACTTTATTTCCTATTTTTACACAATATTCTATGAAACTATCTCTAAGTACCTTATCTACAATTATATTATTTACATTTTCACGTTTTAAAACAATCCCAAGTTTCTGCTCTAGTTCGTACCTTTCCCGACCGTATATTGGACACTCTATCAGGACATGCGCCGCCGTTTCACTGATACCAGGCTCACATGGGCAGGATGGGTCCTCTTTACACTTAAACCGGTTTAAGTATTCAGAGAACCCACCGTGCCCGGTAATCATCTGGGTGAGCACTCCTGTGGGCTCTATCATTCTAACAATGTTATAGGCTTGCAGCGCATCCGGGAAGAACAATTTCGTTGCGCCTGCTGTTACACCTGATTTATATCTCCGATTCCATCTATCAAGCGAATCCATACGGATTTGTCGCTTGACAAATGAAACCGGACATAGGTCGTAATCTGGCTTCCTCTTAATCCTCAGCGCCGCATCTTTCGCAAGCTCGTCTGCGCGCTCGTTGCCTTCGAGTCCTGCGTGGGCCTTTATCCAGAATAGTGTGACCTTCTTATCCTGGTTCCTAATGGTTCCCATATTTCTTCGAGTTTCTACTGCCAGGGGATGCATCGTCCAGTTGTTTGTGATTGTCTCAAGTGCCGAGCGCGAGTCACTATATATGCCAAAGGTCATCTTTGGGCTTTTAAGAACCTCTCTGGTCGCCACACATATGGCCAGCAGTTCAGCCTGGTAGACCGTACAATAGGACGGCAGCTTCAATTTCCGGTTGCTGGTCTCGGCATCATCGCTCCAGAGAGACAATGCTGCTCCGACCTTACCTTCAATTTTGCTGCCGTCCGTGTAAATCCGCACTTGTTGATCATTATGCGCGTCAACTTGCTCTTGGTCTACCAGGCTTATGAACTCAAGGCCAACATGTGTTGCTGGATGAGGGGTGTTTACGTACAGCTCCATGCGCTCCACCTCCCTGTCTCCCAGTGCTGGCTGGGGGGCTCCTCTCGGGCTCGGGGGCTCGGTTAGGTTAGGTTAGGTTAGGTTAGGTTAGGTTAGGTTAGGTTAGGTTAGGTTAGGTTGGGGAACCCCCCACAGTGCTTACGTCCTCGTCGTGTTCCCTGGAAACGACCCAGTTCTGACCACCGTAACGGAGTGGCAGACTGGGCTCGGCTAAAGTGCACTGTGCCGTCGATGTCTACGCCGTCATCTGACCAAGTTGTGATGCCTAAACAGGCTCGAGACTCCTTCGGGAAGTTTATAAAAGGCCCTTCTCAGGGCCAACCAAAAGGCCCTTCTCAGGGCCAACCAAAAGGCCCTTCTCAGGGCCAACTAAAAGGCCCTTCTCAGGGCCAACCAAAAGGCCCTTCTCAGGGCCAACCAAAAGGCCCTTCTCAGGGCCAACCAAAAGGCCCTTCTCAGGGCCATTCCCGAGCTTCCTCTTTGGAAGGGTCGAGGGAGTCAGACGACTCCTTCTCCGAGATGGAGATGTCGGGCGGTGTAGACACCGCAGACGAAAGTGTTGGCCGGAAGCGGCCGCACTCTTCATTCTTCGTGCCTGGGTATTTAGACTCAGACACGGAGACTGAAGAGACGGCGGCTGCCAAAGTCAGCACGGCGAGGAGAGGCAGGAGGAAGGCCACCCAGGCGAGCTCCTCCAGGGAAACCTTCCTCAAGCCTGCTCCGGTTGACGGAGAGTTGGAGGTAGTCCTGCAAGGCAGGAAGTACAGGAAGTCTCCAGCCGCTCTGGTTTACGACGTCGGGTTGAGCACAGGAACCGATTCCGATGCTCGCCCGTTGATCGACGACCTAAACGACCTGAATGCTCAGGAGCTGAGGGCGCGTGCGGGGGAGGAACTTGCCGGTGTTTTGGAGGTCGCCAGGAAGTCTGGCAACCTCAAAGGCGAGTTTGTTGGTCGCCTCAAGAAAGCCGCGTCGGTCCTAGGAGAGGTGGTCGACACCTTAACTGGGAGGACCGAAGTCGAGGAGACGCAACGGCTCAGGGCGGTGAGTAACCGCCAGCGCCTGGAAATAGCGTCGCTGAAGGCGGAGGTGAAAGCGTTACGTATTGGCTTCACCGAAGCCAAGACGGAAACCGCCGCCACCATCGCTGCTGCCGCCGCTGCCTCTGCCACCGCCTCTGCTGCGGCTGAGAGACCGGCTGCCCCCACCACCACGCTGGGGGCAGATGTGATTGAGGAGCTGAAGGGGTCCTTGACTGCCACGCTCGGGCAAATGATTAATGCCCGACTCGCGGTGATCGAGGACCGCCTCTTGCCAGCCCAGACGGTACGCCCGCCACTTAGAGCGGATGCCAAGCGGGCAGCGGCTGAGGCAAAAAGGGCTGAGCCGGCTCGCCAGCAGGCCGTGACTGCGGGTCCCTCCACCTCAAAGGGGACTCCAAGTGCCCAGGTTCCCCAAAAGGAAACCTGGGCGCAAGTGGTGGGAAAGGGCAAGGGGAAAGGGAAAGGGAAGTCCTCCGTTCCCTCCTCTGTCCCAGCCCCTGGTACCCCTGTGGCCCAAGCCCCCGCGGCTCGTGCCTCCACGGCCCGTGCCCCCACGGTTCGTGCCCCCGTGGCCCGAGCCCGTGCGGCCCAGCCCCCAGTGGCCCGTGCTCCTGCGGCTCGTGCCCCTGCAGTCGGAGCTCCAGCAGCTCGTTTGCCTGCAGCTAAACCGGCAGCCTCCCCTGCCGGTAAAGCTAAGACGGTGCTGAAGAGTCCCCCGAAGTCCGCGGTCGTGGTGCTATCGTTGCGCCCCGAAGCCGTGGAGAAGGGGGTCACCTACGGCACCGTCCTCCAGACGGCGCAGGACAAGATTGACCTGCTGGAGCTGGGGATCGAGCGGATCCGCTGCCGCTCGACTGCGACAGGAGCCAGGAAGCTGGAGATTCCTGGCTCCCAAAACGCGGAAAAGGCGGATCGCCTCGCAGAAGTGCTCCGCGGGATAGTGACGGAGGTGGCCACCGTCACCAGGCCCGTCAAAACCGCTGATCTGAGGATCACGGACCTGGACGACGCGACCACAAGAGAGAAGGTGGTGGCGGCGGTCGCTCGGGCGGGGGCATGTGACCCGCAGGTGGTCAAGGTCGGAGAGATCCGCACTGGCGTGGCTGGGACTGGCTCCACCCTCGTAACCCTCCCGGTTGCAGCAGCCAAAGTGTTGCTGCAAAAGGGTAAGTTACTGATAGGGTGGAGCTCGGTGAAGGTGGTGGCACTGGGGGAACGCCCCATGCGCTGCTACAAGTGCTTGGGGCTGGGGCACACTCGCCCCCAGTGTCCCGCTGCGGCGGACAGGGGTGACCTGTGTTTCCGATGTGGAGACGCAGGTCACCGGGCGGCCAGCTGCGGGAAGACCACCCCGCGCTGTGCAATATGCGCCGAATCGGGGAGGCCCTCCGGGCACATAATGGGGGGACGCAGCTGCGTTCCCCCTAGGACGAAGGGGAAGGCCACTCGGACCCAGGCTGCCCCGGCCGCCACAAACCGGGCCGCCCCGGAAGGAGCACGCCAAGCGGCGTGTGAGGAGGTTGTGATGTCTGATTGATGGATCAAGTCGGACATCACAACCTTCTTCAGACGAATCTGAACCACTGCGCCCGGGCCCAAGATCTGTTCATGCAGTCCCTGGCGCAGTGGCAGATAGACGTGGCGGTAGCCGCGGAGCCGTACTACGTCCCCCCCCAACATTCTTGCTGGGCTGGGGATTTGGACGACTCCGTGGCTGTTGTGGGGCGGCCCGGAAGTGCCTCCCCCCTCTCGGTTGAGGAGAGGGGCTCGGGGTACGTGGTGGCCAGGTGGGGAGAGTATGCGATTGTCGGCGCATACTTCTCCCCCAACAGAACCGCTGCAGAGCTGGAGGTCTTTGTGGACCTCCTGGCTGCGGCGGTGAGACGTCAGGCGCCACGTCAGGTCCTCCTTATGGGGGACCTGAACGCTAAGGCCCGGGATTGGGGCAACCCCTCCACTAACTCCCGTGGCGAGATCGTCAGGGAGTGGGCGGTTGCCTCAGGACTGACCCTGCTCAACAGAGGGTCGGTCCACACCTGCGTGCGACAGCGTGGGGGGTCCGTGGTGGACGTATCGTTCGCCACCCCAGCTGTCGCAGCACGTGTCCGGGCCTGGAGGGTGTTGTCGGAGGTGGAGACTCTCTCGGACCACAAATATATACGGTTTGAGATCTTCACCTCCGACAGCCAAGGGGGGCCCCAGCGGGTGGCGCGGGCGGCCTTCCCGCGCTGGGCCATTAGTCGCCTCGACGCCGAGTTGGCAAAGGAGGCGGCTATAGTGCAGGCGTGGCAGGCTGGCCCCGCGCACCCAGACGTGGACGTCGCGGCGGGTCATTTCCGCGAGGCGGTGACGGCCGTGTGCGACACGGCCATGCCGAGGGCCCGGCGACATCCTGAGCGCCGCCAGGTGTACTGGTGGAGCTCGGAGATCGCGGATCTCCGAGCCGCCTGCTCGGCGGCGCGGCGGCCCTACACCCGCTGCAGGAGGCGGCGCAGGGGCCGCACGGACGAGCAGCTGTCAGCCGAGGAGCTGGCAGCTGAGGGCCAGCTGTACAGCGCCTACCGCAATGCGCGGTGGGACCTACAGCTGGCCATAGAAAGGCGGAAGTCGGAGGCCTGGGGTGAAACCCTCGAGGGCCTCAACAGGGACCCATGGGGACGTCCATACAAGGCTGCCCGGAATAAGTTCCGGGGCCAGACGTCCCCAGTCGCGGAGTCCCTGGAGCCGGAGCTCCTAGACAGGGTGTTGGGGGGGCTTTTCCCCGACAGAAATCCCCTCCACAACCCTCCGACGATGGCGCCATCCCTCCCCGAGGCGGACTTAGCGGACTCCATCCCACCTCTTTCAGAGGCGGAGATGGAGATCGCGGTCGCACGCCTACGGGGCAAGAGGACCGCTCCGGGTCCCGACGGGATACCGGGACGGGTCCTCACAATCGCCCTGAGGGAGATGGGCGATCGGCTTCGGGAACTGTTCGACGCATGCCTTACGTCTGGACGGTTCCCGAAGCTGTGGAAGGATGGCCGATTGTGCCTGTTGCGGAAGGAGGGTCGTCCTATCGACTCTTCTTCCGCATACAGGCCCATCGTCTTGCTGGATGACACGGGGAAGCTGCTAGAGCGTGTAGTAGCTTCTCGTGTCATCCGGCACCTGGAGGGTACTGGGCCTGGGCTGTCGGAGGCCCAGTATGGGTTCAGAGCAGGGCGGTCTACTATAGACGCCCTGCTCTGGCTCAAGAGGTGGACGCAGGATGCGGTCGGTGGAGGGGAAAAGGCGTTGGCTGTGTCGCTTGACATAGCCAACGCCTTCAACAGCCTTCCGCATGGAACGATACAGGAGGCGCTCCGTTATCACGGAGTGCCCCTGTATCTGCGGAGGCTGTTGGCTGATTACCTCCAGGACCGCGAGGTCCTGGTGGAAGGGCGTGACGGTTTGAGGCACCGTCGCGTCTCCTGCGGGGTTCCACAGGGGTCGGTCTTGGGACCGCTTCTGTGGAACATTGGCTACGACTGGGTGCTGCGTGGCACGCTTCCTGCAAATATGCAGGTTGCGTGCTACGCGGACGACACCCTGGTCGTAGTCAAGGGGAGGGACCTCAGGGAGACGGTGCGGCTGGCCACGGTGGGTACAACCCTCGTGGTCGACCGCATTCGCTCCCTGGGACTGGAGGTTGCCCTCTCCAAGACTGAGGCCCTGTTGTTCCACGGGCCTCGGGGGGGACCCCCTCCAGGGACTCGGGTACTCCTGGATGGGATCCCGGTCCCGGTTGGGACCCAGATGAAATATCTGGGTCTCATCCTGGACGGGAGGTGGACTTTTGGGGCCCATTTTACCCAACTGGCCCCAAGAGTCCTGGGTGCGGCTGCCGCACTGGGGAGGCTGCTGCCCAACGTGGGTGGCCCGAACGCCACGTGCCGTCGGCTATACTCCGGAGTTATCCGGAGTATGGCCATGTACGGGGCACCGGTCTGGGTGGACGCCCTCGGTCGCAATAACAAGGCCCTGCTGCGACGTCCGCAGCGGGTCATTGCGACGAGGGCGATCCGCGGATACCGGACGGTGTCCTGGACGGCGGCGTGCGTGCTGGCCGGTGATCCCCCCTGGGAGCTCGAAGCGGAAACCCTCGCCGAAGTTTACCACTTTGTGGCGGCGAGGAGGTCCCGTGGAGAGCCCCCAGCGTGGGAGGAGGTCAGGCGCCTGCGGAGGCAGGCGCGGGCCGCCCTGTTGCGGCGGTGGACGGAGGACCTGGCTCCACCGGTGCCTGGGCAGAGGACGGTGGAGGCCATCCGCCCGGTCCTCCGGGAGTGGGTGCGGCGGCCATTCGGGTCGCTGACCTTCCGATTGGTGCAGGTGCTTTCCGGACACGGATGTTTCGGAAAGTACCTGCACCAGATCGCGAGACGGGAGGCGACCCCAGCCTGCCACGAATGTGGGGCGCCGGAAGATACGGCGCCCCACACGCTGGAGGTGTGCGCTGCTTGGGAGTCTGAGCGGCGCACACTTTCAGCGGTCGTTGGCCGGGATCTCTCGTTGCCGAGCGTGGTGAACGCCATGCTCGACAGCGAGAGAGCGTGGCAGGCTACGGTCTCCTTTTGCGAGGTGGTGATGTCGCAAAAGGAGGCTGCGGAGCGGGTCAGAGAGGACGATGCCAACTCTGACCCCCTCCGGCGCAGACGGAGAGGGGGACGGAGGAGGCGCTTCGGGCGCCTTCTTCGTCCTCCGTAGTGGGGCCGGCGGCGGAGGGTCGGGGGACTCTCCGCTGCGCTCACACGGTCCCACACGTCTGGTGGGTAACTGAGGTGAAAGGTTACCCACCCACTGGCGCAGAGGCCCGGAAGGGCCTACCGCTGGGGCGAGATAGTGAATGCCAGCGCGACCCTATCTCGTCCCGTCCCGGCGGCGGACGGATCACGGGGGGGTTTTAGTGGGTTCGAGTCCCACATACCCCCTGCCATCACCCCCGTGGTGGCAGGGAAGTGCGAGGGCATTTCCCCCCCCCAAAAAAAAAAAAAAAAAAAAAAGGTTAGGTTAGGTTAGGTTAGGTTAGGTTAGGTTAGGTTAGGTTAGGTTAGGTTAGGTTAGGTTTTTTTTTTTTTTTTTTTTTTTTTTACTCCCGAGGGTAGGGGGGAATCCTCATGGATACCGCGGGGCTCGGGCCCCACGGTTATGTCCGACTCCGCCTTGGCGACCTACGGACTAAACCACCCCTCCCTTTGTTCCAAATCCTCTAACGAAAGTCAGAGACCTTGTCTATCTTCCTATTGAGTACTCATTCAATTTGTCTGTCGTGACTCTATTACTCTTACTAAACATGTACACACAATCATGTGTAAATGAAGTCAATTTCATCATTTTACTTGTATATACCATTCAAATTACATATTATCTATTTTACTCATATTATTTGTATATATTGTCACTATTCAACTCGTCAAAATAAAAACAAAAATTCTTCACTACATATTCAATTAATTATTATTATTGCATTATTAAATTCACATTATCATTAAATTAAAATCATTATTCAATTCATATCATTAGGTATCAAACTTATTACAATTTTATTATATTATTATGCTAACATCGTATATTATATAAATATACATATATAGCATAGTGATTAATTAGATTATGACTATTTACAATTTATATTCAATATATATAATACAATATACTTAATTATCTAGTCTTATTTCTATCAATAACTTTGTTACCAATTTTTATACAAAAATCTAAAAATATCTTCCTACTTGCTACATCTCTGACTAACTCGTGCAGAGTGTCAGTCGTCAGTTTTTTATTTAAACTTTGCTCTACCTCATATCTTTCCAAGCCATAAACAGGACATTCCAGTAGGATATGCTCTACAGTTTCATTTTTCCCGGGTTCACAGAGGCAAGATGGGTCCTCCTTACACCTAAAACGTGTCAGGTATTCGGAGAACCCACCGTGCCCAGTCATAATCTGTGTTAACGTTCCAGCTGGTTCTATTTGTTTCACTACTCTGTACGCCTCAATCGCGTCTGGGAAAAACAATTTTGTAACTTTAGCAGTCTCGCCCGACCTGTATCTACGATTCCATTTATCTAGCGTTCCCACTCGGATTTGCTTCTTAATATGTGAGATTGGACATAAATCGTAATCGGGTTTGCGTTTGATGTTCATTGCCGCATCCTTTGCTAATTGATCAGCCCGTTCGTTACCTTCAAGTCCTGCATGTGCCTTGATCCAATAGAGCGCGACATTTTTGTTCTGCTGTCTCATTGCTTTCAGGTTTTCACGATTTTTGACAGCCAAGGGATGCAGTGAACGGTGGTTTACGATTGACTCGAGTGATGATCGCGAGTCACTATATATACCAAAACTGGTGTCTTGTCCTCGAAGGATATCACATGTAGCTTTATATATCGCCAGTAATTCCGCTTGATAGACAGTGCAATAGGACGACAGTTTCAATTTCTGGCTTTTGATCTCGGCTGCATTGCTCCAATGAGACAATGCAGCTCCGACCTTGCCATCAATTTTACTGCCGTCCGTAAAAATGCGTACTGCTTGGTTGCCATGTATATCTACTTCAGCTTGGTCTGTCAGGCATATGAATTCGGTTATATGTTATAGTATATTCGGTTATATTCGGGTATATGGTATGGTTAGGTTAGGTTAGGTTAGGTTAGGTTAGGTTAGGTTAGGTTAGGTTAGGTTAGGTTAGGTTAGGTTAGGTTAGGTTAGGTTGGGGGACCCCCCGGGTGCTGCGTGGCACGCTTCCTGCAAATATGCAGGTTGCGTGCTACGCGGACGACACCCTGGTCGTAGTCAAGGGGAGGGACCTCAGGGAGACGGTGCGGCTGGCCACGGTGGGTACAACCCTCGTGGTCGACCGCATTCGCTCCCTGGGACTGGAGGTTGCCCTCTCCAAGACTGAGGCCCTGTTGTTCCACGGGCCTCGGGGGGGACCCCCTCCAGGGACTCGGGTACTCCTGGATGGGATCCCGGTCCCGGTTGGGACCCAGATGAAATATCTGGGTCTCATCCTGGACGGGAGGTGGACTTTTGGGGCCCATTTTACCCAACTGGCCCCAAGAGTCCTGGGTGCGGCTGCCGCACTGGGGAGGCTGCTGCCCAACGTGGGTGGCCCGAACGCCACGTGCCGTCGGCTATACTCCGGAGTTATCCGGAGTATGGCCATGTACGGGGCACCGGTCTGGGTGGACGCCCTCGGTCGCAATAACAAGGCCCTGCTGCGACGTCCGCAGCGGGTCATTGCGACGAGGGCGATCCGCGGATACCGGACGGTGTCCTGGACGGCGGCGTGCGTGCTGGCCGGTGATCCCCCCTGGGAGCTCGAAGCGGAAACCCTCGCCGAAGTTTACCACTTTGTGGCGGCGAGGAGGTCCCGTGGAGAGCCCCCAGCGTGGGAGGAGGTCAGGCGCCTGCGGAGGCAGGCGCGGGCCGCCCTGTTGCGGCGGTGGACGGAGGACCTGGCTCCACCGGTGCCTGGGCAGAGGACGGTGGAGGCCATCCGCCCGGTCCTCCGGGAGTGGGTGCGGCGGCCATTCGGGTCGCTGACCTTCCGATTGGTGCAGGTGCTTTCCGGACACGGATGTTTCGGAAAGTACCTGCACCAGATCGCGAGACGGGAGGCGACCCCAGCCTGCCACGAATGTGGGGCGCCGGAAGATACGGCGCCCCACACGCTGGAGGTGTGCGCTGCTTGGGAGTCTGAGCGGCGCACGCTTTCAGCGGTCGTTGGCCGGGATCTCTCGTTGCCGAGCGTGGTGAACGCCATGCTCGACAGCGAGAGAGCGTGGCAGGCTACGGTCTCCTTTTGCGAGGTGGTGATGTCGCAAAAGGAGGCTGCGGAGCGGGTCAGAGAGGACGATGCCAACTCTGACCCCCTCCGGCGCAGACGGAGAGGGGGACGGAGGAGGCGCTTCGGGCGCCTTCTTCGTCCTCCGTAGTGGGGCCGGCGGCGGAGGGTCGGGGGACTCTCCGCTGCGCTCACACGGTCCCACACGTCTGGTGGGTAACTGAGGTGAAAGGTTACCCACCCACTGGCGCAGAGGCCCGGAAGGGCCTACCGCTGGGGCGAGATAGTGAATGCCAGCGCGACCCTATCTCGTCCCGTCCCGGCGGCGGACGGATCACGGGGGGGTTTTAGTGGGTTCGAGTCCCACATACCCCCTGCCATCACCCCCGTGGTGGCAGGGAAGTGCGAGGGCATTTCCCCCCCCCAAAAAAAAAAAAAAAAAAAAAAAAAAAAAAAAAAAAAAAAAAAAAAAAAAAAAAAAACCCCCCACAGCGCATACGTCCACGTCGTGTCCCCTGGAAACGACCCAGTTCTGTCCACCGTAACGGAGTGGCAGACTGGGCTCGGCTAAAGTGCGCTGTACCGTCGAATGTCTCAGCCGTCATACGACAAAGCCGTGATGTCTAAGACACGAGATTCCTCCGGGAAATTCGTAAAAGGCCCTTCTCAGGGCCAACCAAACGGCCCTTCTCAGGGCCAACCAAAAGGCCCTTCTCAGGGCTACTCCCGGGCTCCATCATTGGAGGAGAAGACGGTGGAGTCAGATGACTCATTCTCCGCAATGTCGGAGATGTCGGGCGGCATGGAGACCGCAGATGAAGGGGCCAGCCGGAAACGGCCGCATTCTTCATTCTTCGTGCCTGGGTACTTAGACTCAGACACGGAGACTGAAGAGTCGGCGGCCGCTAAGGTCAGTACGGCCAGAAGAGGGAGAAGGAAGACTGCCCAGGCGGGTCCATCAAGGGACACCTTCCTCAAACCAGCTCCTGTAGATAAGGAGTTGGAGACGGTCCTGAAAAGCAGGAAGTATAGGAAGGGGCCGGCCACTGCGGTTAGTGACGTCGGGATGAGCACCGGAACTGATTCCGATGCTCGCCTCGTGGTCGGTGACCTAAGCGTTCTGAACGCTCAGGAACTGAGGGCGCGAGCGGGGGAGGAACTCGCCCGAGTTTTGGAGGTTGCCAGGAAGTCTGGCAACCTCAAAGGCGAATTCGTTGGTCGCCTGAAGAAGGCGGCGTCAACCCTAGGAGAGGTGGTTGACACCCTTTCTGGAAGAAGCGAGGCTGAGGAGACGCGGCGGCTACGAGCGGAGAACACCCGACTGCTACTGGAGGTGGAGGCGATGAAGGCAGAAGTGAAGTCGCTACGTCTTGGCTTCAGCGAGGCGAAGACGGAAGCCGCCGCTGCTACTGCAGCTGCCGCCGCTGCCGCCGCAGCTGCCGCCAGCACCACCGCCGCTGGCGCTACTAAGGAAAGGCCGGTAGCCCCCACCGCTGTGGGTGCTAATCTCATAGAGGAGCTGAAGGGGTCCTTGACCGCCACGTTCGGGCAAATGCTCAATGCTCGACTTGCGGTGATCGAGGACCGCCTTCTGCCAGCTCAGACGGTTCGCCCTCCTCTGAGAGCGGATGCTAAGAGAGCAGCGGCCGAGGCCGCAATCCGAGAGGCTGCAGGTCCCTCTACTTCAAGGGAGACTCCAAGAGCCCAGGTTCCTGTACAAAAGGAAAGCTGGGCTCAAGTGGTGGGAAAGGGAAAGGGGAAGGGAAAGGGAACGGGAAAGTCCTCCGTTTCCTCCTCTGTCCTTCCGAATGCACCCACGGCCCGTGCTCCCATGGCCCGTGCCCCGGCGGCCCGTGCCCCTACGGCCCGCGCCCCCGTAGTCAGTGCTCCCACGACTGGTAGCCGTGCAGCCCGTACCCCTGCGGCCCGTGACCCCAGGGCCAAGGATTCTTCGGCTAGTGCCCCCACGGGCCGTGCCCCTGCGGTCCGTACACCTGGAGCTAGACCAGCAGCCCCCCTTGCCGGTAAAATCAGGTCGGTGCTAAAGAAACCCCCAAATTCTGCGGCCGTGGTGCTGTCATTGCACCCCGAAGCTGTAGAAAAGGGGATAACTTACAGCACCGTCCTCCAGACGGCGCAAGAGCAAGTTGATCTCGAAGAGCTGGGGATCGAGCGGGTCCGCTTCCGCAAGACGGCTACAGGAGCCAGGATATTTGAGATCCCTGGCTCCCTAAACGCGGAGAAGGCGGACCGCCTTGCGGAAAAGCTGCGTGTGGCTGTGACGGAGGTGGCTAGTGTCACCAGGCCTGTTAAGTCCGCTGATTTAAGGATCACGGGCCTGGATGACGCGGCCACAAAAGAGAAGGTGGTGGCGGTGGTTGCTCGTGAGGGAGCATGTGACCCGCAGGTGGTTAAGGTCGGGGAGATCCACTCCAACGTGGCTGGGACTGGCTCCACCCTCGTCTCCCTCCCGGTTGCGGCAGCCAAAGTGTTGCTGCAAAAGGGCAGGCTACTGATAGGGTGGAGCTCAGTGCAGGTGGTGGCACTTGGGGAGCGCCCCATGCGCTGTTACAGGTGCTTGGGACTGGGGCACACTCGCCCCCTGTGTCCTGCTGCGGTGGACAGGGGTGACCTATGTTTCCGGTGTGGAGACGCAGGTCACCGGGCGGCCAGCTGTGGGAAGAAAGTCCCACGCTGCGCCATCTGTGCTGAGTCGGGGAGGCCCTCTGGGCACATAATGGGGGGACGCGACTGCGTTCCCCCAAAGACGAAGGGGAAGGCCATCCGGACCAAGGCCACCCCTGCGGCCACAAGCCAGGCCACCCCGGTGGCTACAAACCAGGCCACCCCGGCGGCCACAAGCCAGGCCACCCCGGAGGGCGCACGCCCAGCGGCGTGCGAGGAGATTGTGATGTCTGAATAACAATGGATCAAGTCAGACATCACAATCTCCTTCAGACGAATTTGAATCACTGCGCCCGGGCCCAAGATCTGCTCATGCAGTCCCTGGCGCAGTGGCAGATAGACGTGGCGGTCGCCGCGGAGCCGTACTACGTCCCCCCTCAACATTCTTGTTGGGCTGGGGATTTGGACGGCTCCGTGGCTGTTGTGGGACGGTCCGGAGGTACTTCTTCCCTCTCGGTTGAGGAGAGGGGCTCGGGGTACGTGGTGGCTAGGTGGGGAGAGTATGTGATTGTCGGCGCATACTTCTCCCCCAACAGAACCGCTGCGGAGCTGGAGGTTTTTATGGACCTCCTGGCCGCAGCGGTGAGAAGACAGGCACCACGTCAGGTCCTCCTTCTGGGGGATCTGAACGCCAAGGCCCGGGATTGGGGCAACCCCTCCACTAACTCTCGTGGCGAGATCGTTAGGGAGTGGGCGGTTGCTTCAGAACTGACCCTACTCAACAGAGGGTCGGCCCACACGTGCGTGCGACAGCGTGGGGGGTCCGTGGTGGACGTATCGTTCGCCACCCCAGCTGTTGCAGCACGTGTCCGGGCCTGGAGGGTGTTGTCGGAGGTGGAGACTCTCTCGGACCACAAATATATACGGTTCGAGATCTCCACCTCCGACAACCAAGGGGGATCCCAGCGAGTAGCACGGGCGGTTTTCCCGCGCTGGACTATCAGTCGCCTTGACGCCGAGCTGGCGGAGGAGGCGGCGATAGTCCAAGCGTGGCAGACTGGGTCCGTGCACCCGGAAGTGGACGTTGCGGTTGGCCGCTTCCGCGAGGCGGTGACGGCGGTATGTGACGTGGCCATGCCTAGGGCCCATCGCCGCCCCGAGCGCCGCCAGGTGTACTGGTGGAGCTTGGAAATCGCAGATCTCCGAGCCACCTGCTCGGAGGCGCGGCGGCCCTACACCCGCTGTAGAAGGCGGCGCAGGGGCCGCACGGACGAACAGCTGTCAGCCGAGGAGCTGGCAGCTGAGGGCCAGCTGTACAACGCCTACCGCAACGCGCGGTGGGATCTACAGCTGGCCATCGAGCGGCGGAAGTCTGAGGCCTGGAGTGAGACCCTAGAGAGCCTCAACAGGGACCCATGGGGACGTCCATATAGGGCTGCCCGGAATAAGTTCCGGGGCCAGACGTCCCCAGTCGCGGAGTCCCTGGAGCCGGAGCTCCTGGGCAGGGTATTGGAGGGGCTTTTCCCCGACAGAGATCCCCTTCACAACCCTCCAACGATGTCGCCATCCTTCCCCTTCCCCGAGGCTGACTTAGCAGGCTCCATTCCGCCTCTGACGGAGGCGGAGATGGATGTCGCAGTCGCACGCCTACGGGGCAAGAGGACCGCACCGGGGCCTGACGGAATCCCGGGGCGTGTCCTCAGAATCGCCCTAAGGCAGATGGGCGATTGGCTTCGGGAATTGTTTGACGCGTGCCTCACGTCCGGACGATTCCCGAAGCCGTGGAAGGATGGCCGATTGTGTCTGTTGCGGAAGGAGGGTCGTCCTATCGACTCTCCTTCCGCATACAGACCCATCGTCTTGCTGGATGACACGGGTAAGCTGCTAGAGCGTGTGGTAGCTGCCCGTGTCATCCGGCACCTGGAGGGTACTGGGCCTGGGTTGTCGGAGGCCCAGTACGGGTTCAGAGCGGGGCGGTCTACTGTGGACGCCCTGCTCTGGCTCAAGGGGTGGACGCAGGATGCAGTCAGCGGGGGGGACAAGGCATTGGCTGTGTCGCTTGACATAGCCAACGCCTTTAACAGCCTCCCGCATGGAACGATACAGGAGGCGCTCCGTTATCACGGAGTGCCCCTGTATCTGCGGAGGCTGTTGGCCGATTACCTCCAGGACCGCGAGGTCTTGGTGGAAGGGCGTGACGGTTTGAGGCACCGTCGCGTCTCCTGCGGGGTTCCACAGGGGTCGGTCTTGGGACCGCTCCTGTGGAACATTGGCTACGACTGGGTGCTGCGTGGCACGCTTCCTGCAAATATGCAGGTTGCGTGCTACGCGGACGACACCCTAGTCGTAGTCAAGGGGAGGGACCTCAGGGAGACGGTGCGGCTGGCCACGGTAGGCACTAGCCTCGTGGTCGACCGCATTCGTTCCCTGGGATTGGAGGTTGCCCTCTCCAAGACCGAGGCCCTGTTGTTCCACGGGCCTCGGGGGGGACCCCCTCCAGGAACGCGGGTGCTTTTGGACGGGGTTCCAGTCCCGGTTGGGACTCAGATGAAATATCTGGGTCTCACCCTGGACGGGAGGTGGACTTTTGGGGCCCATTTCACCCAACTGGCCCCAAGAGTCCTCGGAGCGGCTGCCGCCCTAGGGAGGCTGCTGCCCAACGTAGGTGGCCCGAACGCCACGTGCCGTCGGCTATACTCCGGAGTGATCCGGAGTATGGCTATGTACGGGGCACCGGTCTGGGTGGACGCCCTCGGTCGCAATAACAAGGCCCTGCTGCGACGTCCGCAGCGGGTCATAGCGACGAGGGCGATCCGCGGATACCGGACGGTGTCCTGGACGGCGGCATGCGTGCTGGCCGGTGATCCCCCCTGGGAGCTCCAAGCGGAGACCCTCGCCGAAGTTTACCACTTTGTGGCGGCGAGGAGGTCCCGTGGAGAGCCCCCGGCGTGGGAGGAGGTCAGGCGCCTGCGAAAGCAGGCGCGGGCCGCCCTGTTGCGGCGGTGGACGGAGGACCTGGCTCCACCGGTGCCTGGACAGAGGACGGTGGAGGCCATCCGCCCGGTCCTCCGGGAGTGGGTGCGGCGGCCATTCGGGTCGCTAACCTTCCGTTTGGTGCAGGTGCTTTCCGGACATGGATGTTTCGGAAAGTACCTGCACCAGATCGCGAGACGGGAGGCGACCCCGGTCTGCCACGAATGTGGGGCGCTGGAGGATACAGCGCCCCACACGCTGGAGGTGTGCGCTGCTTGGGATTCTGAGCGGCGCACGCTTTCAGCGGTTATTGGCCGGGATCTCTCGTTGCCGAGCGTGGTGAACGCCATGCTCGGCAGCGAGAGAGCGTGGCAGGCCTTGGTCTCCTTCTGCGAGGCGGTGATGACGCAGAAGGAGGCCGCGGAGCGGGTCAGGGAGGATGATCCCAACTCTGACCGGCTCCGGCGCAGACGGACCGGGGGACGGAGGAGGCGTTTTGCGCGCCTTCTCCATCCTCCGTAGTGGGGTCGGTGGCGGATAGTCGGGGGACTCTCTGCCGCACCTACACGGCCCCACACGTCTGGTGGGTAACCGAGGTGTAAGGTTGCCCACCCACTGGCGCAGAGGCCCGAAAGGGCCTACCGTCGGGGCGAGATAGTGAATGCTAGCGCGACCCTATCTCGCCCCATCCCGGCGGCGGACGGATCACGGGGGGGTTTTAGTGGGTTCGAGTCCCACATACCCCCTGCCATCACCCCCGTGGTGGCAGGGAAGTGCGAGGGCATTTCCCCCCCTCAAAAAAAAAAAAAAAAAAAAAAAAAAGGTTAGGTTAGGTTAGGTTAGGTTAGGTTAGGTTAGGTTAGGTTAGGTTAGGTTTTTTTTTTTTTTTTTTCCTGTCCGGACGCAAGGCCCGGCCCGCGAGCTAAATCTCGTCAGTGTTAATTTTCTGACGTTTTAAATCTATACCTTAAAAAACTATTACATATTTCTTAAATCTAGGAAGTCCGCATCCCCCTCCCCAGCCTATTTCCTCTACATATTCTTTATCTTTTCTCCTATGCACGTCCTTCCTTACATTAATCGTTATTTATTTCCTGGGGTAAATGAGTTTTTCAGGTTATTCTTATCTTTATTATCTTTATCGTATTATAGTTCCTTGTTATATTATCTTAAAAGTTACAAATTATGCTCGCATTCACATTATACAATCCATTCTGCACTACCTTACTCTACCTACAGATAACTCTATTTATATTGTACTATTTATTTACAATAATAATAGTATCACAGAAACGAAGTGGTTAATAATCAAACAATTCAAATTCCAATAAAATTAAATTAAATCAATATTAAAATCAATAAATCTATTACAATATTACAATCAATAAATCAGTGCTATCATTAACATTGGAGTAGCAGATACATACATTCCCTCAACATATTCTATATCATTTCTCCTATGCACGTACTTCCTTTCATTAACCGTTACTTATTTCCTGGGGTAAATGAGTTTATCAGGTTACCTATTCTTATCTTTATTATCACTAGCCATAATGCTATATTAACTTAAAAGTTACATTTCATTTTTACAATCCATACTACATTACCTTATTCTATTTACAGATATCTCTATTCATATTATATTATTTCTTTACCATCACAATAGTATCACAGAACAAAGTGGTTAAAAATCAAACAATTAAAATTCAAATCAAATTAATTAAAACAATATAAAAATCAACAAATCTATAACTATATTACAATCAAATACTACATAGATCTAAAATTTCTGTGCAATCAATTTACGAAAATTAAAATTCGGACACATTTAATTACAATATAAATTCACTCGCTTCAAATTTTAACCCAATCTCTACAGAGTGCATTATTACCGTATTAGTAATATAATCATCCTAGACACTATTACAAAAAGCGCCCCACGGCGCCAGCATCGCAACACCAGTACCACGACTACCTGATACAGTAACTCAATCTCAATTTGCTACACCAAATCGAATCACTAATTAAAAACAACGTAAAATCAGCTACAAATTCAATATCAAAGAAAACAAGAAAACAAGACTAAAATTAAAATAGAAAATATCAATACATAAAAAATAAAAATTAAAAAATAAAATAATAAAATAATAAATAATGACATAATAACTAAATAATGAATTTTCAGTATCCCGAGTGTTGTGGTGCGGTGATGCACGATGCATCACCGCACCACAGCACAAGCAAAAGCATTCTAAGTTCCATCTTCCTGCACATAAAATCATTCCTAGACGGAAGTGCTACCATTAGCCCTAGCAGCGGCACGGACCACATGCTTTGCATAGTCTAAAAAGTATTGCCTGTCGTCATTGTCCCCGACCAACCTTGCATAATTTATGTCAATTACGTCGTGTCTGACCTTAAAATTAACACCTAACCTTTGTGCACTGAACCTAGGGCATTCGTCCAACAAGTGGGGTATCGTCTCAGGTGTATCCGGGTCGCACACGCAGCCCGATGTCGCAGAGAGCTTGAACCGATGAAGGTACTCCAGGAATCCACCATGGCCGGTAAAAAGTTGTGCCAAAAGGTTTGACATGTGAATCTTTCGTAATAGTGGGTAGGCTTCTCTGACGTCCGGAAAGAAGAGTTTTGTTATTTTCCCCGTGGAAGCCTCCTTGTATCTCTCGTTCCATTTCTCCACAGTTGATTTCCGTAGGGAGTGCTTGAGGAATGAGACCGGGATCTTATCGTACCTTGGACTGGTTTTCTTGTTGAGCGCTGCATTCTTTGCTAGTTCGTCGGCCCTTTCGTTGCCCGGTATTCCCTCATGTGCTTTGATCCAAAACATGTTGACGACTCTGTTTGTATGCTGTAGTTCATGTATCAATGTTTGGATCTCGGCAACAATCGGGTGTGTGTTGTCCGGGTCTTCAATTGATTGAAGCGCAGATCTTGAGTCACTTATGATGTTAATCTCAATTCCCTTGTCTACCTTGTACATTTCTAGTGCTCTCAATATAGCCGCCAACTCTGCCTGGTACACAGAACAATAAGGTGCCAACAAGAAATTCGCTTTCTTCATCTCCTTCCCGTTCACCCACCAAGTGACTGCCGCTCCCACCTTCCCTTCTATCTTGCTCCCGTCTGTATATACCTTAGGGGCATCATTATCGATTCCGTCGACATCTTCCTGAGAGTTCAAGTAAGCATGCGGAATTAATTTACGTTCCGCTGGGTGTAGTAGCTTGAACGGAGAAATTCCCTGCTCGACTGTCCTTCCAGGTAGATCTGCGTAGGGCTTCCCTCTCTTTAGTTCGAATATCTCCGCAGCCTCTCGAACTCTCAGGTCCAGCGGCAAAATTCCTGCCAAGCAGACCACCGACGTATGTGATGCCGTTCTATGAGCCCTAGTTATAAGGATAGCAAACTTCCTCGTCAAACGATTTAGCCGATCCATAATATACTTCTTCTCGACAACCTTCGCCCATGCACTGGCCGCATAAAGCACTATCGGCTCCACCACAGCAGTGTAAATGAGCCTTGTGATTTCAGGGTTCAATCCCCATGTGGTTCTAGTAGCTGTAGCCACCTTCTGATAGACTGCGACTGCCTTTTTACACACGTTCTGAATATGGGTTTTGAAAATAAGTTTTGAATCTATAGTTAACCCCAAAACCTTCAGCTCATTTGTTACCTTGATGTTAACTCCAGACAGTACGAAAAGTGGAGTCTCGTATTTCAGTTTCTTAGTGACTACTATGGCTTGCGTTTTGTGGGCTGCGAATTTCATTTTACTTTGTGTGCCCCACTTGGCTACACATTCCAATGCAGTGTTTACTTTGCTGTTTAACTCTCCAATTGTTTTGGCCGTCGCAATGATAAGAATATCATCTGCAAATGCCTGGATATGGGCCTCGAGGTGCTCCGCTTCTTCCAAGAGGGTGTCCAGTTGTATATTCCAAAAAAGGGGGCCACACGTCGAGCCCTGTATGCACCCCTTACTAGTAGCCTTGTCAACTTGCTTACCCGCGTACTGGACTCGCACCTCTCTTTCCGACAGGTAGCTCCTTATAAGAAGCAGCAGTTCTGGGGGACATCTCTTCTGGATCAGCTGCTTAATAATCAACGGCCACCATGCTCCGTCAAATGCCCCCTCGATATCCAAAGAGACCACAGCCACCAGCATCTTATTTGACATACCCTCTTTCACGATGGTTAGGGCATCATACAGCGCGTCCTCGGTGCTCATCTGCGGCATAAAGCCATATTGGCGTCGGCTTAGCAGACCTTCTTTGCCGAGATGCCACATTAACCTCGTCGCGAACATCTTTTCCAGGATTTTGCCGAAGACCGGAAGAAGGCCGATCGGTCTGTAGGACTTTGGTACTGAATAGTCCTCCTTGAGTGGCTTCGGAATGATCCTTATTACGGCCAGCTTCCACCGTAGCGGGAAATAACCCAATCGCAGACATGCATTGGTGATCTCCAAGAACAAATCCTTTGAGCACCGAATAACACGTAGGCAAATATCCGCGGTGAAGCCATCATCACCTGGCGCTTTTGTCGCTCCAAGCTTTCGTGCAATATTGTAAAGCTCATGCATTGTAAAGGGGATATATGACGCCTCACCCTCACCTCGGCAGCGCCTCAGTGATTCCAAGCATTCTTCCACTTCCAGTCTTAATGCCGCCTGTACCTGGCTATCAGTCCGTTGGTCGTCTTCCGGGTAGAACGTATCTGCTAGTAAAGCCGCTGATTGCAAAGAGTCGAGAGTGTCGCCTGACTGATTTTTCAAAAGTGTATCGCTCTTATGGCTAGTGACAGAAAGGGCCTTGTACACTTGTTCCCACATCACCCCTTTCTCTTGGCCCGTACAGTAATCCTTCCAACTAGTTAGTCTTGTTCTTATTATGGCCTCCTTGTACTCTTCCAATGCAGTAAGATACTCGCTCACCAAGTAGGGTCTTCGTCTCCTATTCGCTCCTCGAATCCTGCTGCGGCGCCTGACCACCTCCGCCTTCTTCTCCTCAAGCTCCTTTGTCCACCATTTAAGTTTTCTACCCTTCCACCCACTGACCGCTGGTATGCTCCGAGTACACGCCAGCGAAACGCTGACCGTAAAGTCCTCAACAAAGAGATTCAGGCTCTCCGGTTCTGTGATTGATCTAAGTTTTCCGGTATTGAGATTCCTGGCCTGTAACTCCTTATCTAGCTCCCTTTCAAAGACCTCCCAATCCGCTCTCGCTGTATTGTACTGCCGCGTAGTTCGCCGGATGATGTTACCAGTGAGTGGTTCGGTTCGGACCTCAAACGTGATGGCCCTGTGGTCAGACGTCGCAACTAGACCGGTGTTAACCCTCCAGTTGACAACTTTAGGCAGGATAGTATTTGTGCACGCCGTGACATCCACAATGCTTTCATAAGCCCTATCATTTCTGAAGGCACAAAAAGTGGGAGTCCGGCCCGTGTTTAGAACTGCCATGTCCAGCTGAGCCAACAACTCAACGTACGCAGACCCCCGGTCATCCTCCCCACGCTCTCCCCACCAATCGCTCTTCGCGTTGACATCTCCGGCCAAAATAACATGGGGGGTGCCCATGCACTGAACAGCTCGCTGGATCTGCAGTAAGTAAGGTTCGATTTCCTCCGTTCCCTCCAGATACACCGAGACGAGACCCAGCCTGTACCCTCCTATAATAACCGTTACACACACAATATTCTCAGTGCACAAATCAGGATGCTCAGCTAAAACTAGTTGGTCGTCGACGATGACGATGGCAGACTTTACTGGCTTTATGCCTTTGTAAGATTGTATGACTTTAAGAGAGCCCATTTTCGAATAGCCACGGTTTCCTACGTAGGGCTCCTGTAACATCAAAATGGAATACTTATGTTGCAGTGCCTCCCTGAGGCACTCCTGGCTTGCCACAAGCCCCCTCCCCAGATTAATTTGCATCAATCTGGTTCCAGCATTTCCAGCCTGCACATCACCATCACTGTCAGAGCATGCCCAAGTACCAGTGTCCACCTTAGCAATAGCTGATCACCGATCTAGCCAACCGGTCAAACTTGCGCCATTCAGGACACTGATCACTGTAAGCAGGGTGTGCTTGGTCAGTACCTTCCCTGCAGTTTGTGCATTTGGGACCAGTGCGGCGAAGACACGCTCGAGTATCATGGTTTTCAGCACAGTATCCACAGGATTGCTGGTTTTTACAATTTCGGGCCTCATGACCAAACCCGAGACAGTTGAAGCACTGTTTAATAGGGGACTGGTCGCAGGCTCGAATAACCTGGTATCCTACCCTAACCCTGTTGTCCCTCAACGCCTGCCAAATTACTGGGCTGGCTTCCAGTACAACATTCGAGAGACACCCATTCCTGTGCTTCGTCTTTCTCAGAACACGGAGATTTCCATCTTTTGCATCCTTCAGCACATCAGCGTTCTGTTTACGAATAGCCTCGACAAGCTTGTCATTACTTATTTCATTAGTCACCCCACTCAACCTGAGTTGTGGTAACTTGGGGGCTGGCTCAGTAACTGTGTACTCCTTACTCAGCTTTTTGATTGCCGAGCTCATCTTGCTCTTGTCGCTATCTGAATCAACTGTGAGAACCACTTTACAGTTACGCCCTTTTCGTAATCCGTTTACAGCAATTCCAAGTCCCACAACATCGACGCCTTTCTTGATATCGGAGATGATATCGTCGCTAGATTTACGCGGGTCGACCGATTCCACTACTACCGCGCGACGAGGCATAGTAAGCGTGTCCACATAAGTGGGTCTCTTTGTGAACACAGGCTCTGGCCTAGCCAGTTCAGCTCGATGTTGTGAGACTTCGAATTGACGTCCTTGCATATCGAACCTCAGTGTTTCCACTGCTGTTCTTATTGGGCCCACCGTTTCCACAACTGACTCAAACGCTTCCCGTACCTCACTTTTCAGAGACACAATGTTGTCTGCCGTCTGTGAACCCAGGGTTGCCGCCACAAGTGCAGTGTTTTGTAAAGCAGCAATTCCCTCTTCAATCTCCGTCATAGGTGCCAATGGGATCTCCCTGTTCTTGAGCTCCGAGATCTCCACACGCAAAGCTCTCAGCTCCCTCATAACTGGTTCAAGCTGCAGCTCAGAATCAGACTCTTTCTGAGGGGGGGTGGGGGGAAGAGATGGTGCACCTTGGGTTTTCTTCACCTCACCCTGGCGAATGAGGAAATTGAGTGAGTCTAGGATGTTATTATTCTCTGCCCTCATTACCCCCATCCAATCCTTCATCAAAGTGTGGTCACCTCTAGCCTCCCCATCAGAGCATGGCTGTATGACACCCCTGGCGCCAATCTCCGCCTGCAACGCCTGCATCTGGGACTCCAGATTGTTGATCACTTTAATAGGTCCATCAAGCTCAAAGTTCAGCCATCCCCACATTGCCTCAGCAACCTTATGGGTCTTCTCGAGTGTGACCTGGGACTCCTTAAGCTTATCCGTAAGGGAGACGCGCAGCTCGGTCATCTGCCGCATATGGGCCCTCTCCACCCGCACCAACTCCTTGGCAGCCCGACTCTTCTCTTTCTCAAGAGAGACCATGTGTCGGGAGCGCGAGTCCGATAGAGAGAGCGTCAACTCATAAAGGGACTGCAGGCTCTCATGAACCTCCGCCTTACTTTCCCTGCGCATATTCCCGGCTCTCTCCAGTGCCGCCTTACCAGCTTGAAGGAGCTCATTGGCTCTTATGGTGGCTTGGTCCATAGGGATGCCCGTCCATGTCAGGGTAGATGGAAGCATAGAACGTCTACTGGTCATACTTTCGACATCCGACCAGTCTTCGTCCAGTCCCGACATAGGCCTAGCAATGCCCAACTTATCCATCTCCTCATCAAGCTCCAACACGTCTACATCTGCCTGGCTCCGCGCGTCCAGACTAGGGCTCCCCTCGGGAATGGTGTGAAATTCTGAGTTCTGGCTCGGGCTGGCCTCAGGGATGGGGTGGTACTCTACCCGAGCCTCAGCCGCAGCATTCTGTACTAAGGCCTTAATGAGCAAAGGGTCTGGCCTAGCCTTTTTCCCTTTGAATGACCTAGGTTTGATCGAATTCTGTGGATGCGAGGCTGAAGACTCCGTGTTCAGCGAACCAACCTCAGAGCCAGAGCCATCGCTACCCTCCAACATCCAGATTTCCTCCGACAGCAACGGAGAAGTGGGATCACCCTTCAAACCTCGTGACTGTGCCCCATCCAGATGGACCGTCAGGCCCGGCCTCTCCAAAGAGCTCTGCACACCATCATCCTCACTTTGGGAGGCCTGCTGCTGTGGTGGCACGTCATCAGCCTTGGTCACTGCAGGAGCATCATCACGTTGATCCGGCCCTGCCGGTGAAGCACCGGCAACCTTTGGCTTTAAACCCACCAAAGAGGCTGTTGCAGTGGAAGAGGCCTTCCTCAACTTCCGCGTGGGGGTAGGTGCTGCTCCCAAAGATGGACCAGGGCGCGCCGCCACCTTACGCTTTCGAGTTTCCATTAAAGGTGTACCCCCCGGCGAGGCCGAGACCGAAACAGGACCCTTCCTAGCACGGGGTTTCCCCGACCCCTTCGAGGACTGTGAGAGCGAAGACATCTTAATTATACTATTTCAAACACTTTTCGGTCACTCGCGAATGGCCTGGGACCAATCCCAGACGCTAGAGGACGTTGTGGGAAGACTGCCTACGAAAACCCCGTTCCTCTACGGCTCTCGGTTCCAAAGTTATGACCACTTTTATAAAAACAAAATGGCGGTACAAAATGGCCGCCAAATTTTGTTTGGCCGATATCTCCGGAACCACAGGTCGCAGAGACGTGGGAAAAAAAAACACTGACCTTGGCCAGTCAGCGTACGTCCTAATCCGCGAAAATCGAGGCGCAAATTTGCCACCTCTCCGATCCCTTCCAAATCACACTCAGGAGGTAGAGCACCCCGTGGGGAAGCTGTTATCGAAAACCCCGTCTCAATCGGACGCTCGGTTACGAAGATACGGCCGATTTTGTAAAAACAAAATGGCGGAACAAAATGGCCGCCAAATGTTCGGACGCCCGTATCTTCGGCCCCGGGGGTCGTAGAAACACGGGAAAAGAACTGTCGCTCTCACCTCCACGCCCTGTACAGGCTCCTGAGCTTCGTTTCCACTGAAATTTTCAGTACTGAATTTCAGGATTTCTTTATGCCCCTAGGCAAAAGGGTGCTGCAGGCTCTCCAACCCTGAAAACCCGGCCCTCCCCGGCCAACTGGTTCCGGAGTTATCGCCAAAAGAAAAATCCAAGATGGCCGCCAAGATGGAGGCGATTTTTTCAAACCTTAATTTCTCCGGTTCCCGCAGTCCCAGAAGTACCGAGTTTGGGCTCCCCGAGCCAGGCTGGACCTAAGCTACGGTCCTATGGTACAGTTATAGCAGTACGGAGCTCCTTTCAGGAGATGTCCTGAAAATTCCTGAAACCGCTGTAACTCCCCAATGCGCAGTCCGATTGCCTTGAAACCGGTACCAGTCGATAGAGCTCCTCGATCCGCAGGTTTTGGTGGTCCACAAGCTTTTTCAGCCCCCCCCCCCCTCTGGGATAATAAAGGGGGAAGAAATAAGCCAATAATTGTTGTATCTCAGTAACAAGGGCTGCTAAAAATTTGAAAATTTGCAACCAGATACAACCTTACCTACGCTACCAAATGACACCACCAAAACCCACGCGCCAGGTACAGGGGCTTCAGGAACAAGTTTTGAAAATTAAATTTTTAAACCTTTTCAGCTCCCTCCTCCTGGTCGCTAAAAATCCGCTTTAAGCGGAATCTGGTAGAGCTCAGCCGACTTCTAAATATTAATATACAAAATTACACATAAAACACAAAATATCAAATTTATGGGCAGTGGGGGGGATTTTCTGAAATTCAGGGTTTATTAAAGAACCGCTTGTACCAAAAATCTGAAAATCAGTATGGCGGTACGTCTTGTGACGTTGGTGAAGCTGAAAGTTTCAAATCCCGCGCGCCACTTATATTTTAGAAGTTATTGCCACTTTAATAACTAATGTTCTAATTAATGTAGCTACAAAACCGAGATCGTAAAAAATCGCCTGAAACCGATTTTATGATGGCCCAAGCAAGGCGCACCAGATAGTACCCCAAAACTTTCCAGAAAGTCCTCGGATCACGGACCTCGTGGCCACGTGGTTTTCAGACTTTCTGGATTATCTCGGAAGTGCACGGCCTGAAAAATCCTAGATTTTACAGGAATCTGGGCATGCAGTGGGCGCAAAAACTGGCACTCAAAAATATATGGGGCACAGATCTAAATCATGCAGCGTATGCAAAAAACTGTTTTGTGAAAGTTAAACTAACCTCAAAAACTTAGTTTTTAAG
The DNA here is from genome assembly GCA_910589525.2 of Ennomos quercinarius. Taxonomy (NCBI): domain Eukaryota; kingdom Metazoa; phylum Arthropoda; class Insecta; order Lepidoptera; family Geometridae; genus Ennomos; species Ennomos quercinarius. The sequence continues at coordinate 13,240,528 of OU342510.1, forward strand.
CTGCAAACCGCTGAAATTTTCAGACTCCTGTCTGAAAACTGGTTCCCACTGTAATCCAAATTTTTGCGCACTCACTGACACCTCACTTGTCCTTCTAGGACCACTTTTTCTATTTTTAAAGAATTTTTTACGTGGGAGCAGCCGTTTTTAAATGCTCTCTCGATCGCTACGGGACGCGGACTGGTTAGGTTAGGTTAGGTTAGGTTAGGTTAGGTTAGGTTAGGTTAGGTTAGGTTAGGTTAGGTTAGGTTAGGTTAGGTTTTTTTTTTTTTTTTTTTTTTTTTTTTTTTTTTTTTTCCTGTCCGGACGCAAGGTCCGGCCCGCGAGCTAATTCTCGTCAATATATATTTTTTGACGGTTTAACCTAATATATTAAAACTATGACAGAACAACATCTATGAAGTCTGCTCCCGTGCTCTCAGAGATAAAACTGATTTTATAAAAAAAAATAAATTTCCACATTCTCTACGTTTTTGCGGCATTAATCAATTCCTTCATTGGATGTTGCTATGTTTAGGGTAAATAAATTTTTCATCGCTATCTTATCTTTATTCCGCTATAATACATGTTTAATTTTTTATATATATTACGATTTGACATTTATTTATTCTTTGTACATACATACCAATAATCCTCAATTACTCGCTATTTTAAAATTTACATCTCAATTTAAATCCCCTACCAATCTAATACAATTAAGTTTATGAAAATTTTAACTACACATTAGATATAATATTATCACAGAATCATCTTTAATCTAACAAAGGTGAATCTTTTCTTACATTAATCATTAATCCTATTTCATAAATTATCACAGCACTTTGGTTATTCTATTTCTATTCCCTTATAAGATTACAATTATATTATACAAATACTAAGTTCTATAATTATAATTGGTACATTGGCTACATTAATTATAATTCCATATTTTATTTTGAGAATACAATAAATTACAAAAAATAAAATAAAAGCTATACTAAGTTCTCTTTCAGAGCTTGCTTAAAAGTACACAAGTAGTAAGTTCTCTTCTTACAAAACAAAGTTGAATGAAAAGCAATAAATGTACACAAAATTTACAATATCATGTGATGTGAGCTTAGATTTAAGAGAAAAAAAAGAAAAGGGGTTATTATTTATATTAAAAGAACAGAACAGAAATTGTATAACATAAATAGAATTAAAATTTTCTACCCACAATACAATTCAATACAAATTTAAAATACATTAAAATAAAACAATAAAAAAAAAATTAAACAAACAAAATAAAATTGAAATCTTTGGCATAGCTGACACACAAAAACAACTGACACTTTACAACAACAGCACTAACATTAGGCAATCCTAACAACTAGCTTTATAAATGAAGACATTAATAATTAACATTAACTAAGCAATCTTACACAGACGTGCTACCATTCGCCTTTGCCGCGGCACGGACCACGGCTTTCGCGAAGTGAATGAAATGCCGCCTATCGTCATTGTCCTCGACCAACTTACAAATACTTGCTTCCTCTAATTTAATTTTGGTACTATACCCTAAATCTAACCTTAGCCTATCATACCTAGGGCATTCAATCAGGATATGGGGGACAGTCTCCGGTATATCTGGGTCGCAGATGCATCCAGGGCTCGGTGCAAGCTTGAATCGGTGCAGGTATTCCCTGAAACCTCCGTGTCCAGTGAAAATTTGGGCATGGAGATTTGACATCCGAATCTTCCTGATCACTGGATAAGCACGTCTTATATCTGGAAAGAAGAGTTTGGTCACTCTTCCAGTAATGGCGTCTTTATACCTTGTGCTCCAGATGTCAATGGTGTTTTGCCGCAGGGAGAACTTAAGAAAGGACACCGGGATCCTATCGTATGCGGGGCTGGTCTTCTTCTTCAGTGCTGCTGCCTTAGCCAATTCATCGGCCCTCTCGTTTCCTATAATCCCCTCGTGTGCTCTAACCCAAAATAGATGAACGACTTTTCCTTGGTTTTCTAGTTCTTGAATTCTGGCCCGTATCTCTGCAGCGATAGGGTTGGGGTTCTCAGGGTTCTCTAGGGCTTCCAGAGCAGACCGTGAGTCGCTAATAATGTTGGCCATGGTAATGCCGTACCTACTTATCATTTCGGCTGCCCGTCGAATTGCTGCCAGCTCCGCCTGGAACACTGAACAGTACGGTGCCAATAGGAAATTCGTACTCCTGATTTCCAATCCATTTTCCCACCAAGTGACAGCAGCACCCACTTTGCCTTCGATCTTACTGCCATCAGTGTATAGTTTTGGTGCAGTGTTAGCTATCTCATCAACCTCCTCCTGGTTATTTAGTAGGCTATGTAACAGGGGTTTTCGCTCAGCAGGATGCGGAGTGTGAAATGGAGAGATCCTTTTTTCGATTTCACGTCCTGGTAACTCCGAATAGGTCTTTCCTCTCTTGAGCTCGAACAGTTCTGAGGCTTCCTTCACGCGCAGGTCGAGAGGCAGTATTCCTGCCAAACACAGTACAGATGTGTGAGACGCAGTCCTATGTGCTCTAGAGATTAATATGCCAAACTTCCTAGACAACTGGTTCAGCCTTTTCACCACGTATTTCTTATCCACAACCGGAGACCATACACTAGCCGCATACAGGACTATCGGTTCCACCACAGCAGTGTACATGAGTCTCGTAATGTCAGAGTTAAGCCCCCAGTTCGCTCTTGTAGCTGTAGCCACTGCCTGGTAGATACCGACCGCCCTCTCGCACACATTCTGGAGATGCGTTTTATACGTGAGTTTTGAATCAATAGTTAGTCCAAGTACCTTCAGCTCACTGCCAACTTCTATGTTCACTCCATCCATCACAAAATGTGGGACATCATATTTTAGCCTCCTGGTGACCACGATCGCCTGAGTTTTATGAGCCGCAAACTTCATCTTGCTCTTTATGCCCCAGTTTGCAACACATTCAAGTGCCGTGTTCACGATTCGGTTTAGCTCAGTTACAGTATTGGCTGTTGCGATCACCAGGATATCATCGGCAAAGGCCTGTATATGAGCCTCAAGATTCTCCGCCTCTTCAAGGAGTGTATCCATTTGTAAATTCCACATCAGTGGGCCACAGGTGGATCCCTGGATGCAGCCTTTACTTGTGGCCCTATCAACTTGTTCCCCTGCATACTGAACACGTACTGCTCTCTCGGACAAGTAGCTACGTATAAGGAGCAGCAAGTCCGAGGGACATTCTTTCCGTATCAGTTGATTTAGAATTAAGGGCCACCATGCGCCATCGAATGCCCCTTCAATATCAAGAGACAACACTGCTACAATTTTCTTCTCAGCTACCCCTTGCTTTATGATGTTTACTGCGTCATAAAGAGCGTCCTCTGTGCTAATTTGAGGCATAAAGCCGTACTGGCGCTTGCTGAGTAGTCCCCGACTACCAAGGTGCCACATCAGTCGTGCTGTAAACATTTTCTCTAATATTTTACCGAAAACGGGTAAGAGTCCGATTGGTCTATACGATTTTGGGGCACTGTAATCCTCTTTTAGGGGTTTTGGAATTATCCTGATAACGGCGAGTTTCCAGCTTGCAGGAAAGTGACCCATTCCCAAACACTTGTTTGTGATTGCCAGGAACAGGCCCCCAGAGCGGAGAATTGCCCTGTAACATATATCTGCCGTAAAACCATCTTCTCCCGGCGCCTTAGTTGTCCCAATCTTCTTAATCACATTTAAGAGTTCATGGCTTTGGAAGGTGGTAAATGGTGGCTTCGTCTTATCGCAATCCCGTCGTAAGGTCTGAATATATTCTTCCGTCTTCATTCTCATGGTTGCTTGTTCCTGACTATCTGTACGCTGGTCGTCTTCTGGATAAAATGTGTCAGCCATTAGATCTGCAGACTGTTTAGGGCCCAAAGTTTCTCCTGCCCTGTTTTTTAGAAGTGCGTCACCCCGTCGTGTCGATATGGATAATGCCTTATAGACTTGTTCCCACATGGTCTCTTTATTTTGACCGGTGCAATATTCCATCCAGCTCGTGGTTCTCGTAGTTATAATCGCTTCTTTATACTTTTCGAGCTCTTCAAGGTACTCCTTTACCAAAAAGGGCCTCCTTCGCCTATTTGATCCACGTATTCTGTTACGACGCCTGATCACCTCAGCCTTTTGCAGCGTGAGTTCTTTTGTCCACCACTTCAGTTTCCTAGATTTACGAGCACTGACCGCAGGCATGCTTGCAGTACACGCTTGCTGGACACAGATTGTAAAGTCTTCGACGAATTGGTCTAGGCTGTTTGGATCACATATGGTATCGAGTGTGCAATGGTTTATATGGTTAGCCTCTAGTTCTGCCATGAGTTTGTCATCAAAAACCCCCCAATCTGCCCGCGCTGAGTTGTACTTCCTCGTAGTTTGCCTAGGAACATCTTCAGCACTGGATTCGGTGCATATCTCAAATGTTATAGCTCGATGATCAGACGTCGTCACAAATCCGGTGTTCACGCACCAATTTACCACCTTTGGGAATAAGGCATTAGTACTGGCCGTCACATCAACTATGCTTTCGTAAGCTCTGCCATTGCGGAATGCGCTGAAGGTAGGTGTTCTGCCAGTATTGACCACCGCCATGTCAAGCTGGGCCAACAGCTCCACATACGAAGACCCCCGGCTGTCCTCCTCTCGCTCACCCCACCATCCACTCCTAGCGTTGATGTCACCCGCCAGGATAACGTGCTGCGTGTCCAAACCTTGCACCGCCCGCTGAATGTGTTGTAGATATGGCTCGATGTCCTCCGTTCCCTCCAGATACACCGAGACTATACCCAATCTGAGCCTACCTAACATTACAACTACACATGTTATGTTCTCGCTACATAGATTAGGATATTCGGCAAGTACTAATTGATCGTCGACAATGACGATAGCGGACTTCACAGGCTTGTCACCATTGTAAGCCTGTATCACTTTATGGGAACCCATTCTGGTGAAGCCTCGGTTCCCAACGTATGGTTCCTGTAAAAGAATGAGGGAGTAGTTCTGGGTGAGTGCCTCACTGGTTAGGTTAGGTTAGGTTAGGTTAGGTTAGGTTAGGTTAGGTTAGGTTAGGTTAGGTTAGGTTAGGTTAGGTTAGGTTAGGTTAGGTTAGGTTAGGTTAGGTTAGGTTAGGTTAGGTTAGGTTAGGTTAGGTTAGGTTAGGTTAGGTTAGGTTAGGTTAGGTTAGGTTAGGTTAGGTTAGGTTAGGTTAGGTTAGGTTAGGTTAGGTTAGGTTAGGTTAGGTTAGGTTAGGTTAGGTTAGGTTAGGTTAGGTTAGGTTAGGTTAGGTTAGGTTAGGTTAGGTTAGGTTAGGTTAGGTTAGGTTAGGTTAGGTTAGGTTAGGTTAGGTTAGGTTAGGTTAGGTTAGGTTAGGTTAGGTTAGGTTAGGTTAGGTTAGGTTAGGTTAGGTTAGGTTAGGTTAGGTTAGGTTAGGTTAGGTTAGGTTAGGTTAGGTTAGGTTAGGTTAGGTTAGGTTAGGTTAGGTTAGGTTAGGTTAGGTTAGGTTAGGTTAGGTTAGGTTAGGTTAGGTTAGGTTAGGTTAGGTTAGGTTAGGTTAGGTTAGGTTAGGTTAGGTTAGGTTAGGTTAGGTTAGGTTAGGTTAGGTTAGGTTAGGTTAGGTTAGGTTAGGTTAGGTTAGGTTAGGTTAGGTTAGGTTAGGTTAGGTTAGGTTAGGTTAGGTTAGGTTAGGTTAGGTTAGGTTAGGTTAGGTTAGGTTAGGTTAGGTTAGGTTAGGTTAGGTTAGGTTAGGTTAGGTTAGGTTAGGTTAGGTTAGGTTAGGTTAGGTTAGGTTAGGTTAGGTTAGGTTCACCACCGGACGTGTCAACAGATGGGGAACTGGAGAGCACCTTACGGGCTCGCCAGTTCCTGAAGGGGCCAGCCGCTGGCGTCGTCGGCCCCGGGATGGGGACCGGAAGTGATTCCGGTTCTCAACTCGTGGTGGACGACTTCAGCGTGCTTAACGCACAGGAGTTGAGGGCACAGGCGGGAGAGAAGCTGGCCTGTATCTTGGAGGTTGCAAAAAAATCTGGCAACCTGAAGGGCGAGTTTGTCTCCCGCCTGAAGAAGTCGGCGTCGACATTGGCGGAGGTAGTAGATGCCCTAGCGGGCAGGAGTGAAGCCGAGGAGACCCGACGGCTGCGGGCCGAAAACAAGCGCATGCGCATGGAGTTGGAGGCGATGAAGGCGGAGGTGAAGGCGCTGCGTCAAGGCTTCACTGAAGCCAAGACGGCCGCTGCTATCGCCGCCTCCACTGCCGCCACCGCCACTGCCACCGCAGCTGCCGCAGAAGGACGCCCCACCGCCGTACCGATAGGGGCTGAGCTGGTAGAGGAGCTGAGGCGCTCCCTGACGGTAACGTTTGGGGAGATGCTCACCGCTCGCCTCGCAGTGCTTGAGGACCGGCTCCCGCCCGCTCCCACGGTTCGCCCGCCTCTAAGAGCAGATGCAAAGAAGACGGCGGCCGTGGCCATGCCAACACAGCCGGTGCCCACGCCGGCTCGCACCTCCGCTCCCAAAGCGGGGACGCGAGCCGTGACCACGAAGGCGGTAGTCACCACCCCGGCGACAACGGCTGCGGTCCCCTCAACATCCAGGGGGCCCCAAGGCGTGAGCGAAGCCGCCGCCAAAGAGGGGAGCTGGGCCACGGTGGTGGGCAAGGGGAAAGGGAAGGGCAAGGGGAAGGGAAAGTCATCCCTCTCCTCAACAGCGCCCATCATTATCCCCGCGTCCCGTGCCCCAGCCAGAAAGCCGGCAGCCACCACCACCAGGGCTAAAAAGACGGCGCTGAAGCCCCCTAAGACCGCAGCGGTTGTATTAACCATACAGCCAGAAGCTGCGGAAAAGGGGGTGACATATCGCGCCATTATAGAGATGGCGCAAGAGAAGGTGGACGTGAAGGAAATGGGGATCCCGCACGTCCGCTTCAGAAAGACGGCCACGGGAGCTAGGATGCTGGAGGTTCCTGGCTCCCAGAACTCGGACAAGGCGGATCAGCTTGCGGAGAAACTCCGCGGCGTCCTGTCCGAGGTGGCCACCGTCGCCAGGCCCGTAAAGTCTGCACATCTTAGAATTACGGGTCTGGATGATGCAGCCACGAAGGAGAAGGTGGCTGAAGCGGTGGCCAAGATGGGTGGCTGTGACGTGCAGCGGGTGACGGTGAAGGAGGTGGCCCCTGGCTTTGACGGCACGGGTTCCACCCTGGTATCCTGCCCGGTTTCGGCAGCCAAGACGCTGTCGCAGCGGGGCAGGCTGCTGGTGGGATGGAGCTCGGCACGAGTGGTGGTGCTGGAGGTGCGTCCCTTGCGCTGTTTTAAGTGCATGGGACTGGGACACACGCGCACCCAGTGCCCCTCGTCGACTGATAGGGGTGACCAGTGCTTCCGGTGTGGAGGCACTGGGCATCGGGCGGCCGGCTGCCGGAAAGCCAACCCGCACTGCACCATCTGTGCGGAGTCCGGTAAGCCTGCAGGACACGTCATGGGGGGGAACATCTGTGCCCCCCCTAAGACCAGAGGGAGGGTCCCAGGGACCCAAGCTGCCCCCGTGGTGGCAAGCCGGGCCGCACGCTCCCCTGCGCGCGAGGTGGTTGTGATGTCTGATTGATGGATCAAGTCAGACATCACAACCTCCTCCAGACTAACCTCAACCACTGCGCCAGGGCCCAGGATCTGTTCATGCAGTCCCTGGCGCAGTGGGAGATAGATGTGGCGGTTACCGCGGAGCCATATTACGTCCCACCCCAACATCCTTGTTGGGCTGGTGATCTTGATGGCTCCGTGGCTATTGTGGGAAGGCCAGGCGACCCACCCCTTTCTGTTGAAGAAAGGGGCTCGGGGTACGTCGTGGCCAAGTGGGGGGAGTATGTTGTCATTGGCACATACTTCTCCCCCAACCGGACTGCCGCGGAACTGGAGGTCTTTGTAGACCTCTTGTCCGCGGCAGTGAGGAGGCAGGGGTCGCGTCAGGTCCTCCTAATGGGGGACCTGAACGCAAAGGCCAGGGACTGGGGCAACCCCTCCACTAACACTCGCGGGGAGATTGTTAGGGAGTGGGCGGTTGCCACGGGGTTAACCCTGTTGAACAGGGGTTCGGCTCATACGTGCGTGCGACAGAATGGGGGGTCCGTGGTGGATCTGTCGTTCGCCACCCCGTCTGTCGCAGCACGTATCCGAGGCTGGAGGGTGATGTCGGAGGTGGAGACGCTCTCGGACCACAAATATGTGCGATTCGAGGTTTCCACCTCCCACAATCAAGGAGGATCCCAGCGCGTGACGCGGGCCGACTTTCCGCGCTGGACGATTAGCTGCCTTGACGCCGACCTGGCGGAAGAGGCTGCGATCGTCCAGTCGTGGTTTGCTGGTCCCGTGCACTCGGACGTGGACGTTGCGGCGAGCCAGTTTCGGGAGGCAGTGACGGCCGTGTGTGACACGGCCATGCCGAGGTCCCGACGCCGCTTCCGCCGCCGCCGCGAGGTCTACTGGTGGTCTATGGAGATCGCCAGCCTCCGGATAGCCTGTTCGGCGGCTCGACGGCTCTACGGCCACCGGAGGAGACTGCGCCACGGCCGGACTGATGACGAGCTGTCAGCCCAGGAGCTGGCGGACGAGGCCTTTCTTTATGAGGGGTATCGCACCGCCAAGCAGGCGCTGCAGCTTGCCATCAGTAGGTCTAAGACCCGGGCGTGGGGTGAGACTCTTGAGGGACTGGAGAGAGACCCATGGGGACGTCCGTACAGGGCTGCCCGGAATAAGTTCCGGGGCCAGACGTCCCCAGTGGCCGAGTCCCTTGAGCCGGACGTCCTTGACACGGTGTTGGAGGGGCTATTTCCCGATGGCCCCTCCTACACCCCACCGACGATGGCAGTGCCGGTTCCGGTCCCCGAGGAGCTGGACGAGGCCTCCATCCCACCTGTGTCAGAGGTGGAGATGGAGGTCGCCGTCAATCGGCTGCGAGGGAGGAGGACGGCCCCTGGTCCAGACGGAGTCCCTGGCCGAGTCCTGAGGATCGCCTTGCAGGAGATGGGCGACCGGCTTCGGGAACTGTTCGACGTGTGCCTTACGTCGGGACGGTTCCCGAAGCTGTGGAAGGACGGCCGATTGTGCTTGTTGCGGAAGGAGGGTCGACCCGTCGATTCGCCTTCCGCATACAGGCCCATAGTGCTGCTGGATGACACAGGAAAGCTGCTGGAGAGGGTGGTAGCTTCCCGTGTCATCCGGCACCTGGAGGGGACGGGGCCTGGGCTGTCCGAGGCCCAGTATGGGTTCAGGGAGGGGCGTTCTACAATAGACGCCCTTCTCTGGCTCAAGAGGTGGACGCAGGAGGCGGTCGGTGAGAGGGAAAAGGCATTGGCTGTATCGCTAGATATAGCCAATGCCTTCAACAGCCTCCCGCATGGGACAATACAGGAGGCGCTCCGTTATCATGGAGTGCCCCTGTATTTGCGGAAACTGTTGGCCGACTACCTTCAGGACCGCGAGGTCCTGGTGGAGGGACGCGACGGCTTAAGGCACCGTCGCGTCTCCTGCGGGGTTCCACAGGGGTCGGTGCTGGGGCCACTCCTGTGGAACATAGGCTATGACTGGGTGCTGCGTGGCACGTTTCCCGCAAATATGCGGGTTGCGTGCTACGCAGACGACACCCTGGTCGTAGCGAGAGGGAAAGACCTCGGGGAGGCGGTGCGGCTGGCCACGGTAGGCACTAGCCTTGTGGTTGACCGCATACGCGCCCTGGGTCTGGAGGTCGCCCTCTCCAAAACCGAGGCCCTCTTGTTCCACGGGCCTCGGGGAGGACCCCCTCCGGGTACACGGGTGGTACTGGATGGAGTTCCCGTCCCGGTTAAGGCTCAGATGAAATATCTGGGCCTTACCCTGGACGGGAGATGGGCATTTGGGGCCCACTTTGCCCAGTTGGCCCCAAAAGTGGTGGGAGCTGCGGCCGCCTTGGGGAGGCTGCTGCCCAATGTGGGTGGCCCAAGCGCCGTATGTCGCCGTCTATACTCCGGAGTGATCCGGAGTATGGCATTGTACGGGGCACCGGTTTGGGTGGACGCCCTCGATCGCAGCAACAAGACCCTGCTGCGACGTCCGCAGCGGGTTATTGCGACGAGGGCGATACGCGGGTACCGAACGGTGTCCTGGACGGCAGCGTGCGTCCTGGCCGGAGACCCACCCTGGGAGCTCCAAGCCGAGATCCTCGCCGAAGTGTATCACTTTGTGGCGGCGAGGAGGTCTCGAGGGGAGCCCCCGGGCTGGGAAGAGGTAAGGCGCATGCGGCGGCAGGCGCGGGCCGCACTGTTGCGGCGGTGGGTGGAGGACCTGGCTCCACCGGTTCCTGGGCAAAGGACGGTGGAGGCCATCCGTCCGGTCCTCCAGAGGTGGGTGAGGCGGCCCCACGGGTCGTTGACGTTCCGATTGGTGCAGGTGCTTTCCGGGCATGGTTGCTTCGGAAAGTACCTGCACCAAATCGCGAGACGGGAGGCGACCTCCGTCTGCCATGAGTGTGGAGCGCTGGAAGATTCGGCGCCCCACACGCTGGAAGTGTGTGCCGCATGGGACCCGCAGCGGCACACACTTTCGATGGCAGTAGGCCCCGATCTCTCGCTGCCGAGCGTGGTGCTTGCCATGCTTGACAGCGAGAGATCGTGGCAGGCGGTGGTCTCTTTCTGCGAAGAGGTGATGGTGCAGAAGGAGACCGCGGAGCGGGTCAGAGAGGATGCCGCTGGAGCTGACCCGCTCCGGCGCAGACGTACGGGAGGGAGGAGGAGGCGTTTTGCGCACCTCCTCCCTCCTCCGTAGTGGGGCCACTGGTGGAGAGTCGGGGGACTCTCCACCGTATAGCACGGCCCCACAAGTCTGGTGGGTGGCCTTGGTGAGCAAGGTCACCCATCCCAAGGCGCAAAAAGGCCCGAAAGGGCCTACCGCCGGGGCGGGATGGCTCGATTGCGAACGCGACCCCACCTCGCTCCACCACGGCGGTAGACTGCTCATGGGGAGGTTTTTAGTGGGTTCGAGTCCCACATATCCCCTGCCTCCACCCCCGTGTCGGCAGGGGAATGCGTGGGCATTTTCCTCCCCCCCAAAAAAAAAAAAAAAAAAAAAAAGGTTAGGTTAGGTTAGGTTAGGTTAGGTTAGGTTAGGTTAGGTTAGGTTAGGTTAGGTTAGGTTAGGTTAGGTTAGGTTAGGTTAGGTTAGGTTAGGTTGGGGTGCGGGCCAGGATACCTCCACGTTTGCCCTGAGTGTTGCCAGTCCCTTATGGATGCTTGCATCCGGGGGGAGGGGCAGCACTTGGACCGGTGCACCCTGGGCGACGGCTAATAACTTTCCTTCGGGGATCTTATTAGTCGTTGGCTAAATTCCTGGTGGGCCTCTCTGCGATCCCTATGTCTCGGCATAGGGCGCAGCAGATGGGGCGGGGAGGGACGATAGAGACATCGTCCGGAGGGCCTTCGGGCCGAGGGATGGCGAGCCTTCAAGGCTCGCGGCGCGGCGGGGAGGGTCAACTCGGCCGCCTCGTCGGGCATCATGGGATGGAGCGGCTTCGGCTGCAGTGGATCTTCGGGTCGGAGGATGGCGGGTCTTCAAGACCCGTGGCGCGGCAGGGAGGGTCAATTCGGCCACCCTGTCGGGCAAACTGGTGGAAGCCAGATTTTTGATTTTGTTTTTGTTTTGTTGTTTAGTTCTGTGTTGTCTTTTTGTTTGTTTTCTTTTGTGTTATGTGTTTGTTTGTTTGTGTTGTCCCTATAGGCGGCCGGGCCTTAAAGCTGGCACCCCAAAAATGGCTGATTTAAAGAGAACTGTAAAACTACCCCAGGTTGGTAAAGCCGGTAACGGACAATCCTTCCCTCCTACGGGAGGCTGCCCCTCGTATTCTGGGGGGGGCAAAAATCGCCATGAAAAAAAATCTAGTGTTAAGATCGTGGAGGTCCCTAAGCGGGACGAGAAAGGGAGGTTCTCAAAGGAGAAGCCGCCTCTGGACTCGGACGATGTCGAGTCCACAGCCGGCTCCACCATGAGCATCGAGTCGCTTGAGCCAAGAGCACTCAAGCGGAGGAACCCTAGCAGCGGTGGTACTTACTCCGATTCCGCTTCTGACGAGGAGCAGGGTAGCCGACCACCATCTGCAAGGAGAGTTAGAGGTCGCCCTCCATCAACGGGCCATTACGTCGGGCTCGCTAAGGCGAAAGCGGAGTTGATCGCACTCAAGCGTGAAGAACTCCGCTTGCGGGCCGAGGCGGACCTGACGTCGTTCGTCCGGGAGGAGAAAGAAAGGAGGAAGGCTCGCATTTCAGCCATGTCTGGAAGTGATTCCGGACCTAGGTCGAGCAGCGAGCTGGCGGGTGCTGTCGTCGACAGCCTCACCGTAATAACGGAGGTGGCGACGAAGTCGTCGAACCTTAAGGGGACCCTTGTCCGGAGCCTTAAGGATGCGGCGTCTTCAATCAAGGAGGCGGTCACGGAGTTGTCGTTACACTCCGTGTCCGATGAGACTCAGCTTCTCCAGGCCGACAACGTTCGGCTGAAAGCGGAAGTGGGCGATCTCCGTAAGGAGGTCGCTCAGATGAAGCTGGATATGGAGGAGCTGAGGAAGGCGCAAAGGCAGAGCCTGGCTCCCACAGGCGCTCACGAGAGCGCGGAGGTTGAGCCGACTCGCCCTGCCTCACCGCCTAGGCGTGGAAGCGGAGCAATTCGCAAAAGCGCCGCACTGGCCAAGGACGGAGACGAGTTCGAGCGGGACATCATGGTCAAGGTGGGGACCATGGTGAATGCTCGACTCGAAGCGCTGGAACAAAGACTTCCCCCGGAGGCACGTTCCCGGCCCCCACTTGCAGCGGACAAGAGGCAGGCTCAGGCAGCCAAAGCTGCGGCCCCTGCCCCTGTGCCGGCAGTCGGGGAGCCAAAAGGGAAGAAGAAACGAGGGAAGAAGGATGGTGCTGGTACAGCGCAACCAGCCAAAAAGAAGGAGCCAAGGGCGTTACCACCAGCGCCCAAGGCCATGAAGGAAAGTTGGAGCAACATGGTGAAGCGCGGTAAAACCAACGGGTCTGGTGCGGTGCAGAAACCCTCGCAGACCAGGAACCCGGCGGCGAAGCTGCGCCCACCACGGTCGTCTGCAGTCGTCCTCACTCTTCAGCCAGGTGCTGCTGAGAAGGGGGCGACTTATTACGAGATGCTCCAAAAGGCCAAGTCATCCATTGAGCTGCCGGACCTTGGCATACCGTTTGTCGGCTTCCGAACTTCGGTTGCCGGCACTCGCATGCTGGAGGTCACAGGGCCCGACAATGGACCGAAGGCCGACTTACTGGCGGAAAAACTTAGGGAGGTCCTCCCGGCGGAGCTCGTCCGAATCACGAGGCCAACGAAGTGTGCAGAAATGCGCATTTCGAACCTCGACGACTCCGTCTCTTCGGACGATGTAGCGGAAGCGGTCGCGCGGGTCGGCGGGTGCTCGGTCGACTCCATAAGGTACAGCGAAGTGCGTACTAATCTTATCGGAGTCGGCTCGATGTGGCTGCGATGCCCGATCGCCGCCGCCAAGGAGGTAGCATTGGGGGGCAAACTGCTCGTAGGTTGGGTCTCGGCAAGGGTCCACCTACTTGAGCGCAAGCCCTTTGTTTGCTATAAGTGCTTGGAGGAAGGTCACGTGCGGGCGAAATGCCCCAACCAGGTTGATCGTAGTGATCTTTGTTATCGCTGTGGTCAGCCTGGCCACCTGGCCAGTGAATGTTCAGCGGCGGTTCGCTGCATGCTCTGCGCTGCAGCGGACAAAAACGCCGAACACCGGATGGGAGGAAAGGGCTGTGATGCCCTCAAGCCTAAGCCTGCGCGGTGGGGAGCCGGACGGCGGACCGTAAGGCCGCCTCTGGCCCACCCTGCAAAGGCGAAGGCCAAGAACACGCCAATGTCTGTTGACCCTGGGCCTAGTGCCCCGGGTCCGGGACGTCGGTGATATGGGATCGGCCGGTGACAAACGGGGGTTTGTCACCTGCACGCCAACGATCCCCAGGACGGTCGGCGCACTGGGTGCCTGGTGTCGCCGAGCCTGGAAGTACCCGTCGGAAGACGGAGAGGATGGTGCCGCACCTGCGGGTGGCGGCTGCCGCGAACAGTGGACACGGAGAGTGCGCAAGCGAGCCCGCGTCCCTGTGCTTATCGCGGACGAGAAGGGGCACCCCAGGTTTTTAGTGGGTATGCTGTCTCACTTCAGGAGCGGTGAGTCTCACATATCCACCAGTCTCCCCCGAGGCTGGTGTCGAATCCATAAACGGATTTTCCTGGGTCAAAAAAAAAAAAAAAAAAAAAAAAGGTTAGGTTAGGTTAGGTTAGGTTAGGTTAGGTTAGGTTAGGTTAGGTTAGGTTAGGTTAGGTTAGGTTAGGTTAGGTTAGGTTAGGTTAGGTTAGGTTAGGTTAGGTTAGGTTAGGTTAGGTTAGGTTAGGTTAGGTTAGGTTAGGTTAGGTTAGGTTAGGTTAGGTTAGGTTAGGTTAGGTTAGGTTAGGTTAGGTTAGGTTAGGTTAGGTTAGGTTAGGTTGGGGTGCGGGCCAGGATACCTCCACGTTTGCCTCGAGTGTTGCCAGTCCCTTATGGATGCTTGCATCCGGGGGGAGGGGCAGCACTTGGACCGGTGCACCCTGGGCGACGGCTAATAACTTCCCTTCGGGGTTCTTATTAGTCGTTGGCTAAATCCTGGCGGGGCTTCTCTGCGATCCTCATGTCACGGCATGAGGCGCAGCAGAGAGGCAGAGGCAGAGGCCTCTCCAAGTATCTTTCCGCTTAGCGGAGAGGACAGTGGATGAGGTCAGGCGGCAACCCAGCGATGGGCAGCCGCCAGAGGGGGATGGCGTCCATTTTCGGACACCATTGAGAGGGTGCATATGGTCGCAAGGGGCGACCATATGTGGGACTCGCACCGGCGCCCTGGATAGTCTGGGAAGTGGCGGTGCGAGCCGGAGACAGCCCGGAAGGGCGGCGGGGCTCGGTCGGCGTCTTGGCCTTATGCCGAGTAGCGGCGACGTGAGCGAGCTGCCTTCGTACTTTTACGAAGGTCGCTACCGGAGATGACAAGGCTGCAGAGAGGCAGCAAAAATGGGGTGCTCCTATTGGATGGAGTGGTTCATCTATCCTCTCCCTCCGCGATCGCCACAAGTCGCGGAGGCAGATGGACGGATGAACATTGGACGGAACTGTGTGTCTTTCTTTCCTGGCACAGCATGTGTCTAGATGCTGTGTAGGGATTGAGAGACACACCTTGCTAGAGGAATTATCCTTCCTTCATGGGGGAAATGGCGGGATCCGTGATCGCTCGCATTACGCACTGTCCTGCGCACTGGCAGTGCGTGATGTGCGTGATCACTGACTGCGAGAGGCAGTCGGAGTGCTGGGAGACGCTGTCACAGGCGAACTCCCAGGAGGCTCGGACGATCGGGTGCGGGGGAACCCATCGTTCATATGGCCTCGGGATGGCGCGCGCGGTGTTTCCGCGTGCTATCCAAGGGTTGTGATGGGGCGAGTATTAACTCCCATGCTTGTCCCATCGACAACGGAGAGGGGTCCGGAGACGGACAAGCGCCGCCGGGGCCGCGGTAGAGTGCTAACGCGTGCCCGTAGCCCTGGCGACAATGCGCTGAGAAGGAACACCCCGGGTCGTTTAGTGGGTATGCCGCCACAGTGGCGGTGAGTCCCACATATCCACCAGCTTCCCCGAGGCTGGTGGAATCCATAAAGGATTTTTCCCGGGTTAAAAAAAAAAAAAAAAATAAAAAAAAAAAAAAAAAAAAAAAGGTTAGGTTAGGTTAGGTTAGGTTAGGTTAGGTTAGGTTAGGTTAGGTTCTTCCTCTTTGGAAGGGTCGAGGGAGTCAGACGACTCCTTCTCCGAGATGGAGATGTCGGGCGGTGTAGACACCGCAGACGAAAGTGTTGGCCGGAAGCGGCCGCACTCTTCATTCTTCGTGCCTGGGTATTTAGACTCAGACACGGAGACTGAAGAGACGGCGGCTGCCAAAGTCAGCACGGCGAGGAGAGGCAGGAGGAAGGCCACCCAGGCGAGCTCCTCCAGGGAAACCTTCCTCAAGCCTGCTCCGGTTGACGGAGAGTTGGAGGTAGTCCTGCAAGGCAGGAAGTACAGGAAGTCTCCAGCCGCTCTGGTTTGCGACGTCGGGTTGAGCACAGGAACCGATTCCGATGCTCGCCCGTTGATCGACGACCTAAACGACCTGAATGCTCAGGAGCTGAGGGCGCGTGCGGGGGAGGAACTTGCCGGTGTTTTGGAGGTCGCCAGGAAGTCTGGCAACCTCAAAGGCGAGTTTGTTGGTCGCCTCAAGAAAGCCGCGTCGGTCCTAGGAGAGGTGGTCGACACCTTAACTGGGAGGACCGAAGTCGAGGAGACGCAACGGCTCAGGGCGGTGAGTAACCGCCAGCGCCTGGAAATAGCGTCGCTGAAGGCGGAGGTGAAAGCGTTACGTATTGGCTTCACCGAAGCCAAGACGGAAACCGCCGCCACCATCGCTGCTGCCGCCGCTGCCTCTGCCACCGCCTCTGCTGCGGCTGAGAGACCGGCTGCCCCCACCACCACGCTGGGGGCAGATGTGATTGAGGAGCTGAAGGGGTCCTTGACTGCCACGCTCGGGCAAATGATTAATGCCCGACTCGCGGTGATCGAGGACCGCCTCTTGCCAGCCCAGACGGTACGCCCGCCACTTAGAGCGGATGCCAAGCGGGCAGCGGCTGAGGCAAAAAGGGCTGAGCCGGCTCGCCAGCAGGCCGTGACTGCGGGTCCCTCCACCTCAAAGGGGACTCCAAGTGCCCAGGTTCCCCAAAAGGAAACCTGGGCGCAAGTGGTGGGAAAGGGCAAGGGGAAAGGGAAAGGGAAGTCCTCCGTTCCCTCCTCTGTCCCAGCCCCTGGTACCCCTGTGGCCCAAGCCCCCGCGGCTCGTGCCTCCACGGCCCGTGCCCCCACGGTTCGTGCCCCCGTGGCCCGAGCCCGTGCGGCCCAGCCCCCAGTGGCCCGTGCTCCTGCGGCTCGTGCCCCTGCAGTCGGAGCTCCAGCAGCTCGTTTGCCTGCAGCTAAACCGGCAGCCTCCCCTGCCGGTAAAGCTAAGACGGTGCTGAAGAGTCCCCCGAAGTCCGCGGTCGTGGTGCTATCGTTGCGCCCCGAAGCCGTGGAGAAGGGGGTCACCTACGGCACCGTCCTCCAGACGGCGCAGGACAAGATTGACCTGCTGGAGCTGGGGATCGAGCGGATCCGCTGCCGCTCGACTGCGACAGGAGCCAGGAAGCTGGAGATTCCTGGCTCCCAAAACGCGGAAAAGGCGGATCGCCTCGCAGAAGTGCTCCGCGGGATAGTGACGGAGGTGGCCACCGTCACCAGGCCCGTCAAAACCGCTGATCTGAGGATCACGGACCTGGACGACGCGACCACAAGAGAGAAGGTGGTGGCGGCGGTCGCTCGGGCGGGGGCATGTGACCCGCAGGTGGTCAAGGTCGGAGAGATCCGCACTGGCGTGGCTGGGACTGGCTCCACCCTCGTAACCCTCCCGGTTGCAGCAGCCAAAGTGCTGCTGCAAAAGGGTAAGTTACTGATAGGGTGGAGCTCGGTGAAGGTGGTGGCACTGGGGGAACGCCCCATGCGCTGCTACAAGTGCTTGGGGCTGGGGCACACTCGCCCCCAGTGTCCCGCTGCGGCGGACAGGGGTGACCTGTGTTTCCGATGTGGAGACGCAGGTCACCGGGCGGCCAGCTGCGGGAAGACCACCCCGCGCTGTGCAATATGCGCCGAATCGGGGAGGCCCTCCGGGCACATAATGGGGGGACGCAGCTGCGTTCCCCCTAGGACGAAGGGGAAGGCCACTCGGACCCAGGCTGCCCCGGCCGCCACAAACCGGGCCGCCCCGGAAGGAGCACGCCAAGCGGCGTGTGAGGAGGTTGTGATGTCTGATTGATGGATCAAGTCGGACATCACAACCTTCTTCAGACGAATCTGAACCACTGCGCCCGGGCCCAAGATCTGTTCATGCAGTCCCTGGCGCAGTGGCAGATAGACGTGGCGGTAGCCGCGGAGCCGTACTACGTCCCCCCCCAACATTCTTGCTGGGCTGGGGATTTGGACGACTCCGTGGCTGTTGTGGGGCGGCCCGGAAGTGCCTCCCCCCTCTCGGTTGAGGAGAGGGGCTCGGGGTACGTGGTGGCCAGGTGGGGAGAGTATGCGATTGTCGGCGCATACTTCTCCCCCAACAGAACCGCTGCAGAGCTGGAGGTCTTTGTGGACCTCCTGGCTGCGGCGGTGAGACGTCAGGCGCCACGTCAGGTCCTCCTTATGGGGGACCTGAACGCTAAGGCCCGGGATTGGGGCAACCCCTCCACTAACTCCCGTGGCGAGATCGTCAGGGAGTGGGCGGTTGCCTCAGGACTGACCCTGCTCAACAGAGGGTCGGTCCACACCTGCGTGCGACAGCGTGGGGGGTCCGTGGTGGACGTATCGTTCGCCACCCCAGCTGTCGCAGCACGTGTCCGGGCCTGGAGGGTGTTGTCGGAGGTGGAGACTCTCTCGGACCACAAATATATACGGTTTGAGATCTTCACCTCCGACAGCCAAGGGGGGCCCCAGCGGGTGGCGCGGGCGGCCTTCCCGCGCTGGGCCATTAGTCGCCTCGACGCCGAGTTGGCAAAGGAGGCGGCTATAGTGCAGGCGTGGCAGGCTGGCCCCGCGCACCCAGACGTGGACGTCGCGGCGGGTCATTTCCGCGAGGCGGTGACGGCCGTGTGCGACACGGCCATGCCGAGGGCCCGGCGACATCCTGAGCGCCGCCAGGTGTACTGGTGGAGCTCGGAGATCGCGGATCTCCGAGCCGCCTGCTCGGCGGCGCGGCGGCCCTACACCCGCTGCAGGAGGCGGCGCAGGGGCCGCACGGACGAGCAGCTGTCAGCCGAGGAGCTGGCAGCTGAGGGCCAGCTGTACAGCGCCTACCGCAATGCGCGGTGGGACCTACAGCTGGCCATAGAAAGGCGGAAGTCGGAGGCCTGGGGTGAAACCCTCGAGGGCCTCAACAGGGACCCATGGGGACGTCCATACAAGGCTGCCCGGAATAAGTTCCGGGGCCAGACGTCCCCAGTCGCGGAGTCCCTGGAGCCGGAGCTCCTAGACAGGGTGTTGGGGGGGCTTTTCCCCGACAGAAATCCCCTCCACAACCCTCCGACGATGGCGCCATCCCTCCCCGAGGCGGACTTAGCGGACTCCATCCCACCTCTTTCAGAGGCGGAGATGGAGATCGCGGTCGCACGCCTACGGGGCAAGAGGACCGCTCCGGGTCCCGACGGGATACCGGGACGGGTCCTCACAATCGCCCTGAGGGAGATGGGCGATCGGCTTCGGGAACTGTTCGACGCATGCCTTACGTCTGGACGGTTCCCGAAGCTGTGGAAGGATGGCCGATTGTGCCTGTTTGGACGGTTCCCGAAGCTGTGGAAGGATGGCCGATTGTGCCTGTTGCGGAAGGAGGGTCGTCCTATCGACTCTTCTTCCGCATACAGGCCCATCGTCTTGCTGGATGACACGGGGAAGCTGCTAGAGCGTGTAGTAGCTTCTCGTGTCATCCGGCACCTGGAGGGTACTGGGCCTGGGCTGTCGGAGGCCCAGTATGGGTTCAGAGCAGGGCGGTCTACTATAGACGCCCTGCTCTGGCTCAAGAGGTGGACGCAGGATGCGGTCGGTGGAGGGGAAAAGGCGTTGGCTGTGTCGCTTGACATAGCCAACGCCTTCAACAGCCTTCCGCATGGAACGATACAGGAGGCGCTCCGTTATCACGGAGTGCCCCTGTATCTGCGGAGGCTGTTGGCTTCTGTGGAACATTGGCTACGACTGGGTGCTGCGTGGCACGCTTCCTGCAAATATGCAGGTTGCGTGCTACGCGGACGACACCCTGGTCGTAGTCAAGGGGAGGGACCTCAGGGAGACGGTGCGGCTGGCCACGGTGGGTACAACCCTCGTGGTCGACCGCATTCGCTCCCTGGGACTGGAGGTTGCCCTCTCCAAGACTGAGGCCCTGTTGTTCCACGGGCCTCGGGGGGGACCCCCTCCAGGGACTCGGGTACTCCTGGATGGGATCCCGGTCCCGGTTGGGACCCAGATGAAATATCTGGGTCTCATCCTGGACGGGAGGTGGACTTTTGGGGCCCATTTTACCCAACTGGCCCCAAGAGTCCTGGGTGCGGCTGCCGCACTGGGGAGGCTGCTGCCCAACGTGGGTGGCCCGAACGCCACGTGCCGTCGGCTATACTCCGGAGTTATCCGGAGTATGGCCATGTACGGGGCACCGGTCTGGGTGGACGCCCTCGGTCGCAATAACAAGGCCCTGCTGCGACGTCCGCAGCGGGTCATTGCGACGAGGGCGATCCGCGGATACCGGACGGTGTCCTGGACGGCGGCGTGCGTGCTGGCCGGTGATCCCCCCTGGGAGCTCGAAGCGGAAACCCTCGCCGAAGTTTACCACTTTGTGGCGGCGAGGAGGTCCCGTGGAGAGCCCCCAGCGTGGGAGGAGGTCAGGCGCCTGCGGAGGCAGGCGCGGGCCGCCCTGTTGCGGCGGTGGACGGAGGACCTGGCTCCACCGGTGCCTGGGCAGAGGACGGTGGAGGCCATCCGCCCGGTCCTCCGGGAGTGGGTGCGGCGGCCATTCGGGTCGCTGACCTTCCGATTGGTGCAGGTGCTTTCCGGACACGGATGTTTCGGAAAGTACCTGCACCAGATCGCGAGACGGGAGGCGACCCCAGCCTGCCACGAATGTGGGGCGCCGGAAGATACGGCGCCCCACACGCTGGAGGTGTGCGCTGCTTGGGAGTCTGAGCGGCGCACACTTTCAGCGGTCGTTGGCCGGGATCTCTCGTTGCCGAGCGTGGTGAACGCCATGCTCGACAGCGAGAGAGCGTGGCAGGCTACGGTCTCCTTTTGCGAGGTGGTGATGTCGCAAAAGGAGGCTGCGGAGCGGGTCAGAGAGGACGATGCCAACTCTGACCCCCTCCGGCGCAGACGGAGAGGGGGACGGAGGAGGCGCTTCGGGCGCCTTCTTCGTCCTCCGTAGTGGGGCCGGCGGCGGAGGGTCGGGGGACTCTCCGCTGCGCTCACACGGTCCCACACGTCTGGTGGGTAACTGAGGTGAAAGGTTACCCACCCACTGGCGCAGAGGCCCGGAAGGGCCTACCGCTGGGGCGAGATAGTGAATGCCAGCGCGACCCTATCTCGTCCCGTCCCGGCGGCGGACGGATCACGGGGGGGTTTTAGTGGGTTCGAGTCCCACATACCCCCTGCCATCACCCCCGTGGTGGCAGGGAAGTGCGAGGGCATTTCCCCCCCCAAAAAAAAAAAAAAAAAAAAAAAAAAAAAAAAAAAAAGGTTAGGTTAGGTTAGGTTAGGTTAGGTTAGGTTAGGTTAGGTTAGGTTAGGTTAGGTTAGGTTAGGTTAGGTTAGGTTAGGTTAGGTTAGGTTAGGTTAGGTTAGGTTAGGTTAGGTTAGGTTAGGTTAGGTTAGGTTAGGTTAGGTTAGGTTAGGTTAGGTTAGGTTGGGTTGCGGGCCAGGATACCTCCACGTTTGCCTCGAGTGTTGCCAGTCCCTTATGGATGCTTGCATCCGGGGGGAGGGGCAACACTTGGACCGGTGCACCCTGGGCGACGGCTAATAACTTCCCTTCGGGGTTCTTATTAGTCGTTGGCTAAATCCTGGCGGGGCTTCTCTGCTATCCTCATGTCTCGGCATGAGGCGCAGCAGAGAGGCAGGGGCCTCTCCAAGTATCTTTCCGCTTAGCGGAGAGGACAGTGGATGAGGCCAGGCGGCAACCCAGCGATAGGCAGCCGCCAGAGGGGGATGGCGTCCATTTTTGGACACCATTGAGAGGGTGCATATGGTCGCAAGGGGCGGCCATATGTGGGACTCGCACTGGCGCCCTGGATAGTCTGGGAAGTGGCAGTGCGAGCCGGAGACAGCCCGGAAGGGCGGCGGGGCTCGGTCGGCGTCTTGGCCTTATGCCGAGTAGCGGCGACGTGAGCGAGCTGCCTTCGTGATTGTGCGAGGGTCGCAACCGGAGGGGACAAGACTGCAGAGAGGCAGCAAGAATGGGGTGCTCTTATGCACCAGGAGACGGCGCTTTACTCTTGCCCTGCGCGATGTACAGACATCGTGTATGGCTCGAGTAAGGCGTATATTGGTGGCACGGCTGCTGAGGCAGCATGGAGTTGTGGATGGGAGAAGTGCTTCCCCGTTACGCTCCACCCGGAGGGGTGTTGGCTCGTGGGAAGTTTCCGAGGCGCGGGTGTGGGTGTGAGGGGGATAGCACAGTGATGGTATGTTCCTCCCTTCCTTCTCTGTGTATGGGCACTGGGGAAGTTAGGTCGAGGAACAAAAAGAGACGGGACCTTGAGAGAGGTCATTGATTGGAGTGGTTCATCTGTCCTCTCCCTCCGCGATCGCCACAAGTCGCGGAGGCAGATGGACGGATGAACATTTGACGGAACTGTGTGTCTGTCTTTCCTGGCACAGCATGTGTCTAGATGCTGTGTAGGGATTGAGAGACACACCTTGCTAGAGGAATTATCCTTCCTTCATGGGGGAAATGGCGGGATCCGTGATCACTCGCATTGCGCACTGTCCTGCGCACTGGCAGTGCGTGATGTGCGTGATCACTGACTGCGAGAGGCAGTTGGAGTGCTGGGAGACGCTGTCACAGGCGAACTCCCAGGAGGCTCGGACGATCGGGTGCGGGGGAACCCATCGTTCATATGGCCTCGGGATGGCGCGCGCGGTGTTTCCGCGCGCTATCCAAGGGTTGTGATGGGGCGAGTATTAACTCCCATGCTTGTCCCATCGACAACGGAGAGGGGTCCGGAGACGGACAAGCGCCGCCGGGGCCGCGGTAGAGTGCTAACGCGTGCCCGTAGCCCTGGCGACAATGCGCTGAGAAGGAACACCCCGGGTCGTTTAGTGGGTATGCCGCCACAGTGGCGGTGAGTCCCACATATCCACCAGCTTCCCCGAGGCTGGTGGAATCCATAAAGGATTTTTCCCGGGTTAAAAAAAAAAAAAAAAAAAAGGTTAGGTTAGGTTAGGTTAGGTTAGGTTAGGTTAGGTTAGGTTAGGTTAGGTTAGGTTAGGTTAGGTTAGGTTAGGTTAGGTTAGGTTAGGTTAGGTTAGGTTAGGTTAGGTTAGGTTAGGTTAGGTTAGGTTAGGTTAGGTTAGGTTAGGTTAGGTTAGGTTAGGTTAGGTTAGGTTAGGTTAGGTTAGGTTAGGTTAGGTTAGGTTAGGTTAGGTTAGGTTAGGTTAGGTTAGGTTAGGTTAGGTTAGGTTAGGTTAGGTTAGGTTAGGTTAGGTTAGGTTAGGTTAGGTTAGGTTAGGTTAGGTTAGGTTAGGTTAGGTTAGGTTAGGTTAGGTTAGGTTAGGTTAGGTTAGGTTAGGTTAGGTTAGGTTAGGTTAGGTTAGGTTAGGTTAGGTTAGGTTAGGTTAGGTTAGGTTAGGTTAGGTTAGGTTAGGTTAGGTTAGGTTAGGTTAGGTTAGGTTAGGTTAGGTTAGGTTAGGTTAGGTTAGGTTAGGTTAGGTTAGGTTAGGTTAGGTTAGGTTAGGTTAGGTTAGGTTAGGTTAGGTTAGGTTAGGTTAGGTTAGGTTAGGTTAGGTTAGGTTAGGTTAGGTTAGGTTAGGTTAGGTTAGGTTAGGTTAGGTTAGGTTAGGTTAGGTTAGGTTAGGTTAGGTTAGGTTAGGTTAGGTTAGGTTAGGTTAGGTTAGGTTAGGTTAGGTTAGGTTAGGTTAGGTTAGGTTAGGTTAGGTTAGGTTAGGTTAGGTTAGGTTAGGTTAGGTTAGGTTAGGTTAGGTTAGGTTAGGTTAGGTTAGGTTAGGTTAGGTTAGGTTAGGTTAGGTTAGGTTAGGTTAGGTTAGGTTAGGTTAGGTTAGGTTAGGTTAGGTTAGGTTAGGTTAGGTTAGGTTAGGTTAGGTTAGGTTAGGTTAGGTTAGGTTAGGTTAGGTTAGGTTAGGTTAGGTTAGGTTAGGTTAGGTTAGGTTAGGTTAGGTTAGGTTAGGTTAGGTTAGGTTAGGTTAGGTTAGGTTAGGTTAGGTTAGGTTAGGTTAGGTTAGGTTAGGTTAGGTTAGGTTAGGTTAGGTTAGGTTAGGTTAGGTTAGGTTAGGTTAGGTTAGGTTAGGTTAGGTTAGGTTAGGTTAGGTTAGGTTAGGTTAGGTTAGGTTAGGTTAGGTTAGGTTAGGTTAGGTTAGGTTAGGTTAGGTTAGGTTAGGTTAGGTTAGGTTAGGTTAGGTTAGGTTAGGTTAGGTTAGGTTAGGTTAGGTTAGGTTAGGTTAGGTTAGGTTAGGTTAGGTTAGGTTAGGTTAGGTTAGGTTAGGTTAGGTTAGGTTAGGTTAGGTTAGGTTAGGTTAGGTTAGGTTAGGTTAGGTTAGGTTAGGTTAGGTTAGGTTAGGTTAGGTTAGGTTAGGTTAGGTTAGGTTAGGTTAGGTTAGGTTAGG
>OU342510.1:13267500-13297500 GCA_910589525.2 Ennomos quercinarius
TCAACGCTGTATCTGTTGCGGATTCCAGGTCGTGCCTGTCAGCACCATATTTAGGGCACTCAAGAAGCAAATGCTCTACCGTTTCTTCTTTTTCAGGGTCACATGCGCATGAGGGATCGTCCTTGCACTTAAAACGAGTTAAGTACGAGGAGAATCCCCCATGGCCGGTCATCACCTGCGTCAATATGGGGGTAAGTTTAAATTTGTTAACTATTTTGTAAGCGTCCGCGACATTTGGCAAGAAAAGCTTCGTGAGCTGAGCTGTATCTCCTTTTGTGTACCGTAAGTTCCACTTGTCAATCGTTTGCTTCCTTATCTCACTCTTCGCGTATGAAACTGGACACTTGTCATAGTGCGCGGAAGTTTTTATATTTAGGGCTGCTTGCTTTGCCAATTCGTCGGCGCGCTCATTTCCGGGAACTCCGACGTGTGCCTTCACCCAGTACAGTCTTATATCGCACCCCTTTGTCTTCAACGCAGCAATGTTTCGCCTGATTTCAAAGGCAAGGGGGTGAAAGGTATCTGGGTTCTGGACAATCTGAAGAGCAGACCTCGAGTCGCTCAGCACAGCCACCGCACTTTGCTTTTCCTTTAGCAGCTGCTCCGTGGCTTGATATAGTGCGTATAGCTCGGCTTGGAAGACTGTGCAGAACGACTCAAGTCTCATCTTCTTCGTCTTTGTCTCCGTCCCGTTTCTCCAGTATGTGTATGCTGCACCGACTTTCCCCTCCAATTTGCTCCCATCCGTGTATATCTGGATCTCGGGGAGCTGATGTTGTTCCAGGGTTTCGGGCAGCATATCGTCCAGGCAGACGAACTCCACATACTCTTCTTCGGCCGGATGTTGGGCTTGGAGGAAGCTTACGCGCTTCTCCATTTCCCTTTTGCCATAGTCCAGGGCTGTTTGTTTGCCTCTTTTTGCCTCGTACAGTTGAGCCGCCTCTTGGATCCGGAGGTCCAAGGGCAGTAGCCCGGCCAAGACTAATGCTCCGTGGAGAGGCACCGTGCGGTAAGCTTTGCAGATTTTCTGCACGAACCCACGCTGGATGGTGTTCAGCTGCTTCTGCACCATGATCTTATCCGCCGCTGGTGCCCACACGCTCGAGGCGTACATGACGATGGGCTCTATCACTGCGACATAGATTGCCCTGATGATGTCCGGGTTCAGCCCCCATTCTATTTTCGCCGTCTTTGCAAGCTGCTTGTAGATATCAGCGGCCTTACGACAGACATTTCCCACGTGTTTGTTGAAGGTGAGTTTTTTGTCTATCGTAAGGCCGAGCAGCTTTATTTCGTCCACGACGGGTATGCCAACCCCGCCCATGTGCATGATTGGGATATCAAACTTGAGTTTGTTGGTAATTATCATGGCGTTTGTCTTGTGTGCCGCAAACCGAAGTTTGTTTTTGATCCCCCATTCATGCACATACGCGAGGGTGTCGTTGACATGGCCTTGTATATTGGCAGCTGATTTCCCGGAAAACATCAGGACAACGTCGTCCGCGAACGCCTGTACATGCACTCCTCGAGCGACCAGGTCATCCAGCAGGGGGTTTAGCAGCAAATTCCAAAACGTGGGTCCCCCTATCGACCCTTGCACGCAGCCCTTTTCCGTCGTCTTGCTGACAGATTCACCCGCATAATTCACCACCACTCTCCTCTCCTCCAAGTAGTGGTTCACAAGTTTTCTCAAGTTTAACGGACATTTCATATTTATGAGCTGACATTTAATAGCTGGCCACCATGCACTGTCAAACGCCCCCTCGATATCGAGTGACACGATGACCATAAGCTCCTTTTTTCGCAGGTTCTCCCGAATTTTTTGCATGAGGTCGTATAGTGCGTCCTCGGTACTTCGCTGTGGGACAAAGCCGTACTGTCTGGGGTTAGACTTTGGTGATAAGTGCCATCTGATCCTCCTTACCATCATTTTTTCGAGGACTTTCCCCAGAACTGACAGTAGTCCAATCGGTCGGTACGACTTTGCCTGGCTGTAATCGCTTTTCCCGGGTTTACGCAACACTACGACCGCTGCCTCCTTCCAGGGTGACGGGAAGCAGGACAGGGACAGGCACTTATTGAGCACTGCCAGGAAGACTTCTTTCGCGGCCAATATTGCTCTCAAGCAGATATCCGCCGTGAATCCGTCCGGTCCTGGGGCTTTCTTGGGATCAAAGCTGTCGAGGGTTCTTTTTAATTCGGCCATTGAGAACGGCGGGTCATTTCGGTCGTCGGGAGTTGCATCGCAAATTGCATCAGCTGTTTCTCTAATTGTTTTGTGGATATCACTATCCCCACTACGATTATCACCCGGGAAAAATGTATTTGCGAGCAACTCAACCGATTTTTCTGGACCCAATACCGTTCCGTTTTCCTCTAACAGCTGGTCCTCGTGCCTCCCTGTCTTCCTTCTTATCACCCTGTACACCCTATCCCACATGCTCTCCTTGTCCTGCTTTGTACAGTTTTCTTTCCAGCTTTCAGTTTGAGCCTTGTCCGCTGCTAACTCAAACGTCTCAACTGCTTGCAGGTAGTCCCTCACTACGTGGTCCCGTCTACGAGGTGCTGCGCAACGGATCCGGCGTCTCATCGTGATCGCAACACCCCTCAAGCGTTCCAGTTCATCAGTCCACCAAGGTAAGTAATCTTTTTTTGTTTTGTTTTTAATTAAAGGTATAGAATTTTGACATGCTTTCCGAATGCTGTTTATATATTTACTAATTATCGTTTCTAATTGTTCTTTGGTCTCTAATCTTTCTACGTTTTCAAGGGTTATGCAGTCTTCTTCTACTTGTGTTTTAACTTCCTCAGTGAACCGACTCCAGTCCGCTTTCCGGGTGTTGTACAGACGCGTGGAGGCCCGCTTTCTTGGCTCCGAAGGCTTCTCCAGACAGAGGGTGAAAGTGATGGCATTGTGGTCTGAACTGGTGACCGTCATGTCTACCTTCCAGTCCGTGACATGCTGCAGTAAACGCGAGGAACAGACCGTTATATCCACGTTACTGGTAAAACGGCGGTCCCCTCGAATTGTGTCGAAGGTAGGGTCAGTACCACAGTTCAAGATGTTCATGTCCACCTCGTCTAGAAACTCCTTACAGAGCATGCCTCTCTCATTTTCTACTTCACTCCCCCACCACGTGTTCCACGCATTCACATCACCTCCGACCAGAACCTTGTCTGTCCGCACCGAGTCCAGGAGTTCCTTAAGCCGGTCTAGATAAGGCTCAAGCGGCACACTATCCTCGAAATAGACCGAAACCACTGTAACCATCCATTTATCTGTTTTAAGGGTTGTGAGAACAATGTTTTCGGTCACAGTGGTTTGATCATTCAATATTTGGATGTCATCGTCGAAGATAATGACGGCGGCTTTTACTGGCTTCGACCTGTTTCGTTCGCATTGAACGATGCGAGTGCCCTTGTACCGCCTGAGCTCCCCCCCGGCCCCCACATAAGGCTCCTGTACCAGCGCTAAACTTACACTCCTCGATCGGCATTCCAGAAAGAGTTCGTCCGTTGCGAGCCGTTTACGCTGAAGGTTAGCCTGTATTGCCTTATAGCGTCTATGTTCTGAGGCTGTACTTAAAACTGTGGTCCCCGGGGTGCCCTTAGCAATACGCCACACTAGACCTCGCTATAGCGTCCCACTTCTTACGTATGGGGCAGTCCCCATCGAACGCGTTGTGCCCAGTCTCGTGACACTTTGCCAAGGAACAGTTGCGGCAGGTTGGAGCCTCACACGCTAGGTACGACGGACAGTCCACCCGAAGGTGCGGCCCGGTGCAATAACTACACAGGTCAGCCGCCTCCTTACAGAGCCTGCGCCCGTGCCCATACCCCAGGCATCGCGTACACTGTACGAGCGGGCTCTGATCTTGGACTGCCACGTACTGGAGATCGATGTGTATGCGCCCGGCCACGGTCAGCTTCTGCCACACTTTAGGAGAGACCTGTAAGACGACGTGGTTCTCATGGGGGTTCCGGGCCCTGCGCCTGTACCTCACCATAGCCCTGAACTCATCGTCTCCCAGGTCCCCCAGCAGGCCGGCGTTTTGGGTCCTGAGCGACGCCACAATCTCATCGTCCTTGTTGAAAGTGAGGAGGTTTTTAATAATTATCAGCGGGTCTTTATTCTTCGCCTCTTCTACACTGAGATTTTTGTTTTTGGCCGTGATCTTCTCACTCACTTTCCTCAACTCCTCCTTTGTGGCGCAGCTCAGGACAACCTTTTGATTCCTGACCTTTTGGACTCGGGTCACTTGTAGGCCGTTGGTCTTTGCCTCGAGCGCCGCTCTCACCTTCCCCAAAACTTCATCGCTTGTGTCTCTCTCGATGTCAGAGGACACAATGATGGAGTGCTTGGGGCGGTTTGTAGGTGGGGCTGCGCTTGACGGTCTCGAGAGGACGTCAGCGTATGACGGGATCGTCTCCTGCATGGTGCAGACTCTACGACCCGTCTCTTCGGTCTTTTGGCTCAGTTCTTTTATCTCCTCTACAAGTTGGTCAATGCCTCCAGGTTGCTTATCCTGGAGGGCCTTCCTCTGCATGTCCATTTCCTTTTTGAGCTCACTCATCTTCACATTACTCTCCCTCACCAGCCGGCTATGCTCAGCCAGGGAGTCATAGAGTTGTGAGAGAGTGAGCCCATCGTTTCCTTCTTTTTCAAAGGAAACCGCACCGATGGCAACAGCATCCGATACTGTCGCGGTCGCCTGGATCTTTCCGCGACCCACGCCACCCGGTGGTTTTTCCGCCTCTGCCTCCTTTACAAGTTGGTAGAGGCGGTCTAGTTGCTGCGTGACACTGTCTTTTATGTCCGTCCTCAGGTTCCTCGAGTGTTTTAACTGAAGTTTGGCCTTGACTAGACAGGACTTTGCCTCCGCAGACCGGGTAGCGTAAGTGGTGGTTGGCGATGACGAGCCTTCCGAGGCCTCCGTCGATGTTTTACAGAGTACCTCCTGCGTGGGTACAGTTTTAGGTATTGCCCTTGAAGGGCCCGCCACATCGGCTGCCACCTTTTTTAGAGGAGATTTATATTTGGTGATGGGGGATTTGGACTTTCCCGCCTCCCATTCTCCAATACTACGCCTCACATTCGAGGCCGCGCCACTCGAGGCAGAAGGACCCGCCTTCTCCAGCGGTGCCGTCGCCAAGTTGGGAGATTTTTGGCCATCCTCGGAGAAGTCCACCAGAGGGAATGTTGTGTCCATTGGAGGGGCCTCCTTTGTCGGTTTGGACTTCTTAATGGGAGTATGAATCCCGAGCATATTGTTGTCGATAAAAGAGGCTAAAATTATATATCTTATCTTAATAATTGTTCAAAAAGTGTCAACTTTTACGGATGTAAATGGTCCGAAATTAATATAAAATATAAAAATATATTTGTCAACAAACAGTGTCACAACACAAAGACAAACAATAATACAATACACAGCAATAAAATAACTTTTGTCAAAATACCCTAAAATAAGTTTTCCTAGTGTTTACGCCAAAATGCTCCTGCCTTAGACCTATCAAAACCAAGTAATATATATACCAAAAGATTTGGAAAATTTAGCGGCAAATTTTCATCCGATAAAGTTCTCCTGGGTGGGAGGGTGGGTTCTTACTATTTCGGAAAAAATGAAATCCGAACAGTTTTTAGCTGTCGGGTGTAAACTTTTTGTACTGGGAGGTCCCGTATTTTCACAGGATCGGGTTCGCGGGGTGCTCCCGGATCTTTTGACACCCGTGACGGAGGCGGTCAGGTGTAAGTTTGCACGGAACCCTAAAAAATCCTGTAAAAACGCGAGATATTGGTTTTTTAACGGTTTTTTGACTCTAATTTGAAAATTTAGTATGGGACTGTTCCCGGATCTTCACGGTTTCGGGTGCGGGACGCGCACGCGGATCTCTTGAGACCCGTGACGCCGCAATAAGGTGCAAGTTTGCTCGGCACCCGAAAAATAACCGTAAAAAACGGTTTTTTCCCAAAAATTTCGGTTTTTTAAACTAACGGATGCGTTTTTGTTTCAGGTACAGCTAGTACTCGCGGAGACGCGTCTATCGGTGTATCACACTCATATACAGGACCTGGGTAAGTACCTTTAAAAATTACGTTTTTGTTTTCCGTATCGCCGGTTAGGTGGATTTTTCACTATAGACCA
This sequence comes from Ennomos quercinarius, assembly GCA_910589525.2. Classification (NCBI taxonomy): domain Eukaryota; kingdom Metazoa; phylum Arthropoda; class Insecta; order Lepidoptera; family Geometridae; genus Ennomos; species Ennomos quercinarius. The sequence goes on from OU342510.1 coordinate 13,273,647, forward strand.
AGTACTGAGAAAATTTCGATGTTCTATTTTCGTTCTTTCTTGCAGCCCACGCTACAGACGCAGCTCCGTAGAGGTACGCCTGAACGTTTATTGCTGAAAAAAGATGACTACACCTGAAAAAATACACTGAAAAGTGGCAAAATTGGGTGACGGGCGAAAAAATGAAATCCGAACAGTTTTTAGCTGTCGGGTGTAAACTTTTTGTACTGGGAGGTCCCGTATTTTCACAGGATCGGGTTCGCGGGGTGCTCCCGGATCTTTTGACACCCGTGACGGAGGCGGTCAGGTGTAAGTTTGCACGGAACCCTAAAAAATCCTGTAAAAACGCGAGATATTGGTTTTTTAACGGTTTTTTGACTCTAATTTGAAAATTTAGTATGGGACTGTTCCCGGATCTTCACGGTTTCGGGTGCGGGACGCGCACGCGGATCTCTTGAGACCCGTGACGCCGCAATAAGGTGCAAGTTTGCTCGGCACCCGAAAAATAACCGTAAAAAACGGTTTTTTTCCCAAAAATTTCGGTTTTTTAAACTAACGGATGCGTTTTTGTTTCAGGTACAGCTAGTACTCGCGGAGACGCGTCTATCGGTGTATCACACTCATATACAGGACCTGGGTAAGTACCTTTAAAAATTACGTTTTTGTTTTCCGTATCGCCGGTTAGGTGGATTTTTCACTATAGACCAAGTACTGAGAAAATTTCGATGTTCTATTTTCGTTCTTTCTTGCAGCCCACGCTACAGACGCAGCTCCGTAGAGGTACGCCTGAACGTTTATTGCTGAAAAAAGATGACTACACCTGAAAAAATACACTGAAAAGTGGCAAAATTGGGTGACGGGCGAAAAAATGAAATCCGAACAGTTTTTAGCTGTCGGGTGTAAACTTTTTGTACTGGGAGGTCCCGTATTTTCACAGGATCGGGTTCGCGGGGTGCTCCCGGATCTTTTGACACCCGTGACGGAGGCGGTCAGGTGTAAGTTTGCACGGAACCCTAAAAAATCCTGTAAAAACGCGAGATATTGGTTTTTTAACGGTTTTTTGACTCTAATTTGAAAATTTAGTATGGGACTGTTCCCGGATCTTCACGGTTTCGGGTGCGGGACGCGCACGCGGATCTCTTGAGACCCGTGACGCCGCAATAAGGTGCAAGTTTGCTCGGCACCCGAAAAATAACCGTAAAAAACGGTTTTTTCCCAAAAATTTCGGTTTTTTAAACTAACGGATGCGTTTTTGTTTCAGGTACAGCTAGTACTCGCGGAGACGCGTCTATCGGTGTATCACACTCATATACAGGACCTGGGTAAGTACCTTTAAAAATTGGGTTAGGTTAGGTTAGGTTAGGTTAGGTTAGGTTAGGTTAGGTTAGGTTAGGTTAGGTTAGGTTAGGTTAGGTTAGGTTAGGTTAGGTTAGGTTAGGTTAGGTTAGGTTAGGTTAGGTTAGGTTAGGTTAGGTTAGGTTAGGTTAGGTTAGGTTAGGTTAGGTTAGGTTAGGTTAGGTTAGGTTAGGTTAGGTTAGGTTAGGTTAGGTTAGGTTAGGTTAGGTTAGGTTAGGTTAGGTTAGGTTAGGTTAGGTTAGGTTAGGTTAGGTTAGGTTAGGTTAGGTTAGGTTAGGTTAGGTTAGGTTAGGTTAGGTTAGGTTAGGTTAGGTTAGGTTAGGTTAGGTTAGGTTAGGTTAGGTTAGGTTAGGTTAGGTTAGGTTAGGTTAGGTTAGGTTAGGTTAGGTTAGGTTAGGTTAGGTTAGGTTAGGTTAGGTTAGGTTAGGTTAGGTTAGGTTAGGTTAGGTTAGGTTAGGTTAGGTTAGGTTAGGTTAGGTTAGGTTAGGTTAGGTTAGGTTAGGTTAGGTTAGGTTAGGTTAGGTTAGGTTAGGTTAGGTTAGGTTAGGTTAGGTTAGGTTAGGTTAGGTTAGGTTAGGTTAGGTTAGGTTAGGTTAGGTTAGGTTAGGTTAGGTTAGGTTAGGTTAGGTTAGGTTAGGTTAGGTTAGGTTAGGTTAGGTTAGGTTAGGTTAGGTTAGGTTAGGTTAGGTTAGGTTAGGTTAGGTTAGGTTAGGTTAGGTTAGGTTAGGTTAGGTTAGGTTAGGTTAGGTTAGGTTAGGTTAGGTTAGGTTAGGTTAGGTTAGGTTAGGTTAGGTTAGGTTAGGTTAGGTTAGGTTAGGTTAGGTTAGGTTAGGTTAGGTTAGGTTAGGTTAGGTTAGGTTAGGTTAGGTTAGGTTAGGTTAGGTTAGGTTAGGTTAGGTTAGGTTAGGTTAGGTTAGGTTAGGTTAGGTTAGGTTAGGTTAGGTTAGGTTAGGTTAGGTTAGGTTAGGTTAGGTTAGGTTAGGTTAGGTTAGGTTAGGTTAGGTTAGGTTAGGTTAGGTTAGGTTAGGTTAGGTTAGGTTAGGTTAGGTTAGGTTAGGTTAGGTTAGGTTAGGTTAGGTTAGGTTAGGTTAGGTTAGGTTAGGTTAGGTTAGGTTAGGTTAGGTTAGGTTAGGTTAGGTTAGGTTAGGTTAGGTTAGGTTAGGTTAGGTTAGGTTAGGTTAGGTTAGGTTAGGTTAGGTTAGGTTAGGTTAGGTTAGGTTAGGTTAGGTTAGGTTAGGTTAGGTTAGGTTAGGTTAGGTTAGGTTAGGTTAGGTTAGGTTAGGTTAGGTTAGGTTAGGTTAGGTTAGGTTAGGTTAGGTTAGGTTAGGTTAGGTTAGGTTAGGTTAGGTTAGGTTAGGTTAGGTTAGGTTAGGTTAGGTTAGGTTAGGTTAGGTTAGGTTAGGTTAGGTTAGGTTAGGTTAGGTTAGGTTAGGTTAGGTTAGGTTAGGTTAGGTTAGGTTAGGTTAGGTTAGGTTAGGTTAGGTTAGGTTAGGATAGGTTAGGTTAGGTTAGGTTAGGTTAGGTTAGGTTAGGTTAGGTTAGGTTAGGTTAGGTTAGGTTAGGTTAGGTTAGGTTAGGTTAGGTTAGGTTAGGTTAGGTTAGGTTAGGTTAGGTTAGGTTAGGTTAGGTTAGGTTAGGTTAGTTTAGGTTAGGTTAGGTTAGGTTAGGTTAGGTTAGGTTAGGTTAGGTTAGGTTAGGTTAGGTTAGGTTAGGTTAGGTTAGGTTAGGTTAGGTTAGGTTAGGTTAGGTTAGGTTAGGTTAGGTTAGGTTAGGTTAGGTTAGGTTAGGTTAGGTTAGGTTAGGTTAGGTTAGGTTAGGTTAGGTTAGGTTAGGTTAGGTTAGGTTAGGTTAGGTTAGGTTAGGTTAGGTTAGGTTAGGTTAGGTTAGGTTAGGTTAGGTTAGGTTAGGTTAGGTTAGGTTAGGTTAGGTTAGGTTAGGTTAGGTTAGGTTAGGTTAGGTTAGGTTAGGTTAGGTTAGGTTAGGTTAGGTTAGGTTAGGTTAGGTTAGGTTAGGTTAGGTTAGGTTAGGTTAGGTTAGGTTAGGTTAGGTTAGGTTAGGTTAGGTTAGGTTAGGTTAGGTTAGGTTAGGTTAGGTTAGGTTAGGTTAGGTTAGGTTAGGTTAGGTTAGGTTAGGTTAGGTTAGGTTAGGTTAGGTTAGGTTAGGTTAGGTTAGGTTAGGTTATGTTAGGTTAGGTTAGGTTAGGTTAGGTTAGGTTAGGTTAGGTTAGGTTAGGTTAGGTTAGGTTAGGTTAGGTTAGGTTAGGTTAGGTTAGGTTAGGTTAGGTTAGGTTAGGTTAGGTTAGGTTAGGTTAGGTTAGGTTAGGTTAGGTTAGGTTAGGTTAGGTTAGGTTAGGTTAGGTTAGGTTAGGTTAGGTTAGGTTAGGTTAGGTTAGGTTAGGTTAGGTTAGGTTAGGTTAGGTTAGGTTAGGTTAGGTTAGGTTAGGTTAGGTTAGGTTAGGTTAGGTTAGGTTAGGTTAGGTTAGGTTAGGTTAGGTTAGGTTAGGTTAGGTTAGGTTAGGTTAGGTTAGGTTAGGTTAGGTTAGGTTAGGTTAGGTTAGGTTAGGTTAGGTTAGGTTAGGTTAGGTTAGGTTAGGTTAGGTTAGGTTAGGTTAGGTTAGGTTAGGTTAGGTTAGGTTAGGTTAGGTTAGGTTAGGTTAGGTTAGGTTAGGTTAGGTTAGGTTAGGTTAGGTTAGGTTAGGTTAGGTTAGGTTAGGTTAGGTTAGGTTAGGTTAGGTTAGGTTAGGTTAGGTTAGGTTAGGTTAGGATAGGTTAGGTTAGGTTAGGTTAGGTTAGGTTAGGTTAGGTTAGGTTAGGTTAGGTTAGGTTAGGTTAGGTTAGGTTAGGTTAGGTTAGGTTAGGTTAGGTTAGGTTAGGTTAGGTTAGGTTAGGTTAGGTTAGGTTAGGTTAGGTTAGGTTAGGTTAGGTTAGGTTAGGTTAGGTTAGGTTAGGTTAGGTTAGGTTAGGTTAGGTTAGGTTAGGTTAGGTTAGGTTAGGTTAGGTTAGGTTAGGTTAGGTTAGGTTAGGTTAGGTTAGGTTAGGTTAGGTTAGGTTAGGTTAGGTTAGGTTAGGTTAGGTTAGGTTAGGTTAGGTTAGGTTAGGTTAGGTTAGGTTAGGTTAGGTTAGGTTAGGTTAGGTTAGGTTAGGTTAGGTTAGGTTAGGTTAGGTTAGGTTAGGTTAGGTTAGGTTAGGTTAGGTTAGGTTAGGTTAGGTTAGGTTAGGTTAGGTTAGGTTAGGTTAGGTTAGGTTAGGTTAGGTTAGGTTAGGTTAGGTTAGGTTAGGTTAGGTTAGGTTAGGTTAGGTTAGGTTAGGTTAGGTTAGGTTAGGTTAGGTTAGGTTAGGTTAGGTTAGGTTAGGTTAGGTTAGGTTAGGTTAGGTTAGGTTAGGTTAGGTTAGGTTAGGTTAGGTTAGGTTAGGTTAGGTTAGGTTAGGTTAGGTTAGGTTAGGTTAGGTTAGGTTAGGTTAGGTTAGGTTAGGTTAGGTTAGGTTAGGTTAGGTTAGGTTAGGTTAGGTTAGGTTAGGTTAGGTTAGGTTAGGTTAGGTTAGGTTAGGTTAGGTTAGGTTAGGTTAGGTTAGGTTAGGTTAGGTTAGGTTAGGTTAGGTTAGGTTAGGTTAGGTTAGGTTAGGTTAGGTTAGGTTAGGTTAGGTTAGGTTAGGTTAGGTTAGGTTAGGTTAGGTTAGGTTAGGTTAGGTTAGGTTAGGTTAGGTTAGGTTAGGTTAGGTTAGGTTAGGTTAGGTTAGGTTAGGTTAGGTTAGGTTAGGTTAGGTTAGGTTAGGTTAGGTTAGGTTAGGTTAGGTTAGGTTAGGTTAGGTTAGGTTAGGTTAGGTTAGGTTAGGTTAGGTTAGGTTAGGTTAGGTTAGGTTAGGTTAGGTTAGGTTAGGTTAGGTTAGGTTAGGTTAGGTTAGGTTAGGTTAGGTTAGGTTAGGTTAGGTTAGGTTAGGTTAGGTTAGGTTAGGTTAGGTTAGGTTAGGTTAGGTTAGGTTAGGTTAGGTTAGGTTAGGTTAGGTTAGGTTAGGTTAGGTTAGGTTAGGTTAGGTTAGGTTAGGTTAGGTTAGGTTAGGTTAGGTTAGGTTAGGTTAGGTTAGGTTAGGTTAGGTTAGGTTAGGTTAGGTTAGGTTAGGTTAGGTTAGGTTAGGTTAGGTTAGGTTAGGTTAGGTTAGGTTAGGTTAGGTTAGGTTAGGTTAGGTTAGGTTAGGTTAGGTTAGGTTAGGTTAGGTTAGGTTAGGTTAGGTTAGGTTAGGTTAGGTTAGGTTAGGTTAGGTTAGGTTAGGTTAGGTTAGGTTAGGTTAGGTTAGGTTAGGTTAGGTTAGGTTAGGTTAGGTTAGGTTAGGTTAGGTTAGGTTAGGTTAGGTTAGGTTAGGTTAGGTTAGGTTAGGTTAGGTTAGGTTAGGTTAGGTTAGGTTAGGTTAGGTTAGGTTAGGTTAGGTTAGGTTAGGTTAGGTTAGGTTAGGTTAGGTTAGGTTAGGTTAGGTTAGGTTAGGTTAGGTTAGGTTAGGTTAGGTTAGGTTAGGTTAGGTTAGGTTAGGTTAGGTTAGGTTAGGTTAGGTTAGGTTAGGTTAGGTTAGGTTAGGTTAGGTTAGGTTAGGTTAGGTTAGGTTAGGTTAGGTTAGGTTAGGTTAGGTTAGGTTAGGTTAGGTTAGGTTAGGTTAGGTTAGGTTAGGTTAGGTTAGGTTAGGTTAGGTTAGGTTAGGTTAGGTTAGGTTAGGTTAGGTTAGGTTAGGTTAGGTTAGGTTAGGTTAGGTTAGGTTAGGTTAGGTTAGGTTAGGTTAGGTTAGGATAGGTTAGGTTAGGTTAGGTTAGGTTAGGTTAGGTTAGGTTAGGTTAGGTTAGGTTAGGTTAGGTTAGGTTAGGTTAGGTTAGGTTAGGTTAGGTTAGGTTAGGTTAGGTTAGGTTAGGTTAGGTTAGGTTAGGTTAGGTTAGGTTAGGTTAGGTTAGGTTAGGTTAGGTTAGGTTAGGTTAGGTTAGGTTAGGTTAGGTTAGGTTAGGTTAGGTTAGGTTAGGTTAGGTTAGGTTAGGTTAGGTTAGGTTAGGTTAGGTTAGGTTAGGTTAGGTTAGGTTAGGTTAGGTTAGGTTAGGTTAGGTTAGGTTAGGTTAGGTTAGGTTAGGTTAGGTTAGGTTAGGTTAGGTTAGGTTAGGTTAGGTTAGGTTAGGTTAGGTTAGGTTAGGTTAGGTTAGGTTAGGTTAGGTTAGGTTAGGTTAGGTTAGGTTAGGTTAGGTTAGGTTAGGTTAGGTTAGGTTAGGTTAGGTTAGGTTAGGTTAGGTTAGGTTAGGTTAGGTTAGGTTAGGTTAGGTTAGGTTAGGTTAGGTTAGGTTAGGTTAGGTTAGGTTAGGTTAGGTTAGGTTAGGTTAGGTTAGGTTAGGTTAGGTTAGGTTAGGTTAGGTTAGGTTAGGTTAGGTTAGGTTAGGTTAGGTTAGGTTAGGTTAGGTTAGGTTAGGTTAGGTTAGGTTAGGTTAGGTTAGGTTAGGTTAGGTTAGGTTAGGTTAGGTTAGGTTAGGTTAGGTTAGGTTAGGTTAGGTTAGGTTAGGTTAGGTTAGGTTAGGTTAGGTTAGGTTAGGTTAGGTTAGGTTAGGTTAGGTTAGGTTAGGTTAGGTTAGGTTAGGTTAGGTTAGGTTAGGTTAGGTTAGGTTAGGTTAGGTTAGGTTAGGTTAGGTTAGGTTAGGTTAGGTTAGGTTAGGTTAGGTTAGGTTAGGTTAGGTTAGGTTAGGTTAGGTTAGGTTAGGTTAGGTTAGGTTAGGTTAGGTTAGGTTAGGTTAGGTTAGGTTAGGTTAGGTTAGGTTAGGTTAGGTTAGGTTAGGTTAGGTTAGGTTAGGTTAGGTTAGGTTAGGTTAGGTTAGGTTAGGTTAGGTTAGGTTAGGTTAGGTTAGGTTAGGTTAGGTTAGGTTAGGTTAGGTTAGGTTAGGTTAGGTTAGGTTAGGTTAGGTTAGGTTAGGTTAGGTTAGGTTAGGTTAGGTTAGGTTAGGTTAGGTTAGGTTAGGTTAGGTTAGGTTAGGTTAGGTTAGGTTAGGTTAGGTTAGGTTAGGTTAGGTTAGGTTAGGTTAGGTTAGGTTAGGTTAGGTTAGGTTAGGTTAGGTTAGGTTAGGTTAGGTTAGGTTAGGTTAGGTTAGGTTAGGTTAGGTTAGGTTAGGTTAGGTTAGGTTAGGTTAGGTTAGGTTAGGTTAGGTTAGGTTAGGTTAGGTTAGGTTAGGTTAGGTTAGGTTAGGTTAGGTTAGGTTAGGTTAGGTTAGGTTAGGTTAGGTTAGGTTAGGTTAGGTTAGGTTAGGTTAGGTTAGGTTAGGTTAGGTTAGGTTAGGTTAGGTTAGGTTAGGTTAGGTTAGGTTAGGTTAGGTTAGGTTAGGTTAGGTTAGGTTAGGTTAGGTTAGGTTAGGTTAGGTTAGGTTAGGTTAGGTTAGGTTAGGTTAGGTTAGGTTAGGTTAGGTTAGGTTAGGTTAGGTTAGGTTAGGTTAGGTTAGGTTAGGTTAGGTTAGGTTAGGTTAGGTTAGGTTAGGTTAGGTTAGGTTAGGTTAGGTTAGGTTAGGTTAGGTTAGGTTAGGTTAGGTTAGGTTAGGTTAGGTTAGGTTAGGTTAGGTTAGGTTAGGTTAGGTTAGGTTAGGTTAGGTTAGGTTAGGTTAGGTTAGGTTAGGTTAGGTTAGGTTAGGTTAGGTTAGGTTAGGTTAGGTTAGGTTAGGTTAGGTTTTTTTTTTTTTTTTTTTTTTTTTTTTTTTTTTTTTCCTGTCCGGGCGCTGAGGCCCGGCCTGCGAGCTAATTCCCCTGACACAAGTCAGAGTCTTTATTTTCTTATTTCTAGTTTCTACTAACTATTTGGATTGGGATATTGGGTCGTATTTGTTTATTACCTACTTCTGTTACTATCTTACATTTTTCTATTCTTGGGATCTAGTTATCTATTCTACGCATATATTTTTATTATCCTTAGTTCTAATTACTACTTACATACATTTTATATTTCAATTACGATCTAGAGGTTCTATACATACATCTTTCTTATTATTACTTCCTTAAATCTATTACATACTTATTTCTAGTTTACATGAGTTTTATTATCTTATTTTACATTTATGCTGTTTATATATATCTTAAATATATATAACAAACATACTTATTTATCTAGTTTTATTTTTTGCTATCACTTTATTTCCTATTTTAACACAATATTTTATGAAACTATCTCTAAGTACCTCATCAACAATTATTTCATTCAAATTCTCACGTTTTAACACAATTCCTAGCTGTTGCTCTATTTCGTACCTTTCTCGACCATATATTGGACACTCTATTAGGACATGCGCCGCCGTTTCGTTTACACCAGGCTCACACGGGCAAGATGGGTCATCCTTACACTTAAACCGATTTAAGTATTCAGAGAACCCACCGTGCCCGGTGATCATCTGGGTGAGCACTCCTGTGGGCTCTATCTTGCGAACTATCTTGTAGGCCTGCACCGCATCCGGGAAGAATAATTTTGTTGCACCGGCTGTTCCACCAGACTTATATCTCTGATTCCATCTGTCAAGCGACTCCCCGCGGATTTGTCGCTTGACAAACGAAACCGGACATTGGTCGTAGTCTGGTTTCCTTTTGATCGTTAACGCTGCCTCCTTCGCAAGTTCGTCTGCGCGCTCGTTCCCTTCGAGTCCTGCGTGGGCTTTAATCCAGAACAGTGTGATCTCTTTGTTCTGATCTCGTAAAGTTCTTATATTTCTCCGCGTTTCCACTGCCAGGGGATGCATCGTCCAATTATTGGTGACTGTCTCAAGCGCGGAGCGCGAGTCACTATATACGCCGAAGGTCGTTTTAGGGCTTTTAAGTATCTCCCTGGTCGCAACGCATATGGCCAGTAGTTCGGCCTGGTAGACCGTACAGTAGGAAGGCAGCTTCAATTTCCGGTTGTTGGTCTCGGCACCATTGCTCCAGAGAGACAATGCTGCTCCGACCTTACCTTCAATTTTGCTGCCGTCCGTGTAGATTTGCACTTGTTGGTTGTTATGTGCATCAACTTGCTCTTGGTCCACCAGGCTAAGGAACCCCAGGTTCAGATGCGTTGCTGGATGAGGGGTATTGACGTACAGCTCCATTCGCTCCACCTCCCTGTCTCCCAGTGTTGGCTGGGGGACTCCTCTCTTAGCCTCGTACAGTGCGGCTGCTTCCTGTATCCTAAGGTCGAGCGGAAGTATCCCAGCCAACACCAGCGCCGAGTTGAGGGAGACGGTGTGGTATGCTTTGCACAGTTTCTGCGCAAACCCACGCTGTACTGCATTTAGATGTTTCTGCACGCACAGTTTGGTACTTGCTGGTGCCCATACGCCTGCAGCATACACAATGACTGGCTCCACAACTGCTGTGTATATCGTCCGAATAATTTCCGGATGGAGACCCCAGCTAATACGGGCTGTTTTTGCCAGTTGCCTGTAAAAACCCAGGGCCTTCCTACAGACATTACCCACATGGTTGTTAAAAGTGAGTTTTTCGTCTATAGTCAGGCCCAAGATTTTCATTTCCTTCACCAAGCCGATGGCAACCCCGCCCATGCTCAGATGTGGGGTATCGTATTTAAGTTTTCTAGTGAGCAACATCGCGTTGGTTTTGTGCGGAGCAAACTTTAACTTATTTTTGATACCCCACTCCTGCACATAGGCGAGAGCGTCATCTGCCTGACGTTGGACTTCGGCAGCCGAGTCTCCATCGAAAACCAGGACAACGTCATCCGCAAAAGCCTGGCAGTAGTCCCCTCTTTGGTCTAGCCCTTTGAGCAGCGGATCCAACAATAAATTCCAAAGGATCGGGCCTCCAATCGATCCTTGAACACACCCTTTATTCGTCGCTTTCGAAACTTCTTCACCGGCATATCTTAGCCTCACCGTTCGATTTTGCAGGTAACTGTCCAATAGCCTCCTAAGATTAACGGGACACTGTTCTTCAGCCAGCCTGATCCTGATCGCAGGCCACCACGCACTGTCGAAGGCCCCCTCTATGTCTAAAGATATCATCGTGACTATCTTCTTTTGTATCAGCTTCCCGCGTATGTACTGTATCAAGACATAGAGGGAGTCCTCCGTGCTCCGTTGCGGCATGAACCCGTACTGTCGGGAACTTAATCTCGGGAGTATATGCCATTTCACCCTACCGATAAGCATCTTTTCGAGAATTTTACCCATCACCGGCAACAATCCAATCGGTCTGTAAGATTTTGGCTCAGTGTAACTTTCTTTACCCGGCTTTCTCAAAGCAATCACTGTCGCCTCCTTCCAGATGATTGGGAAGTGGTTCAGCTCGAGGCACTTGTTTGCCAGTGATAGGTAAAGCTCCGGACAATGGTTTATGGCACGTTCACAAATATCAGCAGTCAACCCATCTGCCCCTGGGGCCTTTTTGGGATTGAAACTAGTCACCGCGGCTTTAAGCTCTTCTGGGGTAAACGGTGGATCATGAAATTCATCATGATCCAGCTCGTTTACCTTTTCCGCTTGGGCCCTGACGCTCTTGTGATATTCGCTATCGTCTTCCTCTCTGTCCTCGGGGTAAAATGTTTGCACTAGCAGTCTGGCCGATTCATTCTGATCCAACGTTCTTCCGTCACTCTCTAGAGGCAGGTCTTCATGTCTCCTCTCCGTCCTCCTTATCACCCGGTAGATGCTTTCCCAAAGTCCTTCTTTAACTTGTTTGCCACAAAATTCTTTCCAACTATCGATCTGGCTTTTCACTGCTTCTAACTCATATGTCTCTTTTGCTTGCAGGTACTCCTGGACGACCTTCTTTCTTCGGACCGGCGCTGCACATCGAATCCTCCGCTTTTTGGTGAAGACTTCCTGCTTCAGTTTAACGAGCTCCTCCGTCCACCATGCAAAGGTAAGTGTAGTATTATTTTTCTTTCTAGGTATACTTTCGTTGCAGGCTTGTATTATTGTTAAGATATATTTTTCTATTGTTTCTTCTAATTCTACTTTATTATTTAGTTTGGATATTACAATTTTGTTTATTTCGTTATCTGCCAGCAACTGGGCCATTTTCCCATGAAAGTGGCTCCAGTCTGCTTTCTTGCTGTTAAATTTCCGTGTTGTACGGGCTATGTTTATACCTTTTGCCGGGGTGATGTTAATTTTGAATACAATAGTGTTATGGTCTGAACTCGTTAAACTCTCATCAACTCTCCAGTTTTCAATTAGGTTGAGTATATCCGATGTGCATGCCGTAACGTCAACGAAGCTGGAGTAGGTTTTGCCTCCTCGGATGGTGTCGAAGGTTGGTGTATTTCCTTCGTTGAGCACCTGCAGCCCCATATCCTCTAGCGCTCCAGCCATTTCCTCACCTCGGTCGTCTACTTTGGCACTGCCCCACCATGCACTCTTTGCGTTTGCATCTCCGCCGATAATCAGCATTCGACTGAACTTTTGTTCTATTTGCTTTAACTGCTCCAGGTATGGCTGTATGGGTTTGGGATCAGGTTCAAAGTAGAATGAGACCACTACGATCTCCCAAGCGCTTGTTCTTAACATAGCCACTACGATGTTGGGTGTGGTAAGTTCCGGGTACTGGATAACATCCACGTCGTCATCAAAAACTGCAATTGCAGCTTTCGTGGTTCCGCTATTCCGATCAGTGCTTTGGAAGATCCTAACCCCGTTGTAGTCTCGCATTCTACCTAGTCCCCCTACATACGGCTCCTGGAGCAGTGCAAAGGCCATTTTCTTCTCACTAGCTTCGAGCATTATTTCTCTTGTTGCCAGCTCCTTACGTTGTAGGTTTGCTTGAGCTGCTATATATGGCTTTGTTCTTGTCGATGCCGAATTAACGCCTGGGACGCCCTTAGCAATAGGCAACTGTTGCTCTAGCCAGCGCCTCCCATCTCCTCCTAATTGGGCACTCATTACTAAATGCGTTGTGATCGACCTTGTCCATTTTAGCGTGGACGCAATTGCTGCACGATGGGGCTGCGGCGGCTAGCCAGTCCTCACACTGTGACTTTACATGAGGGCCTCCACAGTGGCTACATTTTTCCAGCGTCTCTTTGCAGAAACGCCGGCCATGTCCGTATCCAAGGCACATAGAGCATTGGACCAGTGGTGACTGGTCCGCTACTCTTACCCGTTGTAAATCAACGTGGACCGTCTCCGCCTCCACCATGCGCTGCCAGAGTTTAGAGGAGACCCTCATTATAACGTGGCTTGTGAGTGGGTTCCTGGTACGCTTTTTATAAGCCACCGTGATTCTGTCCTCACCCTTGTCCAAACCTTTAAAAATAGCCTGATTTTGGTTCCTCAAGGCTCGTAATACCTCTTCGTCACTATTGTACTGCAGTACGTCCTTGAGGATGACCAGGGGGTCCTTGTTTTTTATCTCCTCTACATTCAGCTCTCCCGCTTTATTAAGCCTATCTTTCACTTTCTCTCTCTCCTCTTCGGTCCTACATCCGACAATCACTTTCCTGTCCTTAGCTTTCCGGATTTTTTCGACCATTACTCCTCCTTCCTTTGCATTGACGGCTTTCCTAATCTTGCTGAGGACTTCCTCTCCCGTTTCCGTCTCGTCTTTTGCCGTGACAACTACGGAGTGCAGCGCAGTGTGCTCAGGGAGCTGCCTCCTGGGTTGTGTTGCTACTGCACTGGCGTAGGTCTTTCTTTCTATTGTGTCCTTCAGCTCATCTAACTTTTGGTTGTTTTCTTTCAGCAGTTGGATGTGCTCGTCAATCTTTGCTGTTAGTTCGCAGTCACTTCTTTTGCTTTCGCTCGTCAAATCGGTCTCTTTCGGTTTTTCTGGCTCTGCTGTAGATTTGTTAGTTCGCCCCTTCACCGAATCCGCTTCTTTCACCAACTGAAATAGTCGATCTATTGCCTGGTTTACTTCGGTTTTGATCTCTGTTTTCAGATTTCTGGAATTGCTTAGGTGAAGTTTGGCCTTGTTGACGCAGGCTCTTGCTTCTGTTACCCGATCCAAGCATTTTTGCTTGGGTGGGTCTCCTAACACCTCCAGCAAAACCATGCGTCCTGCAGCAGGTTTCGGCTTTGGGGGCTCTACCACTGCTGTTTTTGTGGGAGGAGTGGGTTTCGTCCGAATGGCTGGTTGGGTTGATTCCCACTCACCAATGCTTCGTCTAACGCTCTTTTGGTTGAGCGTTCCTCCTTCACTGAAAGAGGGTCCTGCTTCACTTGGCTGAGTTCCAGCCATTATTTTTTGGGGCTCCTGGTCAGATGTTCCTAATTGTTTAACCGGTGTGCGGAATCCAATCATCGTTCCTTCGGGGATTGCTCGCGGTCAAATGCAATATTAAAATTTTTAAGTTTGTAAAAGTTGTAAAAAGAAAGCCAATAAAACAAAACAATGAAATAAAACACAACACAAAGTAAATTAAAAAGGTAAAAATAAAACAACAATAATTATTTGTCACTAATTACTCTTTTCTTTTTGTTTCAGGTACCGATGTGCAGCTTGGGCGTCGTCCAGCGAGGTAAGTACAAATTTTATTCCTTCCAGATACTTTGCTCTAGGTAGAGCCTCTCGATAGTTTGTCCTATTGTACTGAAGCCCCGTAATCGGTCGGAAAGGTACGAGATCTAGCCTCTGTTTGCAAAATTGCACAAAAAAATTTTTTACCTACTCTACTTCAACTAACTCTATATAGAGTCAGTGGTTATACAAAGACAGCACTCTCAGTGCTGTGTCCAAATCTGAAGACTGCGCCCAAATTACCAGCTTAATTACGAAGATAGGGCAGTTTGAAATATTAATATACTAATATAGGGGGAAAAATGAGGGAAAAGGGGGGGGGGATCGGAAAAGTTTTGGCAGGGAACAAACCTTATTTCTAAACAATTGTCTAGACATAAAATTTTTGTCAAAAAGTGTCCAAAACGCACCGTTTTTGGGTTATGTGCAAAAAAAACTATTTGACTAAATCCTAAAGTTTGGAAATTTCGAAAAATTATTTTTGAAAATTTTGAATGAAATTTTGTTGTACACGGTAAGACAAACCGAGCGCGTATGGGATATACACAGGGTTTGGTCAAAAATGCCCTATCTCCTGCCGTTTCCGAGATATTGGAGCACCAATCTATTTGCGGTTGACTATTTGACTTAAATTTAAATATAACAAAAACTTTCCGGCAGAAAAATCTAATTTAAATACTAATATGCTCAACACACACAAATCTATAATATAAGCCAAAAACGCGCATAGGTCATCGCTTATAATTTTGATTTAAGCCAATTTACATAAAACATAAAACCGCACAAAAATTTGTCACCTTATAACTTAAAAACTACTTAACTTTTTCTCAATCCGAAAACGGTTTCTGTGTCGGCTTCTGGTCTTCCATCCAGTGGTTTTGTCCGTTTTTGTGTGTCAGCCCGGGATCACCGACCACGTGCCACGTGGTTTTCTGTTTTTTCACTGATATTTCCGCGGAAGTCCGCGGAAAAAATCCAAAAATGGCACCAACCGGTGCAGCTCGTCGAGGCCGATCAGATGAGCCCAAAAAAGGAGGGGGTCACCGATCTTAAATCGGCAGCGTTTCCGACTTTGTATTAAAAATTTTCACAAAAAACCACTTTTTCCAAGAAAACACTTTGGAAAATAATTTTTTCGAAAATCACTTTCCACCACTTTGTGCACCGCGTAATTACGCAACTTTTGATATATAGCACAGGTCTCCCGGTGAAAAATTTTCTATTTATTCCGAATTAAATATGCGGAGTGAATTAATTTCGTGGCGTCTACGGCCGAGGTTGGAACGCGTCTGGTTAGGTTAGGTTAGGTTAGGTTAGGTTAGGTTAGGTTAGGTTAGGTTAGGTTAGGTTAGGTTAGGTTAGGTTAGGTTAGGTTAGGTTAGGTTAGGTTAGGTTAGGTTAGGTTAGGTTAGGTTAGGTTAGGTTAGGTTAGGTTAGGTTAGGTTAGGTTAGGTTAGGTTAGGTTAGGTTAGGTTAGGTTAGGTTAGGTTAGGTTAGGTTAGGTTAGGTTAGGTTAGGTTAGGTTAGGTTAGGTTAGGTTAGGTTAGGTTAGGTTAGGTTAGGTTAGGTTAGGTTAGGTTAGGTTAGGTTAGGTTAGGTTAGGTTAGGTTAGGTTAGGTTAGGTTAGGTTAGGTTAGGTTAGGTTAGGTTAGGTTAGGTTAGGTTAGGTTAGGTTAGGTTAGGTTAGGTTAGGTTAGGTTAGGTTAGGTTAGGTTAGGTTAGGTTAGGTTAGGTTAGGTTAGGTTAGGTTAGGTTAGGTTAGGTTAGGTTAGGTTAGGTTAGGTTAGGTTAGGTTAGGTTAGGTTAGGTTAGGTAGGTTAGGTTAGGTTAGGTTAGGTTAGGTTAGGTTAGGTTAGGTTAGGTTAGGTTAGGTTAGGTTAGGTTAGGTTAGGTTAGGTTAGGTTAGGTTAGGTTAGGTTAGGTTAGGTTAGGTTAGGTTAGGTTAGGTTAGGTTAGGTTAGGTTAGGTTAGGTTAGGTTAGGTTAGGTTAGGTTAGGTTAGGTTAGGTTAGGTTAGGTTAGGTTAGGTTAGGTTAGGTTAGGTTAGGTTAGGTTAGGTTAGGTTAGGTTAGGTTAGGTTAGGTTAGGTTAGGTTAGGTTAGGTTAGGTTAGGTTAGGTTAGGTTAGGTTAGGTTAGGTTAGGTTAGGTTAGGTTAGGTTAGGTTAGGTTAGGTTAGGTTAGGTTAGGTTAGGTTAGGTTAGGTTAGGTTAGGTTAGGTTAGGTTAGGTTAGGTTAGGTTAGGTTAGGTTAGGAGGTTAGGTTAGGTTAGGTTAGGTTAGGTTAGGTTAGGTTAGGTTAGGTTAGGTTAGGTTAGGTTAGGTTAGGTTAGGTTAGGTTAGGTTAGGTTAGGTTAGGTTAGGTTAGGTTAGGTTAGGTTAGGTTAGGTTAGGTTAGGTTAGGTTAGGTTAGGTTAGGTTAGGTTAGGTTAGGTTAGGTTAGGTTAGGTTAGGTTAGGTTAGGTTAGGTTAGGTTAGGTTAGGTTAGGTTAGGTTAGGTTAGGTTAGGTTAGGTTAGGTTAGGTTAGGTTAGGTTAGGTTAGGTTAGGTTAGGTTAGGTTAGGTTAGGTTAGGTTAGGTTAGGTTAGGTTAGGTTAGGTTAGGTTAGGTTAGGTTAGGTTAGGTTAGGTTAGGTTAGGTTAGGTTAGGTTAGGTTAGGTTAGGTTAGGTTAGGTTAGGTTAGGTTAGGTTAGGTTAGGTTAGGTTAGGTTAGGTTAGGTTAGGTTAGGTTAGGTTAGGTTAGGTTAGGTTAGGTTAGGTTAGGTTAGGTTAGGTTAGGTTAGGTTAGGTTAGGTTAGGTTAGGTTAGGTTAGGTTAGGTTAGGTTAGGTTAGGTTAGGTTAGGTTAGGTTAGGTTAGGTTAGGTTAGGTTAGGTTAGGTTAGGTTAGGTTAGGTTAGGTTAGGTTAGGTTAGGTTAGGTTAGGTTAGGTTAGGTTAGGTTAGGTTAGGTTAGGTTAGGTTAGGTTAGGTTAGGTTAGGTTAGGTTAGGTTAGGTTAGGTTAGGTTAGGTTAGGTTAGGTTAGGTTAGGTTAGGTTAGGTTAGGTTAGGTTAGGTTAGGTTAGGTTAGGTTAGGTTAGGTTAGGTTAGGTTAGGTTAGGTTAGGTTAGGTTAGGTTAGGTTAGGTTAGGTTAGGTTAGGTTAGGTTAGGTTAGGTTAGGTTAGGTTAGGTTAGGTTAGGTTAGGTTAGGTTAGGTTAGGTTAGGTTAGGTTAGGTTAGGTTAGGTTAGGTTAGGTTAGGTTAGGTTAGGTTAGGTTAGGTTAGGTTAGGTTAGGTTAGGTTAGGTTAGGTTAGGTTAGGTTAGGTTAGGTTAGGTTAGGTTAGGTTAGGTTAGGTTAGGTTAGGTTAGGTTAGGTTAGGTTAGGTTAGGTTAGGTTAGGTTAGGTTAGGTTAGGTTAGGTTAGGTTAGGTTAGGTTAGGTTAGGTTAGGTTAGGTTAGGTTAGGTTAGGTTAGGTTAGGTTAGGTTAGGTTAGGTTAGGTTAGGTTAGGTTAGGTTAGGTTAGGTTAGGTTAGGTTAGGTTAGGTTAGGTTAGGTTAGGTTAGGTTAGGTTAGGTTAGGTTAGGTTAGGTTAGGTTAGATTAGGTTAGGTTAGGTTAGGTTAGGTTAGGTTAGGTTAGGTTAGGTTAGGTTAGGTTAGGTTAGGTTAGGTTAGGTTAGGTTAGGTTAGGTTAGGTTAGGTTAGGTTAGGTTAGGTTAGGTTAGGTTAGGTTAGGTTAGGTTAGGTTAGGTTAGGTTAGGTTAGGTTAGGTTAGGTTAGGTTAGGTTAGGTTAGGTTAGGTTAGGTTAGGTTAGGTTAGGTTAGGTTAGGTTAGGTTAGGTTAGGTTAGGTTAGGTTAGGTTAGGTTAGGTTAGGTTAGGTTAGGTTAGGTTAGGTTAGGTTAGGTTAGGTTAGGTTAGGTTAGGTTAGGTTAGGTTAGGTTAGGTTAGGTTAGGTTAGGTTAGGTTAGGTTAGGTTAGGTTAGGTTAGGTTAGGTTAGGTTAGGTTAGGTTAGGTTAGGTTAGGTTAGGTTAGGTTAGGTTAGGTTAGGTTAGGTTAGGTTAGGTTAGGTTAGGTTAGGTTAGGTTAGGTTAGGTTAGGTTAGGTTAGGTTAGGTTAGGTTAGGTTAGGTTAGGTTAGGTTAGGTTAGGTTAGGTTAGGTTAGGTTAGGTTAGGTTAGGTTAGGTTAGGTTAGGTTAGGTTAGGTTAGGTTAGGTTAGGTTAGGTTAGGTTAGGTTAGGTTAGGTTAGGTTAGGTTAGGTTAGGTTAGGTTAGGTTAGGTTAGGTTAGGTTAGGTTAGGTTAGGTTAGGTTAGGTTAGGTTAGGTTAGGTTAGGTTAGGTTAGGTTAGGTTAGGTTAGGTTAGGTTAGGTTAGGTTAGGTTAGGTTAGGTTAGGTTAGGTTAGGTTAGGTTAGGTTAGGTTAGGTTAGGTTAGGTTAGGTTAGGTTAGGTTAGGTTAGGTTAGGTTAGGTTAGGTTAGGTTAGGTTAGGTTAGGTTAGGTTAGGTTAGGTTAGGTTAGGTTAGGTTAGGTTAGGTTAGGTTAGGTTAGGTTAGGTTAGGTTAGGTTAGGTTAGGTTAGGTTAGGTTAGGTTAGGTTAGGTTAGGTTAGGTTAGGTTAGGTTAGGTTAGGTTAGGTTAGGTTAGGTTAGGTTAGGTTAGGTTAGGTTAGGTTAGGTTAGGTTAGGTTAGGTTAGGTTAGGTTAGGTTAGGTTAGGTTAGGTTAGGTTAGGTTAGGTTAGGTTAGGTTAGGTTAGGTTAGGTTAGGTTAGGTTAGGTTAGATTAGGTTAGGTTAGGTTAGGTTAGGTTAGGTTAGGTTAGGTTAGGTTAGGTTAGGTTAGGTTAGGTTAGGTTAGGTTAGGTTAGGTTAGGTTAGGTTAGGTTAGGTTAGGTTAGGTTAGGTTAGGTTAGGTTAGGTTAGGTTAGGTTAGGTTAGGTTAGGTTAGGTTAGGTTAGGTTAGGTTAGGTTAGGTTAGGTTAGGTTAGGTTAGGTTAGGTTAGGTTAGGTTAGGTTAGGTTAGGTTAGGTTAGGTTAGGTTAGGTTAGGTTAGGTTAGGTTAGGTTAGGTTAGGTTAGGTTAGGTTAGGTTAGGTTAGGTTAGGTTAGGTTAGGTTAGGTTAGGTTAGGTTAGGTTAGGTTAGGTTAGGTTAGGTTAGGTTAGGTTAGGTTAGGTTAGGTTAGGTTAGGTTAGGTTAGGTTAGGTTAGGTTAGGTTAGGTTAGGTTAGGTTAGGTTAGGTTAGGTTAGGTTAGGTTAGGTTAGGTTAGGTTAGGTTAGGTTAGGTTAGGTTAGGTTAGGTTAGGTTAGGTTAGGTTAGGTTAGGTTAGGTTAGGTTAGGTTAGGTTAGGTTAGGTTAGGTTAGGTTAGGTTAGGTTAGGTTAGGTTAGGTTAGGTTAGGTTAGGTTAGGTTAGGTTAGGTTAGGTTAGGTTAGGTTAGGTTAGGTTAGGTTAGGTTAGGTTAGGTTAGGTTAGGTTAGGTTAGGTTAGGTTAGGTTAGGTTAGGTTAGGTTAGGTTAGGTTAGGTTAGGTTAGGTTAGGTTAGGTTAGGTTAGGTTAGGTTAGGTTAGGTTAGGTTAGGTTAGGTTAGGTTAGGTTAGGTTAGGTTAGGTTAGGTTAGGTTAGGTTAGGTTAGGTTAGGTTAGGTTAGGTTAGGTTAGGTTAGGTTAGGTTAGGTTAGGTTAGGTTAGGTTAGGTTAGGTTAGGTTAGGTTAGGTTAGGTTAGGTTAGGTTAGGTTAGGTTAGGTTAGGTTAGGTTAGGTTAGGTTAGGTTAGGTTAGGTTAGGTTAGGTTAGGTTAGGTTAGGTTAGGTTAGGTTAGGTTAGGTTAGGTTAGGTTAGGTTAGGTTAGGTTAGGTTAGGTTAGGTTAGGTTAGGTTAGGTTAGGTTAGGTTAGGTTAGGTTAGGTTAGGTTAGGTTAGGTTAGGTTAGGTTAGGTTAGGTTAGGTTAGGTTAGGTTAGGATAGGTTAGGTTAGGTTAGGTTAGGTTAGGTTAGGTTAGGTTAGGTTAGGTTAGGTTAGGTTAGGTTAGGTTAGGTTAGGTTAGGTTAGGTTAGGTTAGGTTAGGTTAGGTTAGGTTAGGTTAGGTTAGGTTAGGTTAGGTTAGGTTAGGTTAGGTTAGGTTAGGTTAGGTTAGGTTAGGTTAGGTTAGGTTAGGTTAGGTTAGGTTAGGTTAGGTTAGGTTAGGTTAGGTTAGGTTAGGTTAGGTTAGGTTAGGTTAGGTTAGGTTAGGTTAGGTTAGGTTAGGTTAGGTTAGGTTAGGTTAGGTTAGGTTAGGTTAGGTTAGGTTAGGTTAGGTTAGGTTAGGTTAGGTTAGGTTAGGTTAGGTTAGGTTAGGATAGGTTAGGTTAGGTTAGGTTAGGTTAGGTTAGGTTAGGTTAGGTTAGGTTAGGTTAGGTTAGGTTAGGTTAGGTTAGGTTAGGTTAGGTTAGGTTAGGTTAGGTTAGGTTAGGTTAGGTTAGGTTAGGTTAGGTTAGGTTAGGTTAGGTTAGGTTAGGTTAGGTTAGGTTAGGTTAGGTTAGGTTAGGTTAGGTTAGGTTAGGTTAGGTTAGGTTAGGTTAGGTTAGGTTAGGTTAGGTTAGGTTAGGTTAGGTTAGGTTAGGTTAGGTTAGGTTAGGTTAGGTTAGGTTAGGTTAGGTTAGGTTAGGTTAGGTTAGGTTAGGTTAGGTTAGGTTAGGTTAGGTTAGGTTAGGTTAGGTTAGGTTAGGTTAGGTTAGGTTAGGTTAGGTTAGGTTAGGTTAGGTTAGGTTAGGTTAGGTTAGGTTAGGTTAGGTTAGGTTAGGTTAGGTTAGGTTAGGTTAGGTTAGGTTAGGTTAGGTTAGGTTAGGTTAGGTTAGGTTAGGTTAGGTTAGGTTAGGTTAGGTTAGGTTAGGTTAGGTTAGGTTAGGTTAGGTTAGGTTAGGTTAGGTTAGGTTAGGTTAGGTTAGGTTAGGTTAGGTTAGGTTAGGTTAGGTTAGGTTAGGTTAGGTTAGGTTAGGTTAGGTTAGGTTAGGTTAGGTTAGGTTAGGTTAGGTTAGGTTAGGTTAGGTTAGGTTAGGTTAGGTTAGGTTAGGTTAGGTTAGGTTAGGTTAGGTTAGGTTAGGTTAGGTTAGGTTAGGTTAGGTTAGGTTAGGTTAGGTTAGGTTAGGTTAGGTTAGGTTAGGTTAGGTTAGGTTAGGTTAGGTTAGGTTAGGTTAGGTTAGGTTAGGTTAGGTTAGGTTAGGTTAGGTTAGGTTAGGTTAGGTTAGGTTAGGTTAGGTTAGGTTAGGTTAGGTTAGGTTAGGTTAGGTTAGGTTAGGTTAGGTTAGGTTAGGTTAGGTTAGGTTAGGTTAGGTTAGGTTAGGTTAGGTTAGGTTAGGTTAGGTTAGGTTAGGTTAGGTTAGGTTAGGTTAGGTTAGGTTAGGTTAGGTTAGGTTAGGTTAGGTTAGGTTAGGTTAGGTTAGGTTAGGTTAGGTTAGGTTAGGTTAGGTTAGGTTAGGTTAGGTTAGGTTAGGTTAGGTTAGGTTAGGTTAGGTTAGGTTAGGTTAGGTTAGGTTAGGTTAGGTTAGGTTAGGTTAGGTTAGGTTAGGTTAGGTTAGGTTAGGTTAGGTTAGGTTAGGTTAGGTTAGGTTAGGTTAGGTTAGGTTAGGTTAGGTTAGGTTAGGTTAGGTTAGGTTAGGTTAGGTTAGGTTAGGTTAGGTTAGGTTAGGTTAGGTTAGGTTAGGTTAGGTTAGGTTAGGTTAGGTTAGGTTAGGTTAGGTTAGGTTAGGTTAGGTTAGGTTAGGTTAGGTTAGGTTAGGTTAGGTTAGGTTAGGTTAGGTTAGGTTAGGTTAGGTTAGGTTAGGTTAGGTTAGTTTAGGTTAGGTTAGGTTAGGTTAGGTTAGGTTAGGTTAGGTTAGGTTAGGTTAGGTTAGGTTAGGTTAGGTTAGGTTAGGTTAGGTTAGGTTAGGTTAGGTTAGGTTAGGTTAGGTTAGGTTAGGTTAGGTTAGGTTAGGTTAGGTTAGGTTAGGTTAGGTTAGGTTAGGTTAGGTTAGGTTAGGTTAGGTTAGGTTAGGTTAGGTTAGGTTAGGTTAGGTTAGGTTAGGTTAGGTTAGGTTAGGTTAGGTTAGGTTAGGTTAGGTTAGGTTAGGTTAGGTTAGGTTAGGTTAGGTTAGGTTAGGTTAGGTTAGGTTAGGTTAGGTTAGGTTAGGTTAGGTTAGGTTAGGTTAGGTTAGGTTAGGTTAGGTTAGGTTACGGTTAGGTTAGGTTAGGTTAGGTTAGGTTAGGTTAGGTTAGGTTAGGTTAGGTTAGGTTAGGTTAGGTTAGGTTAGGTTAGGTTAGGTTAGGTTAGGTTAGGTTAGGTTAGGTTAGGTTAGGTTAGGTTAGGTTAGGTTAGGTTAGGTTAGGTTAGGTTAGGTTAGGTTAGGTTAGGTTAGGTTAGGTTAGGTTAGGTTAGGTTAGGTTAGGTTAGGTTAGGTTAGGTTAGGTTAGGTTAGGTTAGGTTAGGTTAGGTTAGGTTAGGTTAGGTTAGGTTAGGTTAGGTTAGGTTAGGTTAGGTTAGGTTAGGTTAGGTTAGGTTAGGTTAGGTTAGGTTAGGTTAGGTTAGGTTAGGTTAGGTTAGGTTAGGTTAGGTTAGGTTAGGTTAGGTTAGGTTAGGTTAGGTTAGGTTAGGTTAGGTTAGGTTAGGTTAGGTTAGGTTAGGTTAGGTTAGGTTAGATTAGGTTAGGTTAGGTTAGGTTAGGTTAGGTTAGGTTAGGTTAGGTTAGGTTAGGTTAGGTTAGGTTAGGTTAGGTTAGGTTAGGTTAGGTTAGGTTAGGTTAGGTTAGGTTAGGTTAGGTTAGGTTAGGTTAGGTTAGGTTAGGTTAGGTTAGGTTAGGTTAGGTTAGGTTAGGTTAGGTTAGGTTAGGTTAGGTTAGGTTAGGTTAGGTTAGGTTAGGTTAGGTTAGGTTAGGTTAGGTTAGGTTAGGTTAGGTTAGGTTAGGTTAGGTTAGGTTAGGTTAGGTTAGGTTAGGTTAGGTTAGGTTAGGTTAGGTTAGGTTAGGTTAGGTTAGGTTAGGTTAGGTTAGGTTAGGTTAGGTTAGGTTAGGTTAGGTTAGGTTAGGTTAGGTTAGGTTAGGTTAGGTTAGGTTAGGTTAGGTTAGGTTAGGTTAGGTTAGGTTAGGTTAGGTTAGGTTAGGTTAGGTTAGGTTAGGTTAGGTTAGGTTAGGTTAGGTTAGGTTAGGTTAGGTTAGGTTAGGTTAGGTTAGGTTAGGTTAGGTTAGGTTAGGTTAGGTTAGGTTAGGTTAGGTTAGGTTAGGTTAGGTTAGGTTAGGTTAGGTTAGGTTAGGTTAGGTTAGGTTAGGTTAGGTTAGGTTAGGTTAGGTTAGGTTAGGTTAGGTTAGGTTAGGTTAGGTTAGGTTAGGTTAGGTTAGGTTAGGTTAGGTTAGGTTAGGTTAGGTTAGGTTAGGTTAGGTTAGGTTAGGTTAGGTTAGGTTAGGTTAGGTTAGGTTAGGTTAGGTTAGGTTAGGTTAGGTTAGGTTAGGTTAGGTTAGGTTAGGTTAGGTTAGGTTAGGTTAGGTTAGGTTAGGTTAGGTTAGGTTAGGTTAGGTTAGGTTAGGTTAGGTTAGGTTAGGTTAGGTTAGGTTAGGTTAGGTTAGGTTAGGTTAGGTTAGGTTAGGTTAGGTTAGGTTAGGTTAGGTTAGGTTAGGTTAGGTTAGGTTAGGTTAGGTTAGGTTAGGTTAGGTTAGGTTAGGTTAGGTTAGGTTAGGTTAGGTTAGGTTAGGTTAGGTTAGGTTAGGTTAGGTTAGGTTAGGTTAGGTTAGGTTAGGTTAGGTTAGGTTAGGTTAGGTTAGGTTAGGTTAGGTTAGGTTAGGTTAGGTTAGGTTAGGTTAGGTTAGGTTAGGTTAGGTTAGGTTAGGTTAGGTTAGGTTAGGTTAGGTTAGGTTAGGTTAGGTTAGGTTAGGTTAGGTTAGGATAGGTTAGGTTAGGTTAGGTTAGGTTAGGTTAGGTTAGGTTAGGTTAGGTTAGGTTAGGTTAGGTTAGGTTAGGTTAGGTTAGGTTAGGTTAGGTTAGGTTAGGTTAGGTTAGGTTAGGTTAGGTTAGGTTAGGTTAGGTTAGGTTAGGTTAGGTTAGGTTAGGTTAGGTTAGGTTAGGTT
The DNA here is from genome assembly GCA_910589525.2 of Ennomos quercinarius. Classification (NCBI taxonomy): domain Eukaryota; kingdom Metazoa; phylum Arthropoda; class Insecta; order Lepidoptera; family Geometridae; genus Ennomos; species Ennomos quercinarius. The sequence goes on from OU342510.1 coordinate 13,297,456, forward strand.
AGGTTAGGTTAGGTTAGGTTAGGTTAGGTTAGGTTAGGTTAGGTT
>OU342510.1:13300000-13307500 GCA_910589525.2 Ennomos quercinarius
ATTATAAAATGATAAAACATACATACAAATAAAACACAAATCTTTAAAACAACAGAGTCAGTTACACCAGCACATCTTGATTGGTGAACGTATGAATTTGTTTAAAGTGACAGTAATAACATCTTTACACGGTTACATAACAAAAATAAGAGGGATATACGATATACTATACTTCAATTAATTCCAATCCTATGACCACAATGACACCGTTGACAAAATTCTAGTTCTTTTATTATTACAATCAAATCTGTGTTATTTGGCAATGCCCTCTATCCTAAACTGCCGTACTCCCATTTGCCCTGGCAGTGGCTCGGACCACTCTTTCCGCGTAATCAAGGAAATGCCGCCTATCCTCATTATCAACGATCAATTGAGTATAATTTACATGGTTTACTGCCACCTTAACCTTGTAACTTAGGTCCAGTCGCCAGCTACTAAATCTTGGACACTCATCAAGTATATGGACTACAGTCTCCGGTGTATCTGGGTCACAACAGCAGCTCGGGTTCGACGTTATCTTGAATCTGCTAAGATACTCTCTGAATCCTCCATGGCCCGTGAATAACTGTGCATGAAGATTTGTCAGTCTGATTTTCCTCAGCAGCGTATATGCCTGGCGGACGTCGGGAAAGAAGATTTTGGTCATCCTCCCAGTGGCTGCTGCTTGATATCTCGTATTCCACGTGTCGATAGTGGTTTGTCGCAGGGTGTACTTGAGGTAGGACACCGGAATCCTGTCATAAACGGGTCTGGTTTTCTTATTGAGTGCCGCAGCTTTAGCAAGTTCGTCTGCACGCTCGTTCCCCAGAATTCCTTCATGCGCCCTCACCCAGAATAATTGGACCATCTTGTTCTCTCTCTGCAGGTCTCGTATTGTATTCCGGATTTGAGCCACTATTGGGTTCGGGTTCTCCGGATCGGCTATCGACTCCAAAGCTGACCTTGAGTCACTAATTATGTAGGCCTTCACTGTTCGTTCATCCTTGCCAATCATTTCAGCTGCACGCAAGATTGCAACCAACTCCGCCTGATATACAGAGCAGTAAGGTGCCAACAAAAAGTTTGCCATCTTTACTTCCGCCCCATTCTTCCACCAGGTTATAGCCGCTCCTACCTTTCCTTCTATTTTACTGCCATCCGTGTATACTTTGGGCGTTGTGTCCTCCAGTGCATCTACTTCTTCCTGGGTGTTAAGGTACTTATGTAGGATTGGCTGTCTGCCCGATGGGTGTGGCAGACTAAACGGTGAGATGCGCTTCTCTACTTCTCTTCCTGGCAAGTCAGGGCAGGGCTTCCCTCTCTTTTGCTGAAACAGCTCTGAGACCTCTTTAGCCCTAAGGTCCAATGGGAGAATTCCTGCCAGGCAGAGCACCGATGTATATGACGTGGTTCTGTGGGCCTTAGAAATTAAAATCGCAAACTTTCTGGTTAGTTGGTTCAGCTTCGTGATGACATATTTTTTCTCTACGACTTGTGCCCACGTGCTAGCTGCATAAAGCACAATCGGTTCCACTACCGCTGTGTATAGTAACTTTGTTATTTCCGGCTGCAACCCCCAATTAGCCCTTGTCGCGGTTGCTACGGCTCGGTATATTCCCACCGCCTTGTTACAGCTATTCTGCAGATGCGCGTTGAAAGTCAACTTGGAATCTATTGTGAGACCAAGGACCTTGAGGTCTTTTCCCACTGTGATATTCACTCCGTTAAGTTGGAAGTTTGGCGGGTCGTACTTGATCCTCTTGGTTACCACAATGGCCTGCGTTTTATGGGCTGCGAATCGCATCTTGCTGGCCTTTCCCCACTCAGCTATATGTGCCAGCGCTGTGTTTACTATTCCAGTCAGCTCAGAGGTTGACGCGGCCACTGCGATAACCAATATATCATCCGCGAAGGCTTGAACGTGGGCTTCCAAAGACTCCACCCCCTCGAAGAGTGTATCCATCTGTACATTCCACATTAGGGGTCCACATGTAGAACCCTGTATACAACCCTGATTAGTGGGTCTATCCACCTGCTTGCCTGCGTACTGCACTCTAACTGCCCTATCTGATAGGTAACTTCTTATCAACAGCAGTAGATCCGCTGGACACTCCTTTCTAATGAGCTGCTTCATAATCAATGGCCACCAGGCCCCATCAAATGCTCCCTCTATATCTAGCGAAAGGACGGCTACTAGCTTCTTGTCTGTCACACCTTGTCTGATGATGTTCACGGCGTCATAGAGGGCATCTTCGGTACTGGTCTGTGGCATAAAACCATATTGTTGTTTGTTTAATAAGTCCCTGCTTCCAAGATGCCACATCAACCTCGCCGTGAACATTTTCTCCAAGATTTTTCCGAATACTGGGAGCAGACCAATTGGCCTGTACGATTTCGCCGCTGTGTAATCGTCCTTCAATGGTTTTGGGATTATTCTTATGACTGCCCTCTTCCATTTGGCCGGGAAGTGCCCCAACTCCAGACACTTATTCGCAATTCTCAGGTACAAGTCCCCAGTACTACTAATTGCTCTGGCACAAATATCAGCTGTAAAGCCGTCCTCTCCCGGTGCCTTGGACACACCCACACTACGCACAACATTGTGCAGCTCATAGGTTCCAAACTCTTGGAGGGGTTCCGCTCCTGTGCTCATTCTGTGCTTCAGAGATGCCACGTATTCGTCCACTTCTATCCTCAGGGCCGCCTGCTCATTGGTATCCGTCAGGGGATCATCCTCCGGATAGAAAGTCTCCGCCAGTAACGTTGCAGACTGCAGTGGGTCCAGAATCTCCCCGTCCCGGTTCTTGAGCAACGTGTCACTCTGACGGGTGGCAATCGTTAATGCGCGGTACACCTGTTGCCACATTGTCCCCTTCTCCTGTCCAGTGGTATACCTTATCCAGCTGTCCACTCTGGTTCTGACTATAGCGTCTTTGTACTCTTCTAGTGCCTTGAGGTACTCCTCCACAACATATGGCCTCCTTCTACTGCTTGCACCGCGAATTCTGTTTCGGCGCCGGACCACCTCTGCCTTCTGCTCCGTCAACTCTTCCGTCCACCACTTTAATTGTTTGTCCCTTTTTCCCGACACATTGGGCATGCTCTCCGCACATGCTCGCGTCACACAGGCTGTAAAATCTTCGACTAGCTGATTTAGTTCTAAAGGGCCTGTGACAGCGTCCACTCTGGATGTACCTACGTTCGTTGCGTCCAGTTCTTTTGCTAATGCCTCTTCGAAGACTTTCCAGTCTGCGCGCACCGTGTTGTAGCATCTTGTGGTACGCCTTGGTACTCCCTCTCGATGCAGTGTTAGTCTCACTTCAAACGTGATCGGACGGTGATCCGATGTAGTAACTAAATTTGGACTCACTCTCCAGTTGACAACTTTCGGGAGTAGGGCATTAGTGCAAGCCGTCACGTCAACGATGCTTTCATACGCTCTACCATTACGGAACGTACTGAAAGTGGGCACTCTACCTGTATTTACCACCGACATGTCTAGCTGTGCCAGGAGCTCCGCATACGCAGTCCCCCGGCTGTCCTCCTCGCGCTCACCCCACCATCCACTCTTCGAGTTAACATCGCCCGCCAGGATAACGTGCTGAGTGTTCAGACCTTGCACCGCCCGTTGAATTTCATGCAGATATGGCTCGATCTCTTCCGTTCCCTCCAGATACACCGAGACTATACCCAACCTGTGTCTACCTAATGTTACAGCTACACATACCACGTTCTCACTACAAAAACTAGGATATTCAGCCAGTACTAATTGATCGTTGACAATGACGATGGCGGATTTTACAGGTTTATCACCCTTGTAAGACTGTATAACTTTATGTGAGCCCATTTTGGTGAAGCCACGGCTGCCAACATATGGTTCCTGCAAAAGAATAAGGGAGTAGTTCTGGGCTAGTGCTTCCCTAAGACACTCCTGGCTAGCAGTGGTTAGGTTAGGTTAGGTTAGGTTAGGTTAGGTTAGGTTAGGTTAGGTTAGGTTAGGTTAGGTTAGGTTAGGTTAGGTTAGGTTAGGTTAGGTTAGGTTAGGTTAGGTTAGGTTAGGTTAGGTTAGGTTAGGTTAGGTTAGGTTAGGTTAGGTTAGGTTAGGTTAGGTTAGGTTAGGTTAGGTTAGGTTAGGTTAGGTTAGGTTAGGTTAGGTTAGGCTAGGTTAGGTTAGGTTAGGTTAGGTTAGGTTAGGTTAGGTTAGGTTAGGTTAGGTTAGGTTAGGTTAGGTTAGGTTAGGTTAGGTTAGGTTAGGTTAGGTTAGGTTAGGTTAGGTTAGGTTAGGTTAGGTTAGGTTAGGTTAGGTTAGGTTAGGTTAGGTTAGGTTAGGTTAGGTTAGGTTAGGTTAGGTTAGGTTAGGTTAGGTTAGGTTAGGTTAGGTTAGGTTAGGTTAGGTTAGGTTAGGTTAGGTTAGGTTAGGTTAGGTTAGGTTAGGTTAGGTTAGGTTAGGTTAGGTTAGGTTAGGTTAGGTTAGGTTAGGTTAGGTTAGGTTAGGTTAGGTTAGGTTAGGTTAGGTTAGGTTAGGTTAGGTTAGGTTAGGTTAGGTTAGGTTAGGTTAGGTTAGGTTAGGTTAGGTTAGGTTAGGTTAGGTTAGGTTAGGTTAGGTTAGGTTAGGTTAGGTTAGGTTAGGTTAGGTTAGGTTAGGTTAGGTTAGGTTAGGTTAGGTTAGGTTAGGTTAGGTTAGGTTAGGTTAGGTTAGGTTAGGTTAGGTTAGGTTAGGTTAGGTTAGGTTAGGTTAGGTTAGGTTAGGTTAGGTTAGGTTAGGTTAGGTTAGGTTAGGTTAGGTTAGGTTAGGTTAGGTTAGGTTAGGTTAGGTTAGGTTAGGTTAGGTTAGGTTAGGTTAGGTTAGGTTAGGTTAGGTTAGGTTAGGTTAGGTTAGGTTAGGTTAGGTTAGGTTAGGTTAGGTTAGGTTAGGTTAGGTTAGGTTAGGTTAGGTTAGGTTAGGTTAGGTTAGGTTAGGTTAGGTTAGGTTAGGATAGGTTAGGTTAGGTTAGGTTAGGTTAGGTTAGGTTAGGTTAGGTTAGGTTAGGTTAGGTTAGGTTAGGTTAGGTTAGGTTAGGTTAGGTTAGGTTAGGTTAGGTTAGGTTAGGTTAGGTTAGGTTAGGTTAGGTTAGGTTAGGTTAGGTTAGGTTAGGTTAGGTTAGGTTAGGTTAGGTTAGGTTAGGTTAGGTTAGGTTAGGTTAGGTTAGGTTAGGTTAGGTTAGGTTAGGTTAGGTTAGGTTAGGTTAGGTTAGGTTAGGTTAGGTTAGGTTAGGTTAGGTTAGGTTAGGTTAGGTTAGGTTAGGTTAGGTTAGGTTAGGTTAGGTTAGGTTAGGTTAGGTTAGGTTAGGTTAGGTTAGGTTAGGTTAGGTTAGGTTAGGTTAGGTTAGGTTAGGTTAGGTTAGGTTAGGTTAGGTTAGGTTAGGTTAGGTTAGGTTAGGTTAGGTTAGGTTAGGTTAGGTTAGGTTAGGTTAGGTTAGGTTAGGTTAGGTTAGGTTAGGTTAGGTTAGGTTAGGTTAGGTTAGGTTAGGTTAGGTTAGGTTAGGTTAGGTTAGGTTAGGTTAGGTTAGGTTAGGTTAGGTTAGGTTAGGTTAGGTTAGGTTAGGTTAGGTTAGGTTAGGTTAGGTTAGATTAGGTTAGGTTAGGTTAGGTTAGGTTAGGTTAGGTTAGGTTAGGTTAGGTTAGGTTAGGTTAGGTTAGGTTAGGTTAGGTTAGGTTAGGTTAGGTTAGGTTAGGTTAGGTTAGGTTAGGTTAGGTTAGGTTAGGTTAGGTTAGGTTAGGTTAGGTTAGGTTAGGTTAGGTTAGGTTAGGTTAGGTTAGGTTAGGTTAGGTTAGGTTAGGTTAGGTTAGGTTAGGTTAGGTTAGGTTAGGTTAGGTTAGGTTAGGTTAGGTTAGGTTAGGTTAGGTTAGGTTAGGTTAGGTTAGGTTAGGTTAGGTTAGGTTAGGTTAGGTTAGGTTAGGTTAGGTTAGGTTAGGTTAGGTTAGGTTAGGTTAGGTTAGCTTAGGTTAGGTTAGGTTAGGTTAGGTTAGGTTAGGTTAGGTTAGGTTAGGTTAGGTTAGGTTAGGTTAGGTTAGGTTAGGTTAGGTTAGGTTAGGTTAGGTTAGGTTAGGTTAGGTTAGGTTAGGTTAGGTTAGGTTAGGTTAGGTTAGGTTAGGTTAGGTTAGGTTAGGTTAGGTTAGGTTAGGTTAGGTTAGGTTAGGTTAGGTTAGGTTAGGTTAGGTTAGGTTAGGTTAGGTTAGGTTAGGTTAGGTTAGGTTAGGTTAGGTTAGGTTAGGTTAGGTTAGGTTAGGTTAGGTTAGGTTAGGTTAGGTTAGGTTAGGTTAGGTTAGGTTAGGTTAGGTTAGGTTAGGTTAGGTTAGGTTAGGTTAGGTTAGGTTAGGTTAGGTTAGGTTAGGTTAGGTTAGGTTAGGTTAGGTTAGGTTAGGTTAGGTTAGGTTAGGTTAGGTTAGGTTAGGTTAGGTTAGGTTAGGTTAGGTTAGGTTAGGTTAGGTTAGGTTAGGTTAGGTTAGGTTAGGTTAGGTTAGGTTAGGTTAGGTTAGGTTAGGTTAGGTTAGGTTAGGTTAGGTTAGGTTAGGTTAGGTTAGGTTAGGTTAGGTTAGGTTAGGTTAGGTTAGGTTAGGTTAGGTTAGGTTAGGTTAGGTTAGGTTAGGTTAGGTTAGGTTAGGTTAGGTTAGGTTAGGTTAGGTTAGGTTAGGTTAGGTTAGGTTAGGTTAGGTTAGGTTAGGTTAGGTTAGGTTAGGTTAGGTTAGGTTAGGTTAGGTTAGGTTAGGTTAGGTTAGGTTAGGTTAGGTTAGGTTAGGTTAGGTTAGGTTAGGTTAGGTTAGGTTAGGTTAGGTTAGGTTAGGTTAGGTTAGGTTAGGTTAGGTTAGGTTAGGTTAGGTTAGGTTAGGTTAGGTTAGGTTAGGTTAGGTTAGGTTAGGTTAGGTTAGGTTAGGTTAGGTTAGGTTAGGTTAGGTTAGGTTAGGTTAGGTTAGGTTAGGTTAGGTTAGGTTAGGTTAGGTTAGGTTAGGTTAGGTTAGGTTAGGTTAGGTTAGGTTAGGTTAGGTTAGGTTAGGTTAGGTTAGGTTAGGTTAGGTTAGGTTAGGTTAGGTTAGGTTAGGTTAGGTTAGGTTAGGTTAGGTTAGGTTAGGTTAGGTTAGGTTAGGTTAGGTTAGGTTAGGTTAGGTTAGGTTAGGTTAGGTTAGGTTAGGTTAGGTTAGGTTAGGTTAGGTTAGGTTAGGTTAGGTTAGGTTAGGTTAGGTTAGGTTAGGTTAGGTTAGGTTAGGTTAGGTTAGGTTAGGTTAGGTTAGGTTAGGTTAGGTTAGGTTAGGTTAGGTTAGGTTAGGTTAGGTTAGGTTAGGTTAGGTTAGGTTAGGTTAGGTTAGGTTAGGTTAGGTTAGGTTAGGTTAGGTTAGGTTAGGTTAGGTTAGGTTAGGTTAGGTTAGGTTAGGTTAGGTTAGGTTAGGTTAGGTTAGGTTAGGTTAGGTTAGGTTAGGTTAGGTTAGGTTAGGTTAGGTTAGGTTAGGTTAGGTTAGGTTAGGTTAGGTTAGGTTAGGTTAGGT
>OU342510.1:13310000-13320000 GCA_910589525.2 Ennomos quercinarius
TTATATTTTATTTACATTATTAATATTTCCGTACTTATAGCAACACATATTATATGAATACATATTCTATTTTACCCATTATAATTAAAGATTTGTTTCTTGATGATATTATATTAAATTAATTCTTATTGATTTTATTAGAGTCTTCTGTCACTTTGCAGCAAAATTCTATGAATTTATCCCTGCTTTCATCGTTCCCAATCCAAATATTTAAATTATTATGCTCCATTTTCATTTCAAATTCTATTTCCAGCTGGGTTCTCTGTCGGATGTATTTTGGGCAGTCCACTATTAAGTGTACAGGTGTTTCTTCCATTTCAGGATCACATATGCATGCTGGTGATGTTTTCAATTTGAATCTGTGCAGATATTGAGCATACCCCCCATGTCCTGTTAAGGCTTGTACTAATACCTGTGTTAATTTTATTTTCCTTAGATTTTTGTAGGCATCAAAAACGTTTGGAAAAAAGATTTTGGTCGTACTTCCTGTTTCAGAATCAAGGTATCGGTTTTGCCATCTTTCTATGCTTTTCCGTCGTACTTCCCTTTTTATATAAGACACGGGGCATTTGCTATAATTAGCTGCTGCTTTGATTTTAAGAGCTGCCTCTTTTGCTAACTCATCTGCACGTTCATTCCCTTCCACACCAACGTGTGCCTTCACCCAAAACATTTCCATCTCTATGCCTTTGGCGTTTAGGAGGTTTATGTTTCGCTTAGTTGCACACGCCAATGGGTGGTAGGTGTCATAATTTTGGAGCAGTTCTAATGATGATCTTGAGTCGCTCAGCAACGTGATCTTTGGTACTTTCATGTTTATAGCTTGTTCTGTGGCTACGTAGATTGCGTACATCTCTGCTTGAAATACTGTGCAAAACTTCTCTAGCTTTAACTTCTTGCTGGCCACCTCTTTATCTTCTTTCCACCAAGAAAGTGCTGCACCCACCTTCCCTTCAATTTTGCTTCCATCTGTAAATACCATAAGCCCATTAATATTATGTTCTGCTAGTATTTCTGGTGTCCATTTATCGATGTTCTTGAAGGTTACTGTTTTGTTTTTGGCTGGGTGACATGCTTTTGTGAACGCTTCCCTGGTTTCCAGATCTCTGTCTCCTATGAATTGTGTTAGAGGCTTTCCTCTCTTTGCCTCATAGATAGCTGTAGCTTCCTCTACTCTCATATCAAGAGGAAGTATTCCTGACAGGAGAAGCGCCGCATTAAGAGAAACAGTTCTGTATGCGCGACATATTTTCTGTGCAAAGCCTCTTTGTATTGCGTCCAGTTGTTTTCTGCTCGTTATTTTCAAGGCCGCCTCATTCCATACACTTGATGCATATAGGATAATAGGTTCTATTACCGCCAAGTATATAGTCCTTATTATCTCCGGGTTTAATCCCCATGTTGACTTTGCGGCTCTTGCTAGTTGTTTGTAGATATCGGTGGATTTTCTGCATACATTCGATATGTGTTTGTTAAATGTTAGCTTTTTATCTATTGTCAGTCCTAATATTTTAATTTCCTCTACCAATTTTATTTGTACGCCTCCCATATTTATAATGGGTGCATCAAATTTGAGCTTGTTTGTTAACAGCATTGCAAATGTTTTTTGAGGTGCAAATTTTAATTTATTATCTATTCCCCATTTATGTATTTTTTCTAATGTTATGTTTATTTTCTGTTGCAGGTCCAGTGCAGTTTTTCCCGAGAACACGAGCGCCACGTCGTCAGCGAAGGCTTGACAGTAAGTACCATCTCTTTCTAGTAAGTCCAGAAGGGGATCGAGCAGAAGGTTCCAAAACGTGGGCCCTCCTATCGATCCCTGCACGCATCCTTTAGTATTTTGTTTCAAGCTAGTTGTTCCCGCATATCTTACTCGGACTCGCCTTTCTTCCAAATAGCTATTTATGATACCTCTTAAATTTTTCGGACACTCTTTAATTTGTAGCTGTCTTTTTATGGCGGGCCACCAAGCGCTGTCAAAAGCTCCTTCTATATCTAAGGAAATGAGAATGACTAGTTTTTTATCAATAATTTCTTGCTTGATGTAGTTTACGAGATCATAGAGTGAGTCTTCTGTTGATCTTTGGGGGACAAACCCGTACTGTCTAGGATTACATTTAGGTATAAGATGCCATCTCAGTCTTTTAACTATCATTCTTTCCATAGTTTTACCGAGAACCGACAATAGACCAATCGGTCGGTATGACTTTGGCTTAGTATAATCGTCCTTTCCAGGTTTCCTCAGAATGATGACTTCAGCTGACTTCCACTGTTTGGGAAAATAATGAAGTTTCAGGCATTTGTTTGTTATTTGTAAGAATAGCTCTTCATTAGTGTGTATTGCTCTTTGACATATATCTGCAGTTAGACCGTCTGCCCCTGGCGCTTTCTTGGGATTGAATTCTCTTATGGCATTCTTTACTTCATCCATCGTGAACGGAGGATCATTCGTGGTATCCTCCAGTTCTATAAACTCCTTTGCCTGTTCCCTTACTTCTCGATGGATTGGTAGGTCTTCGTTCGGATCGTCATCGGGATAGAAGACGTTTACTAAGAGTTCCGCTGATTCCTCCGGACTTAGGGTTTTCCCTTCATGCACCAGTAACACATCTTCTTGTCTTTTTGCCGTTTGTCTAATCACACGATATATGCCATCCCACATACTTTCTTTGTCTTGTTTACCACAATAATCTTTCCAACCTTCTGTTTGCAGTTTGGTAGCTTCTTCTTCATACGATGTTTTCGCTTTTAGATATTCCGCTATCACATGTTTTCTTCTATTTTTTGCCGCGCAACGTATGCGTCTCTTTTTGGTAAGCATTTCTTTCTTTTTATTTTCTATATCGTCATTCATCCATGGTAGATGAAATTTTGGATGCGATGTTTTCCTTGGTATAGAGATTTCACAAGTTTCGGTTATGGCTGTTACGTATTCTGCCACTTTTATTTCTAGCTGTTCCGAATTTTGTAACGCTTGTATTGCCCTTCCAGTTAGGTTCTTTTCGACTAACTTATTCGCCAGTGTTATTTCAAACTCATCCCATCTCGCCCTCTTAGTGTTAAACCTCCTGGTTGTTTTTATCTCTTTTGTGAGTGGAGGTTTCCCAAAAGTAATTGTAAATGAAATTGCGTTATGGTCTGAGCTTGACACTGTATCGTCTACCCTCCAATCGTTCACCCTGTTCAACAGCTCTTCATTGCATAATGTAATATCAACTCTGCTCTGATAGACTTTGTCGTTTCGTACCGTCTCGAATGTCGGTTTATCACCCACGTTGAGTATGAACATATTTTTCTCTTCTATGAATGTGGACAACTCTTTACCTCTGTTATTTTCGGCCACACTGCCCCACCATGGACTCCATGCGTTGACGTCTCCACCTATGATGATATTTTTTGTTCTGTTCTGAGTTAGAAGTCTATCCACGTGGTGCAGATATGGGTCCAGAGGTTCGTGTTCTTCGAAATAGAGCGACATTACTACTAATTCCCATGTTGGTGTTTTTAATATTGAGTATGCAATATTTTCAGTTGTCAGGGTAGGATCGGTTATTATTTGGATGTCAGGGTTCATTACTATAATTGCCGCTTTGACCGGTTTCCCATGTATTGTGGACGAAATACTTTGAATGATCCTTGTACCGGTGTAGTTCTTGACTTTCCCAATCGCACCAACATATGGTTCTTGGACTAAGCCGATACTTACTCCTCTTTTCTGCATTTCATTCAAATATTCTTGAGTGGCTAGCTTACTTCGTTGCAGGTTTGCTTGAACAACCGAATACTTTATGACGCCCGTTTCTATTAACAATATGACACGCTGGCCCTTGCTATCGTATCCCAGCGCCTCCTTATCGGACATACTTTGTCAAAAGCCCCATGGTCATGCTTGTCGATCTTGGCCTGGCGGCAGTTTTTGCACGATGCATGGTCACCCACCAGCCAAGCCGGACAGTCTTTCCTTAGATGAGGGCCAGAACAATGACTGCATAAGTCCGCCTCCTCCGTGCACATTTTCCTTCCGTGGCCAAAGCCAAGGCATTTGGTACACTGAAGCAGCGGAGATTGGTCATGCACTGGTCTCCTTTGTAAGTCAATATGGACTTCTCCTGCTACCGTGAGATTTTGCCATAGCTTTGGAGATACCTGAAGGACAACATGACTCTCTAAGGGGTTCCTAGCACGTCTTCGATATTTTACGCAGGCCCTGTAATCGGCTTCTGTAATGTCTTCCGTTACTTTTTTATTTTGTGTTCTGAGTGATTTTAGTATGTCTTCATCGGTATTGTAGATGAGGACATCTCGAATCATTATCAAAGGATCTTTACTTTTTGTTTCCTCTATGTTTAGTCCATGGAGCGACTTTCCTAGCTTTTCTTTGATTCTATTTAAGTCTTCCTTTCCACTGCAGCTCACTACCACCTTTTGGTTCCTTGCTTTTCTTATTCCGCTGACTTGGACTCCCATGGACCTAGCGTCCACCGCATCCCTTATTTTTTCCAGCACTTCTGAGCTGGTATCCTTCTCGTTTTTCGAGGAAATTATAATGGCATGGTTTGGCTTATGCGGTACTGCTACTTTCCTTGCCATGTCGGCATAAGTAAAAGGGGAGCGCGGTGTGTCCATAGTTCGCCCGAGTGTTTCCCCCAGATGTTCGGGTTTCAACACCTTTATGTCTTCACGGGTTTGGTCCATTGTTTGTTTTATCTCCTTTATCTGTTCCAGAACTTCAGACGTCGCAGTGCCACCACATTGGTGTACGCCGTCCTTTGCTGCAGTCTCATGAGGAATCAATGTTTGGCAGAATGATTTCACTTCTCTCAATGTCTGGTTAACGGGGGTTGTTATTTCTCTCTTTATTTCTTGTTGCTGCTTATAGATAGCTTCTTTTATTCCGTCTATCCTTCCAAAACCTTCTTTAATTAGTTCTGTTTGCTCTTCTAAAATTTTTATCAACACACTGTCCTCTTTTATCATCTGTTTTTCAGGAAGTTTGTCTTGTTCTTTTTGTGTGCTTAGACTTTTCCCTTGTCCCTTTACTGTATCTGTCTCCTTAACTAACTGGAATAGCCTCTCTATTGCACTCATAACTTCATTCTTAATCTCTGTTTTCAAATTCCTTGAATTTCCCAAATGCAACTTTGCCTTAGTAACGCAGGCCCTTGCCTCGGATAGTCGGTCAATGTATTTGGTTTTTGGCAATGGTGCTTTTTGGGGGGAGGTCTTTGGGTAGGTCTTTGGGTAGGTCTTTGCGTTTTCAGTGGGCAAATCCGACTTTCCGCTCTCCCACTCTCCTATGCTCCTTCTGACATACGCAATAGGCTGACTGTTTTCTCCAGTAGTTTGAGAGGGCCCTGCCTTCTCATTAGTCATTTCTACCGTTGGGTTAGCGTCCTTCGTCTTTTTAATGGGAGTATGAATTCCCAACATGTTCAGTCAGGCTTCGCCTGGTCAAAAATATCACAATTGTGTTATCAACACTTACTTACACAAACAGAAAAAAGCAAAACAATTATTGTCAAAAGACCCCAATAAATGACTTTCCCAAGTCCTTGTGCCAATCTGCTCCTGCCTTAGACCTATCCGAACCCAGTGATATATATACCAAACGATTCCGAAAAATTTTCACAAAATTACCATCCAATAAAGTTCTCCTGGGTGGGAGGGCGGGTTTTTAATAGGGTGGGTGGGCGGGCGGAAAAAATGAAATCCGAACAGTTTTTAACTGTCGGGTGTAAACTTTTTGTACCGGGAGGTCCCAGATTTTCACAGGATCGGGTTCGCGGGGTGCTCCCGGATCTTTTGACACCCGTGACGGAGGCGGTCAGGTGTAAGTTTGCACGGAACCCTAAAAAATCCTGTAAAAACGCGAGATATTGGTTTTATAACGGTTTTTTGACTCTAATTTGAAAATTTTGTATGGGACTGTTCCCGGATCTTTACGGTTTCGGGTGCGGGACGCGCACGCGGATCTATTGAGACCCGTGACGCCGCAATAAGGTGCAAGTTTGCTCGGCACCCGAAAAATAACCGTAAAAAACGGTTTTTTTCCCAAAAATTTCGGTTTTTTTAAACTAACGGATGCGTTTTTGTTTCAGGTACAGCTAGTACTCGCGGAGACGCGTCTATCGGTGTATCACACTCATATACAGGACCTGGGTAAGTACCTTTAAAAATTACGTTTTTGTTTTCCGTATCGCCGGTTAGGTGGATTTTTCACTATAGACCAAGTACTGAGAAAATTTCGATGTTCTATTTTCGTTCTTTCTTGCAGCCCACGCTACAGACGCAGCTCCGTAGAGGTACGCCTGAACGTTTATTGCTGAAAAAAGATGACTACACCTGAAAAAATACACTGAAAAATGGCAAAATTGGGTGACGGGCGAAAAAATGAAATCCGAACAGTTTTTAACTGTCGGGTGTAAACTTTTTGTACCGGGAGGTCCCAGATTTTCACAGGATCGGGTTCGCGGGGTGCTCCCGGATCTTTTGACACCCGTGACGGAGGCGGTCAGGTGTAAGTTTGCACGGAACCCTAAAAAATCCTGTAAAAACGCGAGATATTGGTTTTATAACGGTTTTTTGACTCTAATTTGAAAATTTTGTATGGGACTGTTCCCGGATCTTTACGGTTTCGGGTGCGGGACGCGCACGCGGATCTATTGAGACCCGTGACGCCGCAATAAGGTGCAAGTTTGCTCGGCACCCGAAAAATAACCGTAAAAAACGGTTTTTTCCCAAAAATTTCGGTTTTTTAAACTAACGGATGCGTTTTTGTTTCAGGTACAGCTAGTACTCGCGGAGACGCGTCTATCGGTGTATCACACTCATATACAGGACCTGGGTAAGTACCTTTAAAAATTACGTTTTTGTTTTCCGTATCGCCGGTTAGGTGGATTTTTCACTATAGACCAAGTACTGAGAAAATTTCGATGTTCTATTTTCGTTCTTTCTTGCAGCCCACGCTACAGACGCAGCTCCGTAGAGGTACGCCTAGGTTAGGTTAGGTTAGGTTAGGTTAGGTTAGGTTAGGTTAGGTTAGGTTAGGTTAGGTTAGGTTAGGTTAGGTTAGGTTAGGTTAGGTTAGGTTAGGTTAGGTTAGGTTAGGTTAGGTTAGGTTAGGTTAGGTTAGGTTAGGTTAGGTTAGGTTAGGTTAGGTTAGGTTAGGTTAGGTTAGGTTAGGTTAGGTTAGGTTAGGTTAGGTTAGGTTAGGTTAGGTTAGGTTAGGTTAGGTTAGGTTAGGTTAGGTTAGGTTAGGTTAGGTTAGGTTAGGTTAGGTTAGGTTAGGTTAGGTTAGGTTAGGTTAGGTTAGGTTAGGTTAGGTTAGGTTAGGTTAGGTTAGGTTAGGTTAGGTTAGGTTAGGTTAGGTTAGGTTAGGTTAGGTTAGGTTAGGTTAGGTTAGGTTAGGTTAGGTTAGGTTAGGTTAGGTTAGGTTAGGTTAGGTTAGGTTAGGTTAGGTTAGGTTAGGTTAGGTTAGGTTAGGTTAGGTTAGGTTAGGTTAGGTTAGGTTAGGTTAGGTTAGGTTAGGTTAGGTTAGGTTAGGTTAGGTTAGGTTAGGTTAGGTTAGGTTAGGTTAGGTTAGGTTAGGTTAGGTTAGGTTAGGTTAGGTTAGGTTAGGTTAGGTTAGGTTAGGTTAGGTTAGGTTAGGTTAGGTTAGGTTAGGTTAGGTTAGGATAGGTTAGGCTAGGTTAGGTTAGGTTAGGTTAGGTTAGGTTAGGTTAGGTTAGGTTAGGTTAGGTTAGGTTAGGTTAGGTTAGGTTAGGTTAGGTTAGGTTAGGTTAGGTTAGGTTAGGCTAGGTTAGGTTAGGTTAGGTTAGGTTAGGTTAGGTTAGGTTAGGTTAGGTTAGGTTAGGTTAGGTTAGGTTAGGTTAGGTTAGGTTAGGTTAGGTTAGGTTAGGTTAGGTTAGGTTAGGTTAGGTTAGGTTAGGTTAGGTTAGGTTAGGTTAGGTTAGGTTAGGTTAGGTTAGGTTAGGTTAGGTTAGGTTAGGTTAGGTTAGGTTAGGTTAGGTTAGGTTAGGTTAGGTTAGGTTAGGTTAGGTTAGGTTAGGTTAGGTTAGGTTAGGTTAGGTTAGGTTAGGTTAGGTTAGGTTAGGTTAGGTTAGGTTAGGTTAGGTTAGGTTAGGTTAGGTTAGGTTAGGTTAGGTTAGGTTAGGTTAGGTTAGGTTAGGTTAGGTTAGGTTAGGTTAGGTTAGGTTAGGTTAGGTTAGGTTAGGTTAGGTTAGGTTAGGTTAGGTTAGGTTAGGTTAGGTTAGGTTAGGTTAGGTTAGGTTAGGTTAGGTTAGGTTAGGTTAGGTTAGGTTAGGTTAGGTTAGGTTAGGTTAGGTTAGGTTAGGTTAGGTTAGGTTAGGTTAGGTTAGGTTAGGTTAGGTTAGGTTAGGTTAGGTTAGGTTAGGTTAGGTTAGGTTAGGTTAGGTTAGGTTAGGTTAGGTTAGGTTAGGTTAGGTTAGGTTAGGTTAGGTTAGGTTAGGTTAGGTTAGGTTAGGTTAGGTTAGGTTAGGTTAGGTTAGGTTAGGTTAGGTTAGGTTAGGTTAGGTTAGGTTAGGTTAGGTTAGGTTAGGTTAGGTTAGGTTAGGTTAGGTTAGGTTAGGTTAGGTTAGGTTAGGTTAGGTTAGGTTAGGTTAGGTTAGGTTAGGTTAGGTTAGGTTAGGTTAGGTTAGGTTAGGTTAGGTTAGGTTAGGTTAGGTTAGGTTAGGTTAGGTTAGGTTAGGTTAGGTTAGGTTAGGTTAGGTTAGGTTAGGTTAGGTTAGGTTAGGTTAGGTTAGGTTAGGTTAGGTTAGGTTAGGTTAGGTTAGGTTAGGTTAGGTTAGGTTAGGTTAGGTTAGGTTAGGTTAGGTTAGGTTAGGTTAGGTTAGGTTAGGTTAGGTTAGGTTAGGTTAGGTTAGGTTAGGTTAGGTTAGGTTAGGTTAGGTTAGGTTAGGTTAGGTTAGGTTAGGTTAGGTTAGGTTAGGTTAGGTTAGGTTAGGTTAGGTTAGGTTAGGTTAGGTTAGGTTAGGTTAGGTTAGGTTAGGTTAGGTTAGGTTAGGTTAGGTTAGGTTAGGTTAGGTTAGGTTAGGTTAGGTTAGGTTAGGTTAGGTTAGGTTAGGTTAGGTTAGGTTAGGTTAGGTTAGGTTAGGTTAGGTTAGGTTAGGTTAGGTTAGGTTAGGTTAGGTTAGGTTAGGTTAGGTTAGGTTAGGTTAGGTTAGGTTAGGTTAGGTTAGGTTAGGTTAGGTTAGGTTAGGTTAGGTTAGGTTAGGTTAGGTTAGGTTAGGTTAGGTTAGGTTAGGTTAGGTTAGGTTAGGTTAGGTTAGGTTAGGTTAGGTTAGGTTAGGTTAGGTTAGGTTAGGTTAGGTTAGGTTAGGTTAGGTTAGGTTAGGTTAGGTTAGGTTAGGTTAGGTTAGGTTAGGTTAGGTTAGGTTAGGTTAGGTTAGGTTAGGTTAGGTTAGGTTAGGTTAGGTTAGGTTAGGTTAGGTTAGGTTAGGTTAGGTTAGGTTAGGTTAGGTTAGGTTAGGTTAGGTTAGGTTAGGTTAGGTTAGGTTAGGTTAGGTTAGGTTAGGTTAGGTTAGGTTAGGTTAGGTTAGGTTAGGTTAGGTTAGGTTAGGTTAGGTTAGGTTAGGTTAGGTTAGGTTAGGTTAGGTTAGGTTAGGTTAGGTTAGGTTAGGTTAGGTTAGGTTAGGTTAGGTTAGGTTAGGTTAGGTTAGGTTAGGTTAGGTTAGGTTAGGTTAGGTTAGGTTAGGTTAGGTTAGGTTAGGTTAGGTTAGGTTAGGTTAGGTTAGGTTAGGTTAGGTTAGGTTAGGTTAGGTTAGGTTAGGTTAGGTTAGGTTAGGTTAGGTTAGGTTAGGTTAGGTTAGGTTAGGTTAGGTTAGGTTAGGTTAGGTTAGGTTAGGTTAGGTTAGGTTAGGTTAGGTTAGGTTAGGTTAGGTTAGGTTAGGTTAGGTTAGGTTAGGTTAGGTTAGGTTAGGTTAGGTTAGGTTAGGTTAGGTTAGGTTAGGTTAGGTTAGGTTAGGTTAGGTTAGGTTAGGTT
>OU342511.1:0-10000 GCA_910589525.2 Ennomos quercinarius
TCGCCGGCGCAACCCCTTCCTGCTGTAACTGCACGCACTCTAAGATGGACAGGACTGACCACAATGCGTTTAGTCAGGACTGCCCACTTAGACGGAAGTGGGACGCGCTAGCTAGAGCCACGGTAGCATACTGCTAAGGGCGTCCTCAGCATAAATTTAGATTCACCCAAGGATAGGCCATACTTTGCTGCCCAAGCAAATTTGCAACGAAAGGCACTGGCAACGAAGGAACTGATGCTTGAGGCAAGCAAACAGAAGATGGCCTTTGCACTGGTTCAGGAACCGTACGTTGGCAGTGCGGGTAGGATGAGGGACTACGTGGGCGCAAGGATATACCAAAACGCCAAACAAGGTGACGGTGTCGTTAAAGCGGCAATTGTCGTTTTCGACCCCGAACTGAACGTCATCCAATGCCCAGATCTCACCACGACCAACATCGTAGTGGTGAGACTTAAAACCCTTGCTTGGGAGATCGTGGTCGTCTCGTTCTACTTTGAGCCCGACCCAGAGCCGATCGGGTTATACCTGGAGCAGTTAAGCAGAATTGAGCGGAGTTTCGGTCGGAAACTGATAATAGGAGGTGATGCGAACGCAAAGAGTACCTGGTGGGGTAGCCCAAAAATAGATCATAGAGGGGAAGAAATGGCCGGGGCTTTGGAAGAGATGGGTTTGCAGGTGCTCAACGAAGGAAACACCCCTACCTTTTTTACTATAAGGGGCGAAAAAGCGTGCACCAGCTTTGTGGACGTTACGGCCTGCACGCCAGAAATTCTCAACCTGGTGGAGGACTGGAAGATAGATGAAGGCATGACGAGCTCGGATCACAACGCAATCACTTTTAAAATTCGGCTAGAAAAGTCAAAAGGAATAAACATAAGCAGAACCACAAGGATTTACAATAGCAAGAAAGCTAACTGGAACCAGTTTCATGCGAAACTGGCCCAGTTGCTAGATGAAAATAAAATTAATAAATTAGTATTTGATGAAACAATTAACAAAACAGAATTAGAGAGAAACATAGAAATATACATAAATATCATTTTAGCAGCGTGTAATAGTAGTATACCAAAAATTAAATCCAAAAATGAAGTCAACTTACCGTGGTGGTCCGATGAGCTTGCCAAGCTGAAACAGGAGGTCTTTACCAGGAAGCGAAGAATTCGCTGCGCAGCGCCGGTCCGCAGAAATAAAGTTATCGGAGAGTACCTGCAAGCAAAAGAAAAATATGAACTAGAAGCCATAAAAGCCCAAACAGATAGTTGGAAGGAGTTTTGTGAAAAACAAGATAAAGAGGGTCTATGGGAGGGAATATACAGGGTTATAGGCAGAACAGCTAAAAGGCATGAAGACCTGCCTTTAATCAAGGAGGGAAAAGTACTGGGCCAGGGAGAGTCTGCCAAATTTCTCGCCGAGACATTCTACCCGGCCGATACAGTTGAGTCTGACAACGCTGAACACACGCAGATCAGGAGAGCAGCTTGCCAGATAAACGGATTGGGGCATGATGATGAACAACATGATCCACCGTTTACCAAAGAAGAGCTAATGACTGCTGTGCTCAGTTTTAATCCTAAGAAGGCACCAGGGTCGGATGGTCTGACGGCGGACATCTGTATGCGGACTATAATCCAGGAACCCGACCTTTTCCTTTCACTGGCAAACAAATGCCTTGAACTGGGCTACTTTCCGGAGATCTGGAAGGAGGCCACAGTCGTGATCCTTAGGAAACCCGGAAAAGAAAGCTACACAGTTCCAAAATCATATAGGCCGATAGGTTTGTTGCCAGTGATGGGAAAGGTTCTGGAAAAATTGATTGTGAGCAGGATAAAATGGCACGTAATCCCCCGGCTCAGCCCACGCCAGTACGGCTTTATGCCTCAAAAGAGCACGGAGGACTCCCTCTATGACCTGGTTGAGTATATACGCGGAAAATTAGCAGATAAAAAACTACTCACCGTAATATCGCTAGACATAGAGGGGGCCTTTGATAGCGCATGGTGGCCCGCGATCAGGCTGAGGTTGGCTGAGGAGAGATGTCCGGTGAACGTGAGGAGAGTTGTCGACAGCTACCTGGAAAATAGAAAGGTCAAAGTACGGTACGCTGGCGAGGAGGTAACCAGAGAAACCACGAAAGGTTGTGTCCAGGGGTCGATTGGAGGCCCGATCTTTTGGAACCTCCTCCTGGACCCTCTCCTCAAAGGATTGCAGAAGCGAGGTGACTACTGCCAAGCTTTTGCCGATGATGTGGTGTTAGTGTTTGATGGAGATACTGTGGTGGAGGTCCAGCGACGCGCCAACAATGCCCTTGCTCATGTTCACCAGTGGGGTGTCAAGAATAAGTTAAAGTTCGCACCGCACAAGACAAATGCTATGGTCTTGACACGTAAACTCAAATTTGACACCCCACTGTTGAGCATGGGTGGAGTTGACATTGTCATAACGCAGGAGCTGAAAGTCTTGGGGCTCACAATAGACAATAAGCTCACATTTAACACCCATGTAGCAAACGTTTGTAGGAAAGCCCTAAACTTTTACAAGCAGTTGTCTAGAGCTGCCAGGATTAGCTGGGGACTCAACCCGGAAATCATACGCACCATATACACGGCAGTAGTCGAACCGGTGATCTTGTACGCATCGAGCGTATGGGCGCCAGCAGCCAGGAAACTGGGAGTACAAAAGCAGTTGAACGCGGTCCAAAGGGGGTTTGCACAAAAACTGTGCAAGTCCTATCGCACTGTCTCTCTGAACTCGGCACTGGTGCTGGCTGCGATGCTCCCTCTCGACCTTCGAATACAGGAAGCAGCAGCCCTGTATGAGGCAAGGAGGGGAGCACCGCAGCCAGCACTAGGGGACAGGGAGGTGGAGCGGCGCACTGCGTTCACTGACATGCCTCACCCCGCAATGAATATGTGCCCGCAATTCATATGTCTGATAGACCAGGAACAAGTAGACAACAACAGCACTCAAGCAGTACGTATCTTCACGGACGGCAGCAAAATTGATGGCAAGGTTGGGGCAGCATTGTCTCTATGGAGCAATGACGTCGAAACCAAATGCCAGAAATTGAAGCTGTCGTCCTACTGCACGGTCTATCAGGCAGAATTGTTGGCCATATTAAAGGCCACAAAAGAGGTACTCAGGCGCTCGGAAGCCAGTTTTGGCATCTACAGCGACTCGCGCTCGTCGCTTGAAGCGGTCGCAGGCCATCGCTCTTTCCATCCCCTCGCAGTCGAAATCCGCAAAAACCTAATGGAGTGCAAACACCAGAACAAAAGCGTCCAACTCTTCTGGATAAAGGCTCACGCGGGACTGGAGGGAAATGAGAGAGCCGACCAGCTGGCAAAAGATGCGGCTCTTAAAACAAAGACCAAGCCAGATTATGACCAGTGCCCGATTTCATTCATCAAGCGTCAGATCCGTATGGGTACGCTGGATGAATGGAATCGGAGGTATAAATCTGGAGAAACAGCTAAGGTCACCAAACTATTCTTCCCTGACGCAATACAGGCCTTTAAAGTAGTCAGAGAAATTGTACCAACGGGGGTGCTCACACAGGTGATGACGGGACACGGTGGGTTTTCCGAATACTTGAACAGGTTCAAGTGTAAGGAAAGCCCATCGTGCGTATGCGACCCGAACCAAATTGAAGATGTGACCCACGTATTGACTGAGTGCCCTGCCTATGGCCTAGATAGATATGAGGTGGAGCAGGAGCTAGAGACTAAAATCACAGCTGAAAATATAAGTACTTTAATGGTAGATAAACATAAAAGAAACAGATTTATAAAGTACTGCGAAGTAGTGACCAACAAGGTCATAATACGAAATAAATAATAATAATTGTAATTAATAATATAAATTGTATTAAATAAAAATAATTGTAATAATCAATAATAACTGTGATAAATAATAATAATAATGTAATAAATAACTGTAATAAAATTTTATGCTATATATGTATATTCTTATAATATATGATGTTAGCATTGTATGATTTAAATTGAATTTGTATAATAGTTTTAAAATGTAATAATTAAGAATGTGATAATAATTATAATAAGTAAACTTAACAGACGTACAGACAGACAATTTTATGAGACTTTTAATAAAACTTTGCAGACACAGACTCTGATTTTTGTCAGAGGGACTAGCACAAAGGGAGGGGTGGTTTAGTCCGTAGGTCGCCAAGGCGGAGTCGGACATAACCGTGGGGCCCGAGCCCCACGGTATCCATGAGGATTCCCCCCTACCCTCGGGAGTAATAAAAAAAAAAAAAAAAAAAAAAAACCTAACCTAACCTAACCTAACCTAACCTAACCTAACCTAACCTAACCTAACCTAACCTAACCTAACCTAACCTAACCTAACCTAACCTAACCTAACCTAACCTAACCTAACCTAACCTAACCTAACCTAACCTAACCTAACCTAACCTAACCTAACCTAACCTAACCTAACCTAACCTAACCTAACCTAACCTAACCTAACCTAACCTAACCTAACCTAACCTAACCTAACCTAACCTAACCTAACCTAACCTAACCTAACCTAACCTAACCTAACCTAACCTAACCTAACCTAACCTAACCTAACCTAACCTAACCTAACCTAACCTAACCTAACCTAACCTAACCTAACCTAACCTAACCTAACCTAACCTAACCTAACCTAACCTAACCTAACCTAACCTAACCTAACCTAACCTAACCTAACCTAACCTAACCTAACCTAACCTAACCTAACCTAACCTAACCTAACCTAACCTAACCTAACCTAACCTAACCTAACCTAACCTAACCTAACCTAACCTAACCTAACCTAACCTAACCTAACCTAACCTAACCTAACCTAACCTAACCTAACCTAACCTAACCTAACCTAACCTAACCTAACCTGACCTAACCTAACCTAACCTAACCTAACCTAACCTAACCTAACCTAACCTAACCTAACCTAACCTAACCTAACCTAACCTAACCTAACCTAACCTAACCTAACCTAACCTAACCTAACCTAACCTAACCTAACCTAACCTAACCTAACCTAACCTAACCTAACCTAACCTAACCTAACCTAACCTAACCTAACCTAACCTAACCTAACCTAACCTAACCTAACCTAACCTAACCTAACCTAACCTAACCTAACCTAACCTAACCTAACCTAACCTAACCTAACCTAACCTAACCTAACCTAACCTAACCTAACCTAACCTAACCTAACCTAACCTAACCTAACCTAGCCTAACCTAACCTAACCTAACCTAACCTAACCTAACCTAACCTAACCTAACCTAACCTAACCTAACCTAACCTAACCTAACCTAACCTAACCTAACCTAACCTAACCTAACCTAACCTAACCTAACCTAACCTAACCTAACCTAACCTAACCTAACCTAACCTAACCTAACCTAACCTAACCTAACCTAACCTAACCTAACCTAACCTAACCTAACCTAACCTAACCTAACCTAACCTAACCTAACCTAACCTAACCTAACCTAACCTAACCTAACCTAACCTAACCTAACCTAACCTAACCTAACCTAACCTAACCTAACCTAACCTAACCTAACCTAACCTAACCTAACCTAACCTAACCTAACCTAACCTAACCTAACCTAACCTAACCTAACCTAACCTAACCTAACCTAACCTAACCTAACCTAACCTAACCTAACCTAACCTAACCTAACCTAACCTCAAAAGGTTGTCCTGAGCTGCGCCACAAAGGAGGAGTTGAGGAAAGTGAGTGAGAAGATCACGGCCAAAAACAAAAATCTCAGTGTAGAAGAGGCGAAGAATAAAGACCCGCTGATAATTATTAAAAACCTCCTCACTTTCAACAAGGACGATGAGATTGTGGCGTCGCTCAGGACCCAAAACGCCGGCCTGCTGGGGGACCTGGGAGACGATGAGTTCAGGGCTATGGTGAGGTACAGGCGCAGGGCCAGGAACCCCCATGAGAACCACGTCGTCTTACAGGTCTCTCCTAAAGTGTGGCAGAAGCTGACCGTGGCCGGGCGCATACACATCGATCTCCAGTACGTGGCAGTCCAAGATCAGAGCCCGCTCGTACAGTGTACGCGATGCCTGGGGTATGGGCACGGGCGCAGGCTCTGTAAGGAGCCGGCTGACCTGTGTAGTTATTGCACCGGGCCGCACCTTCGGGTGGACTGTCCGTCGTACCTAGCGTGTGAGGCTCCAACCTGCCGCAACTGTTCCTTGGCAAAGTGTCACGAGACTGGGCATAACGCGTTCGATGGGGACTGCCCCATGCGTAAGAAGTGGGACGCTATAGCGAGGTCTAGTGTGGCGTATTGCTAAGGGCACCCCGGGGACCACAGCTTTAAGTACAGCCTCGGAACGTAGATATAAGGGAATACAGGCTAACCTTCAGCGAAAACGGCTCGCCACAGACGAACTCTTCTTGGAAGCCCGATCGAGGGGAGTCAGTTTTGCGTTGGTACAGGAGCCTTACGTAGGAGCTGGGGAGGAGCTCAAGCGGTATAAGGGTACTCGTGTCGTCCAATGCGAACGAAATAGGACGAAGCCAGTAAAGGCAGCCGTCATTATCTTCGACGACGACATCGAGGTATTGAATGACCAAACCACCATAACCGAAAACATTGTTCTCACAACGCTTAAATCAGACAAATGGATGGTCACAGTGGTTTCGGTCTATTTCGAGGATAGTATACCGCTTGAGCCTTATCTAGACCGGCTTAAGGAACTCCTGGACTCGGTGCGGACTGATAGAGTATTGATCGGAGGTGATGTCAATGCATGGAACACGTGGTGGGGGAGCGAAGTGGAAAATGAGAGAGGCATGCTCTGTAAGGAGTTCCTGGACGAGGCGGACATGAACATTCTAAACTGTGGTACTGAACCTACCTTCGACACAATTCGAGGAGGCCGCCGTTTTACAAGTAACGTTGATATAACGGTTTGTTCATCACGTTTACTGCGGCACATCATGAATTGGAGGGTAGATACGACAGTCACCAGCTCAGACCACAACGCCATCACTTTTACCCTCTGTCTGGAAAAGCCTTCGGACCCAAGAAAGCGGGTGTCCACGCGTGTATACAACACCCGGAAAGCGGACTGGAGTCGGTTCACTGAGGAAGTAAAAACTTTATTACAACAAAATTGCATAAATTTAGAGAACGTAGAAAGATTAGCGACCATAGAAGAGTTAGAGATAACAATTAGTAAATATGTAAACAGCATTCAGCAAGCATGTCAAAAATCTATACCATTAATTAAAAACATAATAAAAAAGGATTACTTACCTTGGTGGACCGATGAACTGGAACGCTTGAAGAGTGTTGCGATCACGATGAGACGCAGGATCCGCTGCGCAGCACCTCGGAGACGTGACCACGTTGTAAAAGATTACCTGGAAGCAGTTAAGACGTTTGAGTTAGCAGCGGACAAGGCACAAACGGAAAGCTGGAAGGAAAATTGCACAAAGCAGGACAAGGAGAGCATGTGGGATAGGGTGTACAGGGTGATAAGAAGGAAGACAGGGAGGCACGAGGACCAGCTATTAGAGGAAAACGGAACGGTATTGGGTCCAGAAAAGTCGGTTGAATTGCTTGCAAACACATTTTTCCCGAATGATAATCGTGGTGTGGATAGTGATATCCATAAAACAATTCGAAGCACGGCTGGTGCAATTTGCGGCGCAATTCCCGACGACCAGAATGACCCACCGTTCACGATGGCCGAATTAAAAAGAACCCTCGATAGCTTCGATCCTAAGAAAGCCCCAGGACCGGACGGATTCGCGGCGGATATCTGCTTGAGAGCAATATTCGCCGCGAAAGAAGTCTTTCTGGCAGTGCTCAATAAATGCCTGTCTCTGTCCTGCTTCCCATCACCCTGGAAAGAGGCAGCGGTCGTGGTGCTGCGTAAGCCCGGGAAAAGCGATTACAGCCAGGCAAAGTCGTACCGACCGATTGGGCTATTGTCAGTTCTGGGGAAAGTCCTCGAAAAAATGATGGTAAGGAGGATCAGATGGCACATATCACCAATGTCTAACCCCAGACAGTACGGCTTTGTCCCTCAGCGAAGTACCGAGGACGCACTATACGACCTCATGCAGAAAATCAGGGAGAACCTGCGACAGAAAGAGCTCATGGTCATCGTGTCACTTGATATCGAGGGGGCGTTTGACAGTGCATGGTGGCCAGCAATTAAGTGTCAGCTCATGAACATGAAATGTCCACTGAATCTCAGACGACTCGTTAGCCACTATTTGGAGGAGAGGAGAGTGGTGTTGAACTACGCGGGCAAATCCCTTAGCAAGACCACCGAAAAGGGCTGTGTACAGGGGTCAATAGGGGGACCCACGTTTTGGAACCTGCTGCTGAATCCTTTGCTGGATGACCTAGTTGCTCGAGGAGTGCATGTGCAGGCGTTCGCAGATGACGTGGTCCTGATGTTTTCCGGGAAATCAGCCGCCAATATACAAGGTAGAGTCAACGACACCCTCGCGTATGTGCATGAATGGGGAATCAAAAGCAAACTCAGATTTGCGGCTCATAAAACACACGCCATGATAGTCACCAACAAACTCAAGTTTGATACCCCAGTTATGCACATGGGCGGGGTAGACATACCCGTCGTGGACGAAATAAAGCTGCTCGGCCTTACGATAGACAAAAAACTCACCTTTAACAAGCACGTGGGAAATGTCTGTCGTAAGGCCGCCGATATCTACAAGCAGCTCGCGAAGACTGCGAAAATCGAATGGGGGCTGAACCCGGAGATCATCAGGGCAATATACGTGGCAGTGATAGAGCCCATCATCATGTACGCCTCGAGCGTGTGGGCACCAGCGGCCGACAAGATCATGGTGCAGAAGCAGCTGAACACCATCCAGCGTGGGTTCGTGCAGAAAATCTGCAAAGCCTACCGCACGGTGCCTCTCCACGGAGCACTCGTCTTGGCTGGGCTGCTTCCCTTGGACCTTCGGATCCAGGAGGCTGCTCAGTTGTACGAGGCGAAAAGAGGCAAACCGACGCCCCTGGATTACGGTAAAAGGGAAATGGAGAAACGCGTAAGCTTCCTCAAAGCTCAACATCCAGCTGAGGAAGAGTATGTGGAGTTTGTCTGCCTGGAAAATATGCTGCCCGAAACTTTGGAACAACACCAACTCCCGGAGATCCAAATATACACGGATGGGAGCAAGTTGGAGGGGAAAGTCGGCGCAGCATACACATACTGGAAAAATGGGACAGAGATAAAGACGAAGAAGATGAGACTCGAGTCGTTCTGCACAGTCTTCCAAGCCGAGCTATACGCACTTTATCAAGCCACGGAGCAGCTGCTGAAAGAAAAGCAAAGCGCGGTGGCTGTGCTGAGCGACTCGAGATCTGCTCTTCAAATCATCCAAAACCCAGACACCTTTCACCCCCTAGCCTTCGAAATCAGACGAAACATCGCCGCATTAAAGACCAAAGGGTGTGACATAAAAATGTATTGGGTGAAAGCACACGTCGGAGTTCCCGGGAATGAGCGGGCGGACGAATTAGCAAAGCAAGCAGCCCTAAATATAAAAACCTCCGCGCACTACGACAAGTGTCCTGTTTCATACGCGAAGAGTGAGATAAGGAGGGAAACTGTGAAAAAATGGGATTTGCGATACACCAAAGGAGATACAGCTCAGCTCACTAAACTCTTTCTACCGAACGTCGCGGACGCTTATAGAATAGTAAATAAGTTTAAACTCACCCCTATATTGACGCAGGTGATGACCGGCCATGGAGGATTCTCTGCGTACTTAACTCGGTTTAAATGCAAGGATAATCCCTCATGTGCATGTGACCCTGAAAAAGAGGAATCGGTTGAGCATTTGCTTTTTGAGTGCCCAAAATATGGTGCTGACAGGCACGACCTGGAATCCGCAACAGACACTGAGTTGACCAGAACATCATTGTGTGAAATGATGGCTGGAAAAGAATCCAGGCCGCGCCTGCTAGCATTCTGCA